>JAHRHZ010000028.1:21157568-21223022 GCA_024137785.1 Ginglymostoma cirratum
AGGTGTAGAGCTGGATGAACACAGCAGGCCAAGCAGCATCAGAGGAGCAGGAAAGCTGACGTTTCGGGTCTAGACCCTTCTTCAGAAATGGGGGAGGGGAAGGGGATTCTGAAATAAATAGGGAGGGGGGAGGTGAATAGAAGATGGATAAAGGAGAATATAGGTGGAGAGGAGACAGACAGGTCAAAGAGGTGGGCGTGAAGCCAGTAAAGGTGAGTGCAGGTGGGGAGTTGGGGTGATAGGTCAGTCCAGGGAGGACGGACAGGTCAAGGGGGTGGGATGAGGCTGGTAGGTAGGAGATGTTGGTGGGGCTTGAGGTGGGAGGAGGGGATAGGTGGGAGGAAGGACAGGTTAGGGAGTCGGGGACAAGCTGGGCTGGGTTTTGGGATGCGGTTAGGGGAGGGGAGATTTTGAAGCTTGTGAAGTCCACATTGATACCATTGGGCTGCAGGGTTCCCAAGCGAAATATGAGGTGCTGTTCCTGCAACCTTCGGGTGGCATTGTTGTGGCACTGCAGGAGGCCCAGGATGGACATGTCGTCCAAGGAGTGGGAGGGGGAGTTGAAATGGTTCGCGACTGGGAGGTGCAGTTATTTGTTGCGAACCGAGCGTAGGTGTTCCACAGTTGCGTCAATCGCTTTGGTAAGTCTCAAAAAAGAAATGAAACTAGATATACCACCCAAAATAAACCTAGGTACCAGAAAAGGCAACAGCACAAACAGCCCTGTCAACCCTGCAAAGTTCTCCTTACTGGGGGCTACTGCAAAAATTGGGAGAGATGTTTCAGAGACTAGTCAAGCAACAGCCTGACGTAGTTATACTCAAGGAATCATACCTTACCAACACAGTCCCAGATACTACAATCATGATCCCTGTCACACCGACAGGATAGACCCAATAAAGGTGGTGGTACAGTAGTATACAATTGGGAGGGAGTTGCCCTGGAAGTCCTCAGCATTCTTTCCAGACTGCATGAAGTCTCTTAGCTTCAATTTAAAAATGGGCAAGGAAACCTTCTGCTGGTTACCATATACTGTCCGCCCTCTGCTGATGAATCAGTACTTCTCCATGTTGAGCAATGCTTTGAGGAAGCACTGAGGATGGCAAGGGTGCAAAATGTACTCCGCGTTGGGGATTTCAATGTTCACCACCAAGAGTAGCTCATCAGCAGCAGTACTGATCAAGCTTGTTTATCGCTAAAGGACATAGCTGCTGGACAGTTGGTGAGGGTATCAACAAGAAGGAAAACCATACTTAACATCATCTTTACCAATCAGCCACCTGCAGATTCATTGTCCACGACATTATTGGTAACAGTGACCACCACATCGTCCTTGTGGAGACAAATTCCTGTGTTCCCATCAAAAATACCCTTCATCACGTCATGTGGCACTATCACCGTGCTAAATAGAACAGACATCCAACAGATCTAGCAACTCAAGACTGGGTATCCCCGAAGTGCAGTGGGCCATCAACAGCAGCTGTATCGTACTCCTGCACAACATGTAACCTGATGGCCTGGTATATCCCCCACTCAACCATTAGCATCAAGCCAGGGGATCAACCCCGGTTCAATGGACAGTGCAGGAGGGCATGCCAGGAGCAGCACCAGGCATACCTAAAAAACCTGGTGCAGCTATGAAATTGGACTATTTGCATGCAAACAACATAAGAAGCAAGTGATAGACAGAGTTAAGTGATCCCATAGCTGATGGATCAGATCCAAGCTTTGCAGTCCTACCACATTCAAGGTACAGTTGAAAGCACTGGATAGTGCAAAGTCTACTGACCCTGACAACGTTCCAGCAGTATTACTGAAGACTTGTGCTCCAGAACTTGCCGCTGCCCCAGCCAAGCTCTTCCAGTGCAGTTACAACACTAGCATCTACCAGGCAATGTGGAAATTGCCCAGATATGTCCCATACACAAAAAGCAGGATAAATCCAATCTGGCCAATTACCATCCAATCAGTCTACATTCAATCTTCAGTATAGTGCCGGAAGGTATCGTCAACAATGCTTTCAAGAAGCACCTGCTCAGCAATAACCTGCTCAGCGATGCCCAGTTTGAGCTCAGCAGGGCCACTCAACTCACACCTCTTTACAGCCTTGGTTCAAACACGGAAATAAACAGCTGAATTCCAGAGGTGAGGTGAGAGTGGCAGCCATTGACTTCAAGTCCACATTGGATTGAATGTGGCATCAAGGAGCCCTCACAAAACTGGAATCAATGGATATCGGAGCAAACGCTCTTCTGAGTGGAATTACATCTGACACATAGAAAGATGGTTATGGTTGTTGGAGGTCAGTCATCTCAGCTGCAGCAATTCCCCAGGGTAGTGTCATAAGCACAACCACCTTCAGCTGCTTCATCAATGACTTTCCCTCCATCAAAAGGTCAGAAGTGGGGATGTTCACTGATGATTGTACATGTTCAGCACCACTCACGATTGCTCAGATACTAAAGCAGTACACGTTCAAATGCAACAAGATCTGGAAAATATCCAGGCTTGGGCTGACAAGTGGCAAGTAACATTCACGACATGCAAATGCCAGGTAATGACCATCTCACCACTATGCCTTGACATCAATGGTGTTGTCATCATCGAATTCCCCAGCTATCAACATCCTTGGGTTTACCATTGATCATAAACTCAATTGTACTCACCACATAAATACAGTGGCTACAAGAGCAGGTCAGAGGCTAGGAATATTGTGGTGATTAACTCACATCCTGACTTCCCAAATCCTGTCCACCATCCACAGGGCACAGTCAGAAGTGTGAAGGAATACGCCCCACTTGTCTGGATGGGCGCAGATCCAACAACACTCGAAAAGCTCGACACTACCCATGACATAGAAGCCCACTAATCGGCACCACATCCACATACATTCACTCCCTCAACCACCAATGCTCAACAGTACAGTTTATACTTACTACAAGATGCTTTGCAGAAATTCGCCAAAGATCTTTGGACAGCAGCTTTCAAGCCCAGGTCCCCTATCATCCAGAAGGACAAAGGCAGCAGATACACGGTAACACCACCACTGCAAGTTCCCATCCAAGCCATTCCTTCGCTGTCGCTGGGTCAAAAACCTAGAATTCCCTTCCTAAGGGCATAATGTGTCTACCTACAGCACATGGACTGTAGAGGTTTAAGACCACTCACCACCATCTCCTCAGGGACAAATTAAGTTTCATGTCCTTTAACCATCATTCATGCACAATGTGGACAAATAGAAATGACACCTAGGGACGGCCAATAAATGCTGGGCAGCCAGCAATGTCCATGTCCTGCAGATGAATAAAAAATTAAATCATTGTTCTGCATGGAACAGCCAAAGACAAAAAAGGTTTAACTTTTTTCACATCAAGGAATTAGGTAATTATAGCATTTTTTATGACCTGTATTGAGAAGTAACTGTTTGTAGGTTACATCAGATGGATGGGATTATTAGACTTCAAGCAGGCAGACATGTTCATTTCCCTTTTGTTTACCTTCTATTCCTGCATAGATTACATCAATGTATTTGTATCAAATCAACAAAGTGCCCCCAGCACTTCAACATCTCACTGTTTAGTGCAGTTAATAAAATAGGATGAAATAAGAGCTAATACTGGAACATAAACTATTTCTGTTTTCCCATTTTGTGCATGAATGATGGTTAAAGGACATGAAACTTAATTTGTCATAATTAAAGAAGAAATATATGGCGTAGATTTGGTGGTTTGCATAGACTCTAATTATTTAACCTAATTTATATTTACTTTAAATTCCATTATTCATCATTTATATTCATAATTATTTATATATTAATAGTTTGGTTAATAGACATGAACATACTATTGCCAAGATTGCAGATGACACATGTATAGTCAGGGAAGTAAGTCGTGAGAATGGCATAAAGAGTCTGAAAGTATATAGACAAGTTAAGTGAGTGGACAGAAAGTTGACAGATGGAATATAATGTTGGAAAATGTGAGGTTATGCAGTTTGGCACAGAGAATAGACAAGCTGAATATTATTAAAATGGAGAAAAACTTCAGAAAACAGGATATCCAAATTTGGATAGGCACATTTTTAATCAGTAAGGGAAATGGGGGTTCTGAAAAAAAGGCAGAAAAGTGGAGTTGAGGATTATCAGATCAGACATAATCTCATTGAATGGCATAGCAGAGACCACAGACCCAATGGTCTACGTCTGTTCCTACATCGTACAGCTTATCCCCATCATTATATTCTTCCCTACCACCACAATATTCCTCTATGCTCCACCTATTTCAATGGTTTCCTGTACGAAGGTGACCTGGTCAGTTTGACGATCCTTTTGCAGCACTCACTTTTGTTGAAACAAGCTGAAAGACAACAAGCCCGTTACATAATTCCAAAGGCTGAAGCTCCTGCACTCCTGCTCTCTGGGTCCCCTTTCTACTTCACTCACAGTTGCACCAAACATTCTGTGACTCATGACCAAATCAGAACACGATTTTCAAAAGATATCTGACTCCTGATTTAAAGTATCCAGATAATTTTCCCCTTCCTGGTTCAGTCACAGTGCCAGCAGTTTGTCTCCAGCCCGGAAACTCTGAGCTGGTGCTGCTTAGGCTGCAAACACTTATTGCCCTGGATCACACTAGGTTCAGGAACTTCCACATTTTGTAATCATCTTCCCAAACGATCTGACCTTCCATCTTTCTTGTTTAATAAAGTTATTAATTATACAATTAATTAATTTTTAAGTAAATTAATAACTGTTTTCACTACCATCTACTGAACTAATTTAAACCTTAGAATTCAATACATTTTGCCAGTGGAGAATAAGATAAATAATTAAATCATTAGTTCCTTACTTTCCTTTTACGGAGGTCTCTTAAATAAATCTAAGATAGGTAATCACAGTTTAAAAAGAAATGCTTTTTGCAATTTTAGAATTTTACAAACCATCCCTATCAGCAGTTACTTACCAATCAATCAACATTTCCTTTCCTCTGATGTCACTGATTGATTATTTTCAATCCCTGCACATTGATTCTCCTTTCTGTGGATCTGTCTCTATTTCTTCACTCCTCTCTAACTACCTTACAATTTTCCTGCGATGTTATATTCCATTGTTTCTTTCAAAATGCCTGTTTCAGGATCCTCTTCTTGCCTGTTCTTCTGGGTCTTGTTGAGTATCTGTCACTGGGTCCTCTGCATGGCCACTCCTCTCAATCCTTCCTTGTTGAATCAGGTAGCTGTCTCACATATTATCGAAGGCACCTTTTCATCTATGAACTTCCTCCATGGAAGATAGCTGATCTATTGAAACAAGTTTTTTTTTCAATGTTTTCAATGTGTGTAATAAACTTTTATTCTCAGTCTGCTGGTGCACATGTACGTAAGTAAACTGTTTACTTCAGTTTGTAGATTTGGTTGATTTTTTTCATTTGCTTTCTGTTGTTGTCTTACTGGCGAACCCAATATGTTCACAGATCATAGTAAGCAAGGACGTACAGACCATAGGCTGAAAACAAAAACTTGGACACAAGCATACAGGTTACATTGCACAAGGCATTCGCCAGTCGATATCAACATGAAGAAGATCAGCATTATTGGACTTTAGAGAGTCCGTTCATCAATCTAATAATGGCAGAGAAAAAGCTGTTCTTGAACCTGCTGGTGCGTGTGTTCACGCTTCTATATCTTCTACCTGACGGTAGTGGTTGTCGGAGAGCATTGCCAGAGTGGGATGAATCTTTGATGATATTGGCAGCCTTTCCATGGCAACAAGCAAAAGTGGACTCCACGGATGGAAGGCTGGCTTCCGTGATGATCTGGGCTGCACACATAACTGTCTGAAGTTTCTTACGGTTCTAGGCACAGCAGTTGCCATACCAGGCCATTACGCACCCAGACAGTGTGCTTTCAATGGTGCATCTGTAAAAGTTGGTGAGGGACCTTGTGGACATGCGAAATTTCCTGAGCCACCTGAGGAAGAAGAGGCATTGGTGTGCTTTCTTTGCATCTATGTGGGAAGTCCAGGACAGATTGTCAGTTATCATCATGCCTAGGAACTTGGTGCTGCCAAGCCTCTCAACTTCCACTCTATCAATGTTGATGGGAGTGTGTTCTCCTCCTTTCTTTCTGAAATCAATGATCAGTTCTTTAGTTTTGCTGATGTTGAGAGAGAGATTGTTTTCATTGCACCACATCACCAATCCCTCTATCTCCTTTCTGTATTCTGACTCAACATTGTTTGATATCCATCCTACCATGGTGATGTTGGCGGCAAACTTGTAGATGACATTCATTCGAAATTTGGCAACAGAGTCATGGATGTACAGGGAGTACAGTAGGGGGCTGAGGATGCAGCCTTGAGGTCTCTAGTATTAAATCTGATCAAGGAGAAGGTGTAGTTGTCTATCTTCACTGATTGCAGTCCAAGGGTCAGGAAGCTGAGGATCCAGTTGCAGAGGGCAGAACCGAGACCTAGGTCTCGTACAATGGGATCAGTCTGGAGGGGATAATGGTGTTGAAGGCGGAGCTGTAGTCGATAAGCAGCACACTGACATAAATGACCTTGCCGTCCAAATGTTCCAGGGATGAGTGCGGGGTTAGGCAAATGGTGTCTGCTCTGGACCTGTTACTTCGGTAGACAAATTGCAGGGGATTGAGGCAGGCTGGGAGACTAGAGTTGATGTGGGACGTGACCAGCTTCTCAAAGTACTTCATGATTATGGAGGTCAGAAATACTGTGCGCTAGTCATTAAGGCACGTTGCATGTGCTTTCTTAGGTACTGGGATAATGGTGGTCTTCTTTCCTAGGGTTGACTCCTAGGAAGACAGATATGATGTCTGCAGTGGTGATAAAGGGAACAGGTGTGTCCGGGGCTACCGGGGAGGTGACACTGCACCACTGGCATTCTGCTCGAAGTGAGCATTGAAAGCACTGAGCGCATTTGGGAAGGTGGTGTCTTTGTCTGCTATCTTGTTCTGTTTCATCTTGTATCCTGTTATGTTGTTCAGGCCTTGCCCACAGGTGGCTGGAGTCCATATGATTGGTTTGGACCTCTAACTTGGTCCAGTACTGCCTTTTGATATTTGTGATGTCTTTGCGAAGGTCATATCTAGATTTTCTGTATAGGTCTGGATCATCCAACATGAATGCTGCACGCTTGATCTTCAGTAGGGAGTGGATTTCCCAGGCCATCTAAGGTTTCTGGTTGGGGAACACCCAGAATGACTTCTTTGGCACGCAGTCCTCCATGCATTTGCTAATGAAGTCTGTGATGGTAGTGACATACTCATCTAGGTTTTCCTCTTATCTGTGCATGACATAATACATCTGAGTGTCTATTTTTGATTACTGCTTATCTGCTTTATTCATTAGACTCCTTGTATTGAAATACACGTCATTAAGTATTGTCAGGCTTCTTTATTGGCCATCTTTTATCTCTATTTCCTGCCTGTCACTTAGCCAACGAATTTTTTGTCTTCAATTTGCAAATCCCCCTCCTGGAACTATGCTAAGATTCCCACCTCTATGTTAAGCTGATTCTGATCAAGCTGGTCGAGTCATAAAGGACGCAGCTGCTACACTGGGTCAACAGCAGATGGTGACAGAGCTAACAAGAAGGAAAGATATACCTAACCTCACGCTCATCAATCTATCTGCTGCAGATGCGTCTGTCTCAATAGTAGTATTGGTAAGAGTGACCACTGCACAGTCCTTGTGGAGACAAAGTCCTGATTTCACATTGAAAATACTTTACAATGATGCGCTATGGGCCATCAACAACGGCCAAATTGTACTCCACTCTACCATTACCATTCTTGGAGGTTCCACTGAAATGACAAACCCTCTGGCTTAAGGTAGGGACGTTGAAACTGCACCTTGCCGGTAACCGAACCAGCCGTGGCGTATAAAAAAATGGGGAATTTTATCCCCTTTGTGGTTTGTTTTACTGGTGAGATCCAAGATTGTGTCCTGTGTCCAAGTACGTAATAAGCCACACACAGTGATGCGTTGACTGGGAGTTTTAAAGTTAAGGAACTCGAGTGAATAAAGTGAAGTCTCTAGAGAAATAAGGGAAAAGAGGACTTATAGTTCAGAGGCTCCAAATCTGGAAGAGGAAATAAGTCCCTCTTGGTGACCTGGTGAGAAGTTACCTGTATAAACGTGAGAGAGGAAAAGTCCTCCTCGGGAGGTAACGGCCTGTTTGCCTCTGCAAGAGGGTTGGAGCCCCCTTGATGAGGTGATATAAGGTCCAGGGACTGTTGGGTTTAAAATTTCCAGAAATCTGATTGGCTATATATTTAATTTTACTTCGCGAAGTGATCACGATGGGGAACAGTATCTCCAATGAGATGCACCCACAAAAGGGAACACCATTGGCATATATGTATATTCGTTATGGGCCCGGTTCAGTCAAATATGTTGACAACAGGTAAATTGGATGCAGTAAATGGAAATACCATTTCCCCTGACAGCACTTTTAATTGCAATCGCTTGAAACAATTTAGGTGTAATTTTGAATCAAAGAGAAAAACAAAAGAAGAAAGAAATTGTGGGATCAGCTGTTCAAAGATGGCAGACAGAATCTAATGAAAGGAGAGAAGAGTCAATCTAGAAAAGTAAACAAATTGAGGAAAGTAAGAAAAAGAACATAAATAATGATGGACAGGGGTTGAATAAGAACTATGATAAAATGATGGTTTCCCGTAAGTCTGGACCGAGACCAGACAGTGACAATGAAGTTCAGGCCTGTGACTGGGTTGACTGTACAATCTAAGACAACAGGATGGGCAAGCCCATGATCCATCTGCCCCTGTCACAGATTCAAGTACTCAACCCAAAATTTCTCCACCATATTACCATCCCCTAACTACGGTAAGTCCCGAACCAAGTCATCAACTCACTTCTACCACCTTGCTGGGGACAACACCAATGCCTGTTACTTTGAGAGTGAAAATATTTCTAGTCCTTTTTCAAAACATACCTGTTCCCAAACTGGAAGTGGAGGCGCACCGATTCACCAACTACCCATGCACGCATTCCCTGGTCCAGATAGCCAAGCAATCTAGGTTCATCAACCTTGGACCACTTCTGAGCTACAGGGTATTGTTGAAACTATGCCAAACCCAAAAACCAACATTGAGGAATTCCTATACAAATTAAAAATTTTGTGTAAGTGTCATAAGCCAAACTGAGAGGATTTATATTTTACAATGGATGCGTGCCTTGGAACCAACAAATAGAGACAGGTTAAAGCAAAGTGTAACTGTCCAGAGGACCCTTGCGACGATGCTCATTTGGGGCAACTTTGGGAACATTTAAAAAAGGCACTAGTTGAGAGTTATCGACGAACGTTGATTGGGCAAAAATTCTTAATACTTTACAAAAGATTGATGAACATGTAGGCGATTATGTTGAGTGGCTCAAAGTTGTTTTTGAATAGTATTCCAGAATTGAAGGAGATGCGGGGACACCCGCCCTTGTCAGTACTATTGTAAATGGGTTGCAACCTCATATGAAGCTGATGTTTTGTACTGTTTGTATTAATGGGAAGCTAAAAATCTGAATGAGATCTTGAGTAGCGTGCAACATTGCTGGCGCCAATTACAAATGCAACAGCAGAAAAATAAGGAGAAGCCTAATTGGATCCTTATTGTTGATGACAGACGACCAACCCAAAGGCTTCCATGGGTTAGAAAGGTCCAAGAGAGTCAAATTGCCCTTGTTACATATGTGGCCGCATGGGACACTGGGCTTGAATGTGTAAAAGTGGCCGTTAGTCCCTGGAGAATACTGTGCCTTTCTCCATCTCCAATCCCTTCTCCAAATCCACACCATATCAACAGCAGCCATAGGGGTCCCACTCCCAGACAGAGGATATATCATTACTTTTGCCCTCACGGTCACTCCAAAACCCTCCATGCCTCCCCCAGGAACTCCTTGTCCCAGTTGCCATTATTGGGAAAACAATGGACTTTTTGGTAGACACTTGAACGACATTTGCCACTTTAAAAACTTTTGATTTCTCTGCCGTACAAAAGACTGACAAATCAATCAGAGCTGTGGGACTAAATGGTCCGTCAGTTTTTACACCTGTTTTGGCAGATGTTATATGCAATAATCAGGGCCGGACTGGGGAGTACAAGTTTTTACTCACAGACAATGTTCCTTGCAACCTCCTGGCCAGAGACCTACTTTGTAAGATGGGCTGTTAGCTCATTTATACACCCAGGGGCATTGAGTTACAGGTCCCAACAGAATGATATGGCAGTGTTCAAGTACTCCTCCACAAGTTGTCAACGTTTCATGTCCCATTGTCTGGTGGTGGTATATACTCAAAAGTTCCTTTTCTCAGTTGATGCTTCAGGTATGGTCGCGACTCTTGGAACTTCCTCAGGTACAATCCCACTTACTATCCAACATCCCAGTCATCACTAAATGGCATCACCATTTGCATTGTACAGCATTTTATAATACTGCTGGAGATTGGGTCTATGAGGCGAGAGCGGCTGGCAAGATTGGTGAGTCTTTCTTTATGATTGCTTCTTGTCTATATGTTGGAAAGGAAGGCATTGCTCTCTCCATCATCTTTTCCCCCACTGCCTGGATAATCTGTATAATCAGCCTCCATTGGTACCACCTCACTGTACCCTCAATGTGGCATGCAGATTTGAAGCGAGGGATCTGGATTTTATGATTTATAGACTTCAGTCGCAGACTGCCACAGCCTCTCTGCTGACTGCTGATGGTACGATTGAAATTCTCACTGATCGATCATTACTATTCGTGTTCAATTCTCCTGATAAATACATTCTGACAACTAGATTTGAGCGTCGCACTGTCACCTCTGTCCCTCATCTTTTAGTATCTTCGGATTTATTGGCACAAGTACCCAGTCCATTGTGGGCAACCCGTCCCAGCGAGGTAGGACGCATACTGTAGGCTGAAACTTTCAAGGTTAAGATTGACCCCTCCAAACCACGTCCTCAAAAGCCCCAGTATCCAATCAGCCGAGAAGCGGAAGAAGGAATTGTCCCTGTAATCACCAACCTCCTTTAGTAGGGTGTCCTTATTCCTACAGTCAGTCCTTGTAATACACCCATTCTTCCTTGGAAGAAGCCTGGTAAGGACACGTGACGGTTTGTTCAAGACCTTAGAGCTGTTAATTCCTCTGTTATTCCAACATTCCCGGTAGTTCCAAACCCCATCACAATCTTCGGTTGTATTCCGCCTAACTCAGAATACTATACTGTTGTAGACCTCTGTGGAGCATTCTTCCCCATCTCTATCCATGAGGACTTGCAATACCTCTTTGCCTTCATTCACCGGGGTAAACAGTACACCTGGACCCGGCTTCCCCAGGACTACACCTAAAGTCCCAATATCTTTTCACGAGCGCTGAAACAGGACCTTAGTAACATTCACTTTACCAGTGGCTCTACCCTTATTCATTATGTGGACACCTCCTTCTTGCCTCCCATGACTACCCATCTACAGAAACTGACAGCCTTATTCTCCTCAAGTGTCTAGCTGAAAAGGGTCACAAAGTAAATAAGGAGAAGCTCCAACTATTTCAGGCCACTGTCACTTATCTGGGTCACATTTTGGATGGAAATAAGCGGTTGTTGTCACATCAGCGAATTGAAGCTATCGTTAAAATCCCCAGACCACCTTCCAAGAAGGAACTGGTCCATTTTTTGGGTATGATGGGTTACTGTCAGCAATGGATCCCTGGATATACAGATCTTGGTCGCCCTTTGCATGATTTGACTATTCCATCAGCCCCGAATTAGTTAACCAGGACTTCAGCGCAGATTTTGCCTTTGTATGTCTCAAATCTGCCCTTGCTAGCACCCCTGCATTTGGTCTGCCAGACTACCCTAAACCCTTCCATTTGTTTGCTTCTGAGTGAAAGTGTTTTTCACAAGCTGTACTGACCAAACTGCATGGTGACAAATTCTGGCCTGTCGCCTATTACAGCATCCTACTGGACCCAGTTGTGAGAGGCTTTCCTGCCTGCCTTAGATCAATAGCGGCAGCTTACCATGCGGTCACATTATCTCAGTTTTTGGGCCATGAAGTTACCCTACCTGTGCCCCATGCACCACCTTTTTACCACCTTAGTCACTAGAACAGCTACCCAACACCTAACTGCCGTCCATATTACTCACTATGAGGCCACTCTACTGGCTGATCCCTTCCTTACCTTTGCTTGCTGTTCGACCCTCAATCCTGGGACTCTTCTGCCCACAGAGTATGATGGGGAACCCCACAATTGCAAATTTGCCATCCAGTCCACCACCCTTCCAAGACCTGATTTATGAGATTATCCACTTGTCAACCCTGATGTTATCTGTTATGTGGAGGCTCATTCTCGACTTCTCCCACCAGGGGTCTTCGATCTGGATATGCCGTCTGTACCCCTCATGAGGTTGTCGAATCAGCCCAACTTCCCTCTACATGTTCAGCCCAGGTTACAGAACGTGTTTTCCCTTACCCATGCATGTATTATTGCTGAAGGGAGAACTGCCTCTGTTTTTACGGACTCTTGTTATGCTTTTGGGGTGATATATCAGAATTCAAAGGTGTTAACAACTTTTACTATAACTCCATAAATCATGTCTATTAGTCCATTAACCCATTAATTCATGGTTATAATACTAACTGCAGATTTCCATGTACTAGCCGGGCCCCGTTCAAACTAATTCAGGGGCTCACTACCATATCAGGTTACAACCACTTCAATTTGGGGTTACAACTCACTTGAAAGTGCACTCATGCATAACACACTATGTAAACAACCCCATTTAAACAAGTTTCAGAGATAGTAGGAACTGCAGATGTTGGAGAATCTGAGATAACAAGGTGTAGAGCTGGATGAACACAGCAGGCCAAGCAGCATCAGAGGAGCAGGAGAGCTGACGTTTTGGGCCTAGACCCTTCTTCAGAAATGCTGAAATTTCTTCAGAAATTTCTGAAGAAGGGTCTTGACCTGAAACGTCAGCTCTCCCACTCCTCTGATGCTGCTTGGCCTGCTGTGTTCATCCAGCTCTACACCTAGTTATCCCATTTAAGCAAGACCGCCATTCCATTCAGGCGTGTCGGCTAACAAAACTGCACAGACACTACAGGATTGAACCTTTTTGCACGCCCACACCAAAAACAGTGTTACTCGATATCAAATTCCAATTGAATAGCTGCTATTACCAAGTCGTTTATTTTTTCCCTCCAGCTAGAGTAACTCCAAGTATCAGTCAAAGGTGATAATTGGATAGCCTGGCAGACTTTTCCTGTATATTATGTAACCAGGTACTTGTCCCAAGTTTTTATTCAACATGTATAAAAAACTTTACCCCACTAATAAAACTAACAAACGCTATGCAGTGTGTGTAAGCAACTTTTAACCTATTATTAAAACTAACGGCGCTATGTCCAGACCCCCACGACCTTGAATGAATGAATGAATGAAACTGATAGCACTACAACAGGTGTGACCACGAAACCAAATGAATGAATGAATGATAGTAACTAGAACCCACAGATGGCTGCAACCATGAAACTAACTAAACAAGCGATAGTAAATAAGAACCAGACAATCAAAACTGTTGGGAACTCAGACATTTATTTTAAAAAACACAAGATGCCATTTTCTAACTTTAAAATTCTAACCTTGAAAATAACAAGACTAACACCTTGCAAATTATGCACAGACAAATCAGACAGACACTCTAATCTTATTGAAATAACCATTAACGCTGAACGATAACCGGTAACATTTAGCATATGTTTAAACCATCTCCGATTTCCTGCAAAACAGTTTTTGTACAATATTTAATGCTTAACACTCAAGTGTTAGAATGTTAATGTACACTTGAATTCTGTATAAAATGGCTGCTTTTGAGCTATGATTTTAGGATTCTATCTTACCTCACATCATGCTGCTGTGAATGTACAATAAAGAGGTTATTTTCGCCACTCACTGATCCTGGTCGTCTGGTCCTTTGAACGCCATCTCACAGGGATCACCCATGACTTTGGCAAGGTCTGGGACTCACGGGGTTTCCTCACTTCTTCAGGAGCCTCTGTCAAGCATGCACTGCTCATTCAGAACCTCCTGAAGGCGAGACAACTTATCACCGTCTTAGCCATTGTAAAATGTTCTGCCCATATTAATTCCAATGATGATGTATCCTTGGGTAACTGTTGAGCCAATCTTGCAGCTAAAGCAGCGGCTGTGGGATGGTCCGGGATTGTGGTGCACTAATGCATTGTCCTCACTGCCCCTGACACTTCCACTCCTCATCTTGCGGATACTATAACTTTACAGTCGGAATCCAGTTCGGCTGAAAAATCATCAAGGCAAGGTGCAAGCTGCTCTCAACGGCATGATGGCTTACAGGTCTCCCATGATGGCCGCATAGTTGCACCCTCTGCCTTGCTGCCCTGGCTAGCTGTCATTTGTCACCACTTTACACATTAGGGCAAAGGGGGATGAATGGTATTATACAGTAGTCCTAGTATGCGCCAGGGTTTGCAACAATAGTTGAAAAGATAAGTGCCAGGTGCATGATTTGTCAAAAATTTAATGCAGGGAAAATACCTATTGTCAAGCTTGCATCGTAGCCCCAGCCATGGGGCCCCTTTGTGCACTTGAAAATGGATTTTATATAAATGCCCAAATGCATGGGTTTTAGCTATGTGTTAGCTAATTTAGATTTGTTTTCTAGGTGAGTAGAAGCTTATCCTACTCGGAAAAATGATGCCACAACTGTTGCTTAGATAATTTTACAGGACTTTGCACCCCAATTTGGAGTACCAGAGCAAATCTCAAGTGACAATGGTACATGTTTTATTGGATAAGTAATTAAGGAATTATTTAAGGGATTGCAAAATAAACACCAACTGTCGTGTCCCTATCACCCTCAGTCAATAGGAGTGGTAGAAAGGCACAATGGAATATTAAAAAATAAAATAGCAAAATTGTGTATGGAAACTGTCTAAAGTGGCTGAAGCACTGCCTACGGCCCTCATGTTAATGAGGTCAACACCTAGCAGGATAACTGGACTGTCCCCTCATAAAATTATAAAGGAAGGCCAATGAGATTGCCAGTAAATCATCCCCACCTTTCTGTCAGACAGATGGACATCCATAGCATGGATGAAACCTTATTTAACTATTGCATAGCGTTGACTAAATCTTTTAAAGCCTTCCATTCACAGCTAATAGAGGCCCAAAAGAAGCCCAGTGAAGAAAGTTCCTACATCTATCAACCTGGAGAATACGTGTTCATGAAAACGTTCTTTCGAAAGAATTGTTTGGAACCCAGGTGGGACGAACCGCATCAAGTACTATTAACAACCCATGCTGCAGTAAAAGTAGAACGAAAACCCACATGGATTCACGAATCACACGTAAAGCCTGCCCAATGCTACCTTAGGAAGAACCGAAGTGGAAAAGTAACACCTGAAAATTACTGGGCAAATGTGGTCTCTAAGATGATGAGAACATTATTGTTCGGACTTATAACTGTACTGATTTCCCTACCAGGGGAAGGACTGATAAGGAGGGAACTTAGAGTGACTACATTTTTGTATATGTCGTATGTGTATATTCTAATCGCTCCAGCTGCTGGGTCTGTTCGCATATTCCCTTTCGCTCAAGGGGAGGTATCAAGGGGAGATTAATGCTGAAATGGTTGCTATTCGAACAACAACCTTGCAAAGTCGGATGGCTCTGGATTGCTGCTATCTAAGAAAGGAGGAACTTGTGCCCACACTGGGGAGTAGTGTTGCACTTATATCCCAGATAATCCTAAGAAATTTACAGATCTTGCTAATCATAGAGAATCCTGCATGGTGTGTTGCCTGCACAGTACCAGGGTGCGAGACATCTCTGACCGGCTTGAGAGGATACTAGAGAGGGAGGGGGAGGATCCAGTTGTTGTGGTCCACGTAGGTACCAACAACATAGGCAACACTAGGAAAAAAGACCTGTTTCGGGATTATGAAAAGCTAGGAACAAAACTAAAAAATAGGTCTTCAAGGGTCATAATCTCTGGATTGCTGCCCGAGCCATGTGCAAATTGGCATAGGGAAATGAGGATCAGGGAAGTAAACGCGTGGCTAAAAGAGTGATATGGGAAAGAGGGTTTCCTTTTCATGGGGCACTGGCATCAGTTCTGGGACAGGAGGGATCTATACCTCTGGGATGGACTCCACCTGAACAGGGCCAGGGTTCTGGCAAAAAGGGTAAATAGGGTGGTCAATAGGACTTTAAACTAGTAAGTAGGGGGGAAGGGAGGAGTGAGTGTACAGGGAGAATAACAATTAATGTAAGGCAAAGCAGCAGGTTAGCAGGTGATGCGGAAGCATCAACTCCATTGAAAATTAGGAAAAAAGTTAAAGGGAAGGAGAACTCAAGAGCTGTTAGTAATGGAGGTGACAGGACTCAAAAAGAAGGTGCAAAAACTGGCATAAGGGCACTTTATCTGAATGCTTGGAGCAGTCGAAACAAGGTGGATGAGTTGACGGCACAAATCATGGCAAATGAGTATGATTTAGTGGCCATTACAGGGATATGGTTACAGGATGGTCATGACTGGGAGTTAAATATCCAGGGGTACCAAACTGTTCGGAAGGACAGACAGGAAGGTAAGGGAGGTGGTGTCGCTCTGATTTTTAAGAAGGATATGAGGGCGGTAGTGAGAGATGATATAGGTTCTACTGAACAAAAGGTTGAATTCATTTGGGTGGAAATTAGGAATAGCTGGGAGAAGAAGTCATTGATAGGTGTGGTCTATAGGCTACCAAATAATGACATCGCGGTGGGATGGGCAATAAACATAGAAATAGCTAACGCATGTAAAAATGGTACAGCAATTATCATGGGGATTTTAATCTACATATTGCTTGGGTAAACCAGGTCGGTCATGGCAGCCTTGAGGAGGGGTTCATAGAATGCATCCGCGATAATTTCCTTGAACAATATGTAATGGAACCTACGAAGGAGCAAGCTATCCTAGATCTAGTCCTGTGTAATGAGACAGAAATAATTAATGATCTCACAGTTAGGGATCCTCTCGGAAGGAGCGATCACAGTATGGTCGAACTTAAAATACAGATGGAGCATGCAAAGGTGAAAAGTATCAATATACTGTGCTTAAACAAAGGAGACTATGATGGGATGAGGGAGGAGTTAGCTGAGGTAAAATGGGAGCAAAAACTTTATGGTGAGTCAATTGAGGAATAGTGGAGGACTTTCAAAGCAATTTTTCACAGTGCTCGTCAGAAGTATATTCCAGTGATAAGGAAGAACCGTAGGAAAAGAAATAGTCAGCCATGGATGTCTAAGGAAATGAAGTATCAGATTAAAAAGAAATCACAAATAAAAAAGCAAAGAGTAGTGGGAAACTCGTAGACTGGGAAATCTTTAAAGGCCAACAGAAAGCCACAAAAAAAGTTATAAAGAAAAGTAAGATAGATTATGAGAGTAAACTAGCTCAGAATATAAAAACAGGCAGCAAAAGTTTTTATAAATATGTAAATTGTAAAAGAGTAGCGAAGGTAAGCATTGGTCCTTTAGAGGATGAGAAGGCCAATTTAATAACTGGGAATGACGAAATAGCCAAGGCTTTAAACAGTCATTTTGTGTCGGTCTTCACAGTGGAAGACACAAATAACATGCCAAAAACTGATGGCAAGAAGGTTATAGCAGGTGAGGACCTAGAAACTATCATTATCACTAAGGAGGCAGTGCTGGGCAAGCTAATGGGACTAAAGGTAGACAAGTCTCCTGACCCTGATCAAATGCATCCCAGGGTACTAAAAGGGGTGATGGGGGAAACAGCAAATGCACTGGTAATTATGGACCAAAATTTGCTGGACTCTGGGGTGGCTCCCACAGATTAGAAAACAGCTAATGTGACCCCACTGTTTAAAAAAGGAAGTAGACAAAAAGCATGTATCTATAGGCCAGCTAACTTAACTTCGGTAGTGGGGAAAATGCCTGAATCTATCATTAAGGAAGAAATTGCAAGACATCTGGATATAAATTCTCCCATTGCGAAGACCCAGCATGGGTTCATGAAGGGTAGGTCATGTTTTGGTGGAATTCTTTGAGGATATTACTTGCATGGTGGACAATGGGGAACCTGTGGCTGTAGTGTATCTGGATTTCCAGAAGGCATTTGACAAGATGCCACACTAAAAGCTGCTACATAAGATAAATTTGCACGGTATTACAGGTAATGTATTGGCATGGAAAGAGGATTGGTTGACTAGTAGGAAACAAAGAGTAAGGGTAAATGGGTGTTTTTCTGGTTGGCAGTCAGTGGCTAGTGGTGTGCCTCAGGGATCAGTGTTGGGACCGCAATTGTTTACAACTTACATAGATGATTTGGAGTTGGGGACTAAGTGTGGTGTGTCGTAATTTGCAGATGATGCTAAGATGCGTGGTAGAGCAAAGTGTGCAGAAGACACGGAAAGTCTGCAGAGGGATATTGATAGTCTAAGTGAGTGGGCAAAGGTCTGGCAGATGGAGTACAGTGTTGATAAGTCTGAGGTCATCCATTTTGGTAGGAATAACAGCAAAATGGACTATGTTTTAAATGGTAAATAATTGCAGCACACTGCTGTGCAGAGGGACTTGGGTGTCCTTGTGCATGAATTGCTAAAAGTAGGATTGCAGGTGCAGCAGGTAATTAAAAAGGCAAATGGAATTTTGTTTGTCATTGCTAGAGGGATGGAGTTTAATAACAGGGAGGCTATGCTGCAGCTGTATAGGGTCCTGGTGAGGCCATACCTGGAGTACTGTGTGCAGTTTTGGTCTCCTTACTTGAGAAGAGATATACTAGCACTGGAGGGGGTGCAGAGGAGATTCACTCAGTTGATTCCAGAGTTGAGAGGTTTGGATTATGAGGAAAGACTGAGTAGGCTGGGATTATACTCATTGGAATTCAGAAGAATGAGGGGAGATCTTATAGAAACAAATAAGATTATGAAGGGAATAGATAAGGTGGAGGCAGGGAGGTTGTTTCCACTAGCAGATGAAACTAGGACTAGGGGGCATAGCCTCAAAATAAAGGGAAGCAGATGTAGGACTGAGGTCAGAAGGAACTTCTTCACCCAAAGGATTGTGAATCTGTGGAATTCCCTGCCCAGTGAAGCGGTTAAAGCTACCTCGCTGAATGTGTTTAAGGCAAAGCTAGATAAATTTTTGAACTGTAAGGGAATTAAGGGTTAGGGTGTGTGGGCGGGTAAGTGGAGCTGAGCCTCAAAAAGATTAGCCATGATCTAATTGAATGGTGGGGCAGGCTCGAGGGGCCGGATGGCCTACTCCTGCTCCTAGTTCTTATGTTCTTAAGTTCTTATTATGTTCTTATATTATATCCATAAGGAGGTAGACAAATTGAAGGATCCACCCAGTTTTGAGGGACCTATAGGGTGGGTGAGGGCCGTCCTTGGAAATTGGGGAAGTTCTATTGCTCAGTGGTGTATTGGGGCATTATTTTTGATTGTTGTTGATCTGGTCCTGATAGAGTAGATTCAACTCTTTGCACTAGCTGTGCAAAACAGGTTACTGCCAGCACTATGGTACAACAGGTAATGATACCCGAGGATAAAGATGTGGAATTCCAAAGACTAGGTCAGATTGAATTGTAGGGTTGTCCTGAAAGGACAAAAGGGGGGAATGTGGAAGGGAATTGTTAAATGGGTCGAAATACCCCAGTCAGTAAAGCAACGGTCACAATGACAACAAAACAGCAAAATGCTCTAGACATTAGAGACCACAGAAAATTCCTGACAGTCAAAAAACCGGAAAATTCTGAGACACAGTAAGATTTTAAAAATAAATACATGCTAATAGTCACGTAGCTGACACCTAAAAATCACTCCTAGCTTCTGGAAAGCAAGACTTTTGCAGCAGAGAGCAAAATATCTTTAATCGCCAAAACCACACTTGGCTGATGACTGCTAAGCTTAAAATAGGTAACATACTATTGAATGTCATAAGATGATTTTTTTTTGTGTTGCTAAGGCTTATGATCAAGATGTAACTGGACAATAAGGAAACATCATTTGTGCATAAAAATGCAACTGTAACTGCATGTATTAGACTCGTTTTGCAGGGTTACTAGTAGCCCTGTTTGCTGACTTTCCTTGTATGCAAGAAATAAACTAGTTAATGCTCAATGAATCACCGTTTGACAAGTCATTTCTTTGACACCATCACACCAGAGGATCAATCCTGGTTCAATGAAGAGAGCAGGACGGCATGGCAGAAGCAACACCAAGAATACCTAAAAATTGGTGAAGCTACAAAATAGGACTAAGCAGTAAGTGATAGAGGAAAGCATAGATCATAGAACATAGAACATAGAACTGTACAGCACACTACAGGCCCTTTGGCCCATGATGTTGCGCCGAACTTTTACCCTAAACCTAAGGTCTATCTATCCTCCACCCCTACCTTATACTATCATCCATATGCCTCTCTAATTGCCACTTAAATGCCCCTACTGAGGCCGACTCCACTACCCTCTCTGGCAATACATTTCACGCCCCTACCATTGTCTGAGTAAAGAAACTACCTCTGACATCTCCCCTATATGTACCCCCACTCACTTTAAAACTATGTAATAGCTACCTCCACCCTAGGAGAAAGTCTCTGGCTGTCCATTCTATCTATACCTCTGATCATTTTGTACACCTCTATTAAGTCACCTCTCATCCTTCATCGTTCAAAACAGAAAAGCCTGAGTTCTCTCAATCTTTCCTCGTAAGACCTTCCCTCCATTCCAGGCAACGTCCTGGTAAATCTCCTCTGCACCTTTTCCAATGCTTCCACATCTTTACTGTCATGAGGTGACCAGAACTGGACACAATACTCCAGATGTGGCCGAACCAGGGTTTTGTGTAACTGGAGCATAACTTCACGGCTCTTGAACTCAAACCCTATATTAATGAAACCCAACACAACATACGCCTTTTTAACAATTCTATCCACCTGGGTTGCAGCTTTCAGGGAACTGTGGGCATGAACCCTGAGATCCCTCTGCTCCTCCACACTGCCAAGAATCTTTCCGTTATCCCTGTATTCTGCTTTCAAATTTGTCCTTCCAAAATGAATCACCGCACACTTTTCAGGGTTAAACTCCATCTGCCACTTCTCAGCCCAGCTCTGCATCCTATCAATGTCCCTTTGTAACCTAGAATACACCTCCACACTATCCACAACTCGACCCACCTTTGTATCATCCGCAAACTTACTAATCTAGCCTTCCACTCCTACATCCAAATCATTTATAAAAATCACAAATAGAAGAGGACCCAGAACAGATCCTTAGAGCACACCACTCGTAACTGAGCACCATGTTGAATATTTTCCATCCACTACCACCCTTTGTCTTCCAAGGGTCAGCCAATTCTGAATCCAATCTGCCACAATTCCCCCTATCCCGTGCCTCCTTACTTTCTGCATGAGCCTACCATGGAGAACCTTGTCAAACGCCTTACTTAAATCATGTATACCACATTCACTGCTCTACCTTCACCCACGTGTTTGGTCACCTCTTCAAAGAATTCAATAAGGTTTCTGAGGCATGATCTACCCCTCACAAATCCATGCTGACTATCACAAATCAAACTGTGCCTATCCAAGTGATCATAAATCCTATCTCTCAGAGCCCTTTCCAATAATTTTCCCACCACTGAAGTAAGACTAACTGGCCTGTAATTTCCGTGGTTATCCCTATTCCCTTTTTTGAACGAGGGAATGACATTTGCCACTCTCCAATCTTCTGGTACTATACCCGTGGACGAAAAGATCATCGCCAAAGGCCCTGTGATCTCTTTCCTGGCTTCCCATAGAATCCTTGGATAAATCCCATCAGGCCCGGGGGACTTATCTATCTGCAAGTTCCTCAAAATTCCTAGTACATCTTCCTTACTAACATCCACATCCAGATCGAAGTTCTGCAGTTCTGCAGAATGGTGACGGACAATTAAACAACTGACTGGAGGTGGAGGCTCCACAAATATCCCCATGCATAATGATGGGGAAGCCCAGCACATGAGTGCTGAAGCAAGGCTGAAGCAATCACAACAATCTTGCCAAGTACATGATTCATCTCAGGTTCTTCCATAGGTTCCCAGCATCACGTATGCCAAGCTTCAGTCAATTCAATTCACTTCACTGATATCAGTAAATGGTTGGACATATTGGATACTGAAAAAGCCATGGGCCCTGACAAAATTCTAATGCTAGTACTGAAGATGTGCTCCAGAACTTGTCATAACAGTGCTATCAAGCATAAGAGATAACAAGGTGTAGAGTTGGATGAACACAGCAGGCCAAGCAGCATCAGAGGAGCAGGAAAGCTGACGTTTCAGGCCTAGACCCTTCTTCAGAAAAATTCTCCAGCATCTGCAGCTCCTTCTATCCCTATCAAGCATAATCTGCTTAGCAATAACTGCTCACTGACACCCAGTTTGGGTTCTAACACAGTCATTCAGCTCCTGAATGCATTACAAAGAATCATAGAATTCCAAGTGTGGAAGCAGGCCATTCAGCCATTTAATCCATACAGACACTCCAAAGATCCTCACCCAAACATCAACTGAACTCACCACATAAACACAGTGGCTACAGAGGCAAGGAATACCATGGCGAGTAACACATGTAATGATTCCCCAAAGCCTGTCCACAAGGCATAAGTCAGGAGTGCAATGGAATACTCCTCACTTGGCTGGATGAATGTAGTTCAACACTCAAGAAGCTTGACACAATCCAGGATAAAACAGCCTGCTTGATTTCCACCATACTCATAACCATCCACTCTCTCCACCTCTGATTCTCAGTAGCAGCAGCGTATGCGATCCGCAAGACACACAGCAGAAATTCACCAAAGATCCTTACACATCAGCTTCCAATACCATATCCACTATCATCTAAAAGGACAAGGGTAGTAGATATGCAAGGACACCACCAATTGCAAGTTCCCATCCAAACCACTAACCATCCTGATTTGGAAATACTTTGCCTTCGCTGGCGCTGGGTCACAATCCTGGAATTGCCTCATTAACGATATCATGGCTGCACCTACAGTGCATGGATCACAGCATTCAACATAGCAGTTCACTACCATCTTCTCAAGAACAACCAGGGATAGGCAACAGATGGTACAGCACCCACATCCAAATTGTGAATGAGAACAAAGTCATTAACGGGTAAGAGTAAGAACTGCTGATGCTGGAGTCAGAGATAACACAGTGTGGAGCTGGAGGTGCACAGCAGGCCAGGCAGCATATGAGGAGCAGAAACGTTGATGTTTTGGGTCGAGACTGTGTTATCATTAACTAGTGATTCTCTTGCACTTCTGTGAATAAGAGCAGACACAATCTTTTATTGTTGTGTTTTATTAATGATGTTCCTAATATGTATCTCTGCAAATAAAAACTAATGAGTATGTAAAGTTAGGTTCTGATTCTACTCTTCCTGCCTGACTATTAGAGATAGGGTTTTAGCCACAAGATGTAGAAGTCCTAGTAGCCATTATATAAAATGGAAGAAAGCAAGTTTAAATTGCCAGAGATTGATTAACCTCAGAATATAAACTATATGACCAGTGAGAGAATGAAGTGGACGTGTGGACATGGATTACTATTTTATGAAAGGCAAAACCAAGTCTGATTCTAATATCGTTGCTTCCCGGAACTAAAAGCAACCCACAGCAAGTAGGGCTGATAACAAGCAATAATGACCGTTAATTGGAAATTCACCGCTGCCAAGCAAGATTCTTACCTTGCTGCTCAAGAAAAGCATACAAATTGGCAGCAAGATGATCTCACCATAGACCATAAGACCATAAGACATAGGAGTGGAAGTAAGGCCATTCGGCCCATCGAGTCCACTCGGCCATTTAATCATGGCTGATGGGCATTTCAACTCCACTTACCCGCACTCTCCCCATAGCGCTTGATTCACCTGATTCTGCCACACATCCTGTCACTGGCCGTTCACTCAGAGGTTGATAGGATTCTGCCCTATGTCTCTTAAGATACCTAGTTCATTAGCAGAAAGCAGATGGGGTGGAGGAGCCTGCTCTGTTGTGGAGCCTGTTGGCCCTGGAGGTTCGCTGGGGCGATCCCAGTAGCATTTGGGTCTGGATGGGCCAGACATGCCAAAGGTCTTCATGCCAGAATCAAGTTGATTCTCCTTGGCTGGAATTTCCAGTGGTCAGAGGTAGGTTGGAGTGGTAGGGCCTGGCCATCTCTGCAAGATCTGCGTGTGGCTCCTGATCCAGCTGGTGTCTCCTGGCACAATCCTGTCTCCTCAAGAGGGGAGAACACTTGGACTAGGCTCAAGACTCCCATCCCAAGACAGCAAGTTTGGTAAAATACGGTGAGAAAGCTTGCTTGGTCTTGCAGCAAGAATCACTCCAACGAACTGGAAGAAATTGCATTTTGCCAAAAAAAAAATTAAGATTCAGCCCATAAGTTTTAAAGGAAAACAAGTGTTTGTAGCTGAAGCTTTTTGCTAGATCATATTGTCACAACTTTATCAATCACGTATGAATACAGAGTGAACAAGATCTCTGTCACAGGATAATGTGTGACGACCAGGGATCAATGACAACACAGAGAAGACAGTGACGATATATGAGGCAAGCCATAGCCACCAATCACTGCGACACAAATAATCTCTACAACACTAACAGGACGCCCTTGGTCTATAATTACTGCAGATTTACCAAACAGGGTGATTTTCTTTTCTGAGTTACCGACTACTTTTCCAAATGCTCAATTGTCAATCAAAAGACACTGCAAGCACATCAATGGCAGATAAATGACTGCAGTATTCAATCTCTTCAGTCCACCTTCAGACATCATAGAATCCCTACAGTGTGGAAACAGGCCCTTTGGCCCAACAAGTCCACACTGAACCTCAGAGCATCCCACCCAGACCCATACCCTATAACCCAACTAACCTACACCTCCCTGAACACTATGGGCAATTTAGCATGGCCAATCCACCTAGCCTGCACATCTTTGGACTGTGGAAAGAAACCAGAGTACCCGGAAGAAACCCACGCAGACACAGGGAGAATGTGCAAACTCCACACAGACAGTTGCCCAGGGTGGAATCAAACCCGGGTCCCTAGTGCTGTGAGGCTGCAGTGCTAACCACTGAGCCACCATGCCACCCATTATTTGGTAATGGGTCATTGTGTAGAGATAGAGCTTTGAGGGAAATGTGTGACAAATAGAGCATAAAGTATTTGACAGTGTCACCACATTATCCTAGATCCAATGGTTTTGGGGCTGAATGAACGGTTCACACTGTCAAATCACTCATCATAAAGTGAAGGGCATGATATAAGATGCTGGTGCTGCTATGTTACATCTAACAATGCTAGAGCCCTCATTGATTTTTCATTATTTTTATTTAATTCATTTACCAATCATAGTTTGGATCAGTGAACTGGGAACCGTGTGCTAAGGATGACTTTTGGACTGTGATAACAGCTTATGTTAAAGGCAAACAGACTAAACAAGTATTAGTTTATATGTGATACCAGTCCTGGTAATTAATTGCAGGTTAGTTCCTGATCAAAAGGTCCTGCATACGCTTTGCCACCAGGGAAGAGCATTAGAACATAGAACATAGAACATAGAACATTACAGCGCAGTACAGGCCCTTCGGCCCTCGATGTTGCGCTGACCTGTGAAACCAATCTGAAGCCCATCTAACCTATACAACTCCATTATCATCCATATGTTTATCCAATGACCATTTAAATGCTCTTAAAGTTGGTGAGTCTACAACTGTTGCAGGCAGGGCATTCCACGCCTTTACTACTCTCTGTGTAAAGAACCTACCTCTGACATCTGTCCTATATCTATCACCCCTCAATTTAAAGCTATGTCTCCTCATGCTAGCCGTCACCATCCGAGGAAAAAGGCTCTCACTGTCCACCCTATCTAATCCTCTGATCATCTTGTATGTCTCTAATAAGTCACCTCTTAACCTTCTTCTCTCTAACGAAAACAGCTTCAAGTCCCTCAGCCTTTCCTCATAAGACCTTCCCTCCATACCAGGCAACATCCTGGTAAAGCTCCTCTGCACCCTTTCCAATACGTCCACATCCTTCCTATAATGCGGCGACCAGAACTGCACGCAATACTCCAAGTGCGGCCGCACCAGAGTTTTGTACAGCTGCAATGTGACCTCATGGCTCCGAAACTCAATCCCTCTACCAATAAAACCTAACACGCTGTACGCCTTCGAAGTTGGCTATTGACAAGATCAGTACTTGGGAATTGGTTCCAGGAAGCCTGGAAAAGATCCTATGCTCAAGCAGATGGCAGATTTTGAATGGTAACTAGGACCTTGTGGAGGAGCTGATCACTTTGCCTGATGAAGGGGCACCACTGCGAAAGCTTGTGACATCAAATAAACCTGTTGGACTATAACCTGGTACCATCTGCCTTCTGACCTTGTCCACCCCAGTCCAACACCGGCACCTACACATCACAGTTTCTCACAAGCAGCTCTTAGAAGCTCAACAGATTAGAAAATTAAAGCTATAAGTATTACCGTCTTTATCCGAATGAACTGTAAACGTGATCCTGTAAACTGTAAATCAACCAAGAAACCATCACCTATGCGCGTAAAACAGCGCATCATGAAAACCACTTAAGTAATTTGGATAGTTTTGTTATTTTTTCTTATTTATCCCTTCACTGTGTTTGTTCATCTGTATTTTGTGTGAATCGGGCTGAAAACAAAGATTTTTTGGTTTATATCATATATCAGTTAGATCTCTTTCTTGTTTCGTTTTGCTCTACTAAAGTTACTATATTGTAAAAATCCGGTTAGGAATCGCTGGAGTCAATTTTGAGAGTCTTTGAAGATTTTAATTTTACTCTGTTGCAAATACAGAGGTAGAAAGGCTGCTTTGGTACAGCTGACTCGCTCTATATTGCAACAGCAGCTATCCCCTGTAAACATGGTCTTACAAGCAGGGATCATCTATGGAAGGTAACACCACCAAGCCATCACCTGTCCAAGTTTCAGAGGCACAGGAGAAACTTCTCTAAAAATAAGGGAGAATGAATATGATGGATGACCAACATGCATCTACAGAATATATTATGTGCTTGTCAGCGTTATACATTCCTATACAGGGAACACAGTTACTCTCAAGTATATCCCAAGTGCGCAGTGAACATAGATCCAATGAAGTCATAACACTGAAAAGAGCAACATTGAGGAGGAACAGAAACTAAGGGAACTGTGCAAACTTCAGATTTTATACATATGCCAAAAAGTTTGAATAATAAGTTCAACAATCAACATGCTAACAACATGCAAGACATGAACATACCAAAAGTTGAGAACACCCAACTGTGAAGTCTAGATCTCTGAAAAGTTATACCATCGTGAGGTCCAGAAGGAATGTCAAACCACTTATGTCATGCAGACTTTTAGATTCTTAAAACTAAGCATTTTTCAATTTTTTTTCTGTATAAATAGTTTTGCACCTACCATAAGTATATTTATTTTCTATGCTAGTTAATGTAATTTTATCTTGGAAAAAAGGGAATGTGTATAGCTGTTAAGAGCTGTGTCACTTTAAGAAATGGATACGTGAATAAGCTATCAACCAGAATGGAATCTTCATGAACCCTACTGCAATGTACAGTTCAGCAGACACTTGTTACAGTCAGGATATTTAGTTGTCCGTAACTACAAACTGCAGTCTGAGCTGTTAAACAAATCTGGATGTGATTTTCAGATAAATTCATGCTACTCAGTCCATATACTGAACAAAAACACAAGAAATATGATAACAGTCATATTGGATGCCATGTGCGACCTCAGAACTTTTGCACAAATGGAACCTTAAGAGGAGGGGCAGTAGATAAGGACTGGAATAGAAATGATGGAATACCAACAGATCCTTGTATTCGTGAGGTTGGCCCCAGATCCCTTTTTTTCTCAATGACTCCTCCAGTATGATCACACGTCATGGTAGGTAGGAGAGCGGTATGTTGATGGTATCTGTGTTTCCTGTCCCTATCCCCCATGGCTAATGAGGATTTGGTGTCGAAGCAGGGAAGAAAGATAATCTAACCTGATTCATCATGAGTTAAATCAAAGAATTTCCAGTAAAATTACATTAGTTTCACAGTACAAAGCTGATAAATCATACAAAACAAAACCTTCAGACTTTTAAGAAAGGTGGAATTCTAACTTACGATCACACGTTGGAACCTGGCCATCCCAACCGGAAGCTGTACAAAGCCGGAATGGCCTACCAACCAACTGGTACCTACAGAAAGATCAACAATCCACAGTGTAAAAGGAAAACTGAAAGCAATTTTCATTCAGGAAATTTAAGTTTGAAGTTAAATTTAAGTGGCACAATGTGACAATAGGGATATAGATTCAAAAGTAATAGAATTAAGAAATACCTTTCAGGTCAGTGCCTGAGGGTGCGATGGAGAAAGATTCAATTGTGGCTTTCAAAAGGGAGTTAGATAATCACCTGAAGAAGAAAAAAAATGCAGCGATGCGTGTGAAAAGTAAGAGTGAGTTAGACATAAAGGAGTGAATGGCTTCCTTTTGTGGTGTGGTTTTCTTTTTATATAGTGTTTTTCAAACACCTTCCAGCACTGACAGCTAATTTGAAATGTAGTTTCTGTTGTAATGTATATAAAATAGACAGGAAGGCCCCACACTTTACAACATATGCTGACACATTTCTATCTTCATTGGACGAGTTAGGTGGCATCCACTGCACATAGCAACACCTAATGCTTGGGGCAGTTCCATGAGTTCACCCTTATGGAGGTTACGGAGCTGACTATCATTAAAACAGCTAGGAATACTGTCATGCTAGTGGCAGGGCTAAACCATAAATGTTCCTACATAGTCATCAATCTCAAATTCCACTTCCCTTTATTCCACAAATTCTTCTCGTTTATAAACTGCAGATAGTGGAAGCATCCAACTCTTGCATTCCCGAATTCCCTAACTGCAAACTTACTTTGTGCTTTCTTCCTTTCAGATGCCCACAAACTGGCACCTTGACAAGTCATGCTCTAGAAGCGTGATATCTAAGAGAAACCACAGATTGATGACAAAAAAAACGCAATCACTTGACCTTGCTTTCACAGCCACCACTCAGGCTATGGCATAGCTATTACGTTACAGGGTAGCACAAATCTGAATCTACATGTAATGAATTGTAGGATACTAGTGGCCTACAGAGAAGGCAAGGGGAAGGATTGCTCAGGTAAAGCATTCCCAAGAGAGAGTGGCACATTCGCTCTCAGAGGACAGAGATAAAGACTTCACTTGGGAGGCCTATGTAAAAAAGACTCACGGACATGCACAAAGACATTTTTGCTGCATTAGAAGATACACCATAAATTCTCCTATGCTTTAATTCATCCAACAATAAACAAAAAGCTTTGTCTCCTTTTTAAGATGTTATGGGTACAATTCCTGCTCCGAATACTCTTCTCCTTCATTTCGCTCTGACCCCATCCTTCTTTTAATCTCACCCCCTGCTATGAATTTGCAATACTTTCTGATTTTCTGCTCTCTGACATTGAACAGTCTGTCTTTAGCAAAGGACTCAACTGCATTCCTTCCAACCATTTATATGCTCCATGTGTCTGCATGAGTTTCCTCTGGGTGTTCCAGATTCCTTCCAAAGTCCAAAGATTTGCAGTTTAGGTGAATTGGCCATGGTAAATGCAAGGTTACGTGGATAGTTTGGTGGGTTGTGTGTGGGTAGGTGCAGACACAATGGGCTGAATGGCCTCCTTCCACACTGTAGGCATTTTATGATTCAATGATCCCTTAATGAATTAGAAACTGGACAGAAGATTCTTCCATCACCAGTGCCTTCATGCCCATTTCTTTGACCAAGAGCCCTGTCCCGCAATAGAATCTTTCACCCAACTCCTGTTATTCTCACTCCATCTGGATCCCTCCCTGTGGCATTTTACCCTTGGTTTTTTTCATTGAGAACTGACATCAACCATTTTAATCTCTCTGCTCCATTCAATCACGATAACCCAGGGGTCTCCAACCATTCTAAGCACAAGATCACTTGGTGAATTTAAGTGCAGTCTAGGATTTAACACAATGAAAATATAGATCAATCTATTTCTGGTATGATATAAACCTAAAAGCAAAGTACATATAATGAATTACTTTGTCCTCTACTCACAGTCGCAGTTTGACACATGTGAGTGCACATTATCTGACAATTTCTTGTAGTCTGTGTTGTAGTTTGACTGTTGGTTGCGTAAAATCCATTAAATTGGTATCTCTGATGCATGCGTGATACCTTGACCTTATTATTTTCATTTGGGAGAATACTGCGGTCCATGCTTTGGACACTTCAACCAGTTTATTATTTAAAACACTTTACTCTGGTGCTCTTGTCGGTGAGGCAGACAAGGGACACAGAATTCAGTCTGCAGTTCATCTCAATTTTATTAACAAAATATTCTTTAAAACATCATGTGAGCATTTCTCATATTCCCATAACATTCACTCTCTATCTAGTTCTATCCATCTGAGAAAGAATATTACCCCCAACAATCCACTTGTTTCTGCTGGGTCATTGGAATCTCCTTCTTCCCTGACATAGGGCTGGCTGGCTCTCTTCCACGAATGTGGGTATCACAGGTCAGTGTGTATCTTCACCTGGATCTTGTTGGGTTGCTGCATTGTCTTCCACCAGCAGTCTTGCTGAGAGTCTTTGCTGACCTGGAGGCTTCTGAATATGTTTTTACTCCCTCACTCTGGGCCTTCTGAAATATTCTGTAACCTTTGGCCAATAGGATCACGAGCGGGGTTCAAAACATCCAACCCGCTTATGCCAATACGCTTTACTGTTGCCATGCTGGGGACATGTAAAGTGCACTGGCTGGAGGTCAAGGTACCAGAAAGTCTGCTTGATACTCCTCCAATAAACAACCTTTGAGCTGGTTGTAACAGGATCCTCCTGAACCTTTGTGGTCTCTTTGACCTTGGTTTCCACTGTTCTCTGGAGCCAATATCTGTTGGCTGCTGTTTGACCACATTACTGTTAGGCCTGATTTCTCCAGCTGCAGGTCAATTTAGAATATCCTACTTTGGGCTTATGGTTTCTTGATCTCTTTAAGTGTCTAGTGAAAATGGGATCACAGGCTCAAAGCATGCTCTTGTGCAGATACACATCAAGTCTCAGATGGATAGTCTAAATGCCTAAGTATCTGGGTTCTCCATTGTACTTAGAAAGCACGACATACATTCACTAGATAGTAGGAACTGCAGATGCTGGAGAATCTGAGATAACAAGGTATAGAGCTGGATGAACACAGCAGGCCAAGCAGAATCAGAGGAGCAGGAAAGCTGATGACTTGGGCCTAGACCCTTCTTCAGAAATGGGGGAGGGGAAGGGGATTCTGAAATAAATAGGGAGAGAGGGGGACGCAGATAGAAGATGGATAGAGGAGAAGATAGGTGGAGAGGAGACAGACAAGTCAAAGAGGCGGGGATGGAGCCAGTAAAAGTGAGTGCAGGTGGGGAGTTAGGGAGGGGATAGGTCAGTGCAGGGACGGCGGACAGGTCAAGGGGGTGGGATGAGGCTAGCAGGTAGGAGATGGGGGTGTGGCTTGAGGTGGGAGGAGGGGATAGGTGGGAGGAAGGACAGGTTAGGGAGGCGGCGACAAGCTGGGCTGGTTTTGGGATGCGGTTGGGGGAGGGGAGATTTTGAAGCTTGTGAAGTCCACATTGATACCATTGGACTGCAGGGTTCCCAAGCGAAATATGAGGTGCTGTTCCTGCAACCTTCGGGTGGCATCGTTATGGCACTGCAGGAGGCCCAGGATGGACATGTCGTCTCAGAAATGGGAGGGGGTGTTGAAATGGTTCGCGACTGGGAGTGCGGTTGTTTTGCTTGGTTCACAAGCTTCAAAATCTCCCCTCCCCTATCCGCATCCCAAAACCCAGCCCAGCTTGTCCCCGCCTCCCTAACCTGTCCTTCCTCCCACCTATTCCCTCCTCCCACCTCAATCCCCACCCCTATCTGCTACCTGCTAGCCTCATCCTGCCCCCTTGACCTGTCCGTCTTCCCTGGACTGACCTATCCCCTCCCTAACTCCCTACCTGCACTCACCTTTACTGGCTCCTCCCCCGCCTCCTTGACCTGTCCGTCTCTTCTCCACCTATCTTCTCCTTTTTCCATCTTCTATCCACCTCCCCCTCTATCCCTATTTATTTCAGAATCCCCTTCCCCTACCCCATTTCTGAAGAAGGGTCTAGGCCTGAAACATCAGCTTTCCTGCTCCTCTGATGCTGCTTGGCCTGCTGTGTTCATCCAGCTCTACATCTTGTTATCTCACATACATTCACTATCTTCTCTACTGAAATAACTACACAGAGGCCAGTATCCTGTCAGGAAATCACCCTTTATTTGCATGTGCCTGGTACACTGGCTGTGACCAACCAGCTTGGAGTCAATACTTGAAGTCAGGAGACTCTCTGAATCCTCTATTTACTTATCACCCAGGGCTTCCTGGTTGGCCCAGGCTAACAACCCCAATCAGGGATCTCGTGTTCAATGAGATACACCTGGTTCCAATCACTACATCAGACCCCACTAAGTCTGGGGATATAGGTCTGGTCTTTCGCTGGTAGCTTCTCCTGAGACATTTTCACCCCATTCCTCGAACCGGATTCAGAGACGGGTGGCATGTACTGTACGGGTGCCTGTCTCTTGTATCCGGAGCATCTTGGGAGAGTTTTCTCTTCTTCTTTCGATGGTAACTATATTAAGACTGCATCTATCTCAGACTCTGAGTTTCCTCGATGCTAGGTCGAAGGGGAAAACCCATGATTTTTGAGGGGCATTCAGATTGCTCTGAGGGGCCAGGTGTGTTTTGCTCCCACCCCATTTGCTAGGTAGCAGCTTCCACATGTTTGTTCAGGACCGCCTCACCAACCTGAACTCTGTGTGTCACAGGACCTCGTGTCAACCTCATTTTGCAGGCACGTAGAGTCATTATCTTGGTTCCAGCACAAAACTTCTTCTCCTAAAGTAAACTGTCTCTTTTGCTCAGTGAAAGTGTGCGGCTGGCATTGGTGTTCTTGCTGCCATTCCACCTTCACCACCCTACCGTCCTCCCAGATCCAGGAATATCAGGTTTAACCTGGTATGGAGTCTTTTCCCCATCAGCTACTCTGCTGGAGCTACCCCTGTAGTTGCGAGATGGGAGGTCGTATAATCAAACAGGAATCCGGACAGTTTAGTATCAAGTTCTTTAAGCCTGCCTTCAATGCGTGAACCACTCTTTCTGCCAGACCATTGGACAATGGATGGTATGGAGCTGTCTGAACATGTCAAATGTCATTCAACTTTAGGAAATACTCGAATGCCCTGCTGGTGAAAAATGCTCCATTTCCCATGACTAATACTTCCAGGAGTCTGTGTATCACAAACGATGTTTGCAGCTTCTCAATTGTCATACCTGATTTTGCCGAATGAATTTTATGCACATCCAACCACTCTGAATGGGCATCCACAATGACCCAGAACATTGAGCCCATGAAAGGACCAGCATAGTCAACATGCTGCCCATGAAAAGACCAGCATAGTCAACATGTGTCCAAGTCCAGGGTTTACCCGGCCATTCCCATAAATATCAGGGTGCTGGAGGTGGCAATTTTTGCTGTTGTTGGCATTCTGGGCACTGCCCCACCAATGCAGCTATGTCAGTATCCAATCCTGGCACCAGACATAACTTCTTGCCAACATCTTCAGTTTGCACACCCCTGGATGATCCAGGTGTAATTCAGCCAGATCTGGGACAATCACTCTTGCTCCCCATTGTAATATGCCATCCTGTACAGTGATCTGAACTCGCTGGGTCCAGAAAGGTTTTGAGACAACACAGTTTGGAGCTGAAGGAACACAGCAGGCCAGGCAGCATCAGAGGAGCAGGAGGGTTGACATTCCTTGTATTCCTCCAGCTCCAAAGTATGTTGTCTCTGACTCCAGCATCTGCAGTTCTTGCTATCTCAGAAAGGTTTCGATTCTGTTTCTGATGGTCCTTCTGTTTCCCTCAATTGTTTACCAATTGTTTTAGTTTTGCCAGTGCGGGATCTTTTGTGTCCACAGTCAGATATTGTTGACAGTGTTCAGACTGGTGGCCAGAAAGTTTAAAACCAGAACAGATTCCTCCAGGGGAGGCACCACCAGTGGAGTATCTGCTGTGGGAAGCAGCTCAAGGCATCCACATTAGCCATTTAGATGATATTCCAATTTGTACTTGTATGCATTGAGAATACGGCCCCTACTGCTGAATTCAACCAAAGCTAGGGGTGGCATCACCTTGTCTTCTTTAAGTGACCCTAGCAGAGGTTTGTGGTCTGTTACTATGATAAATTCATTCTGTTAAAGTATTGGTGGAAGTTTCTCCTACTAAAGATGACTGCCAAACCTTCCTTCTCTCTCTGCGCACATTTGTGTTTGTCATCAGCCAAAGTCCGGGAAGCATACACTATCGAACATTCCTCTCTGTTGGGCCACCGGTGAGTGAACACTACCCTGCTACTGTAGAGGGATGCCTTACATGTCAGCACCAACCCTCACTTTGGATCATAGCGGGCCAACATCTTAGATGACAATAGCTGCTTTTTAATTCCCTCAAGGCTACTTCTTGGTTACATGAAAGTTTCCAAGGCTGACACTTTTTCAATAGCAAATGTAAAGGTGGCAAGCTGGAGGTCAAGTTACGTATGAATTTCCCTTAATAATTCACCAACCCAAAGGAAAGTCTTAAGCTCTGGTACAGATGTGTGAGCTGGGGCTCCTTTGATTGCCCTCACTTCAGCTTCCAACAGGTGTAATCCGGTTTTGTTTACTCTGTAACCCATGTAGGTCACTTGGAGGACCTGGAACACACGTTTTTCCATTCTAAGGAGTACATCTGCCCATCTGCCTGGAAGAAGCATTTAAGCACTATGTCCAAGTTCTCCAAGTGCTGTTTTTTGGTCTTCCCAGTTTTTAGCACATCATTCAGATAAATGGCAACCTGGGGTAGCCCTTGTAAAATGTTCTCCATTGTCAGGTGCAAAAGGGTGCAGGCTGATAATATCCCAAATGGCAGTCTTGCATACTGATATGAACCCTTATGGGTATTAATTGTGGCCTACCCCTAAAATTCCTCATTTGCAGGTAGGCATGGCTCATGTCCAGCTTCTTAAAGGATGATCCCCACCCCTGCCAATTTTGGGTACACGTCCTCTCTGCAAGGGAAAGAGTAATTATCCAGCTGTGAGGAACGGTTTACTATTTGATTAAAATCCCTATAAAGGTGAACTAAGCTGTCAGGCTTCACAATCGGTACGACTGGTGCTGCCCATTCCACAAACAGCACTGGCTTGATGATTTCCAGCCTCCTAATTTCTGCCTCTACTTTTGCTCATAAAGCATATGCCACCAAGTGGGCCTTGCAAAATTGAGGAATCGCTTCCTGGTCAACATGTAAAGTGGCCTTGGCCCCTTTTGATAGTCCCAATCAATGGTAACTGCACCAACTGCTTCTCACAGTAGAGCAGAATCAAAGTTGTACCCTTAACCTGTAATAGTTCCCCAGTGTACGTTCTCAATCTGACTGAAGTCTTGCGCAAACTTAGGGGTCGGAGACTACAGTAAATCTTGTTAAAGACATTTGCAACCACTGATACAGCTGCGCCGGTATCGACCTTCATGAGAACCCGGTGAGCATTTAACCAGACATTAATTTTAATTGGTTCTGATTTGGATATTGCTAAGCAGTTAAACTGTTCCACTCCACATATAGGTGGACATTTCAGGGTATGCACTCTTCTCGATGCTGGCCTATGAGTTCTCTTTCTCAAGTCAGGCCTCATAGGATTCCTGTGCTATCTTGAGTCCACATACCAGCAGCAACTAAAATGGCTTGCTGGCCCAGGTCCTGAAGAAATTTTTAGCCATATGGCCAAGGCTTGGCTTTGTTGTAGGCTTTTGCTATGGGTTGGCTGAGGGTCCCTCTGCTCAGGATATGCCCTGCTTGAGGTTCTACGATTGCCTACACTCAAGTGGTGTTCCCCAAGCTCAAGTGAAGGTGTCCATTTCCATTAGGATGCCCTATAACTCCCATGCTTCACTTTTCTAATTTTCTAATAACAAAACCAGTTGTAGTGCCTCTTTGAAGTCCAGTTAGACTTCAGCTAGTAGGCACTTTTGCATGGTTATGTCATTAGTCCTATATACTAACTGGTCTCTCAGCATCTCATTCAGGATTAACCCATACATCACATGCCTCTGCCAGTCTTCTTAGCCTTATCAATACCAATCCCCACTGGTTCTCAACAGCTGAATAAAATCAATAGCATCTCAGCATTACAGGAGGTTTGGGTTGTAATATTGCTTAATCAAATATATCAACACTCGGAAGGTTTTAGTGTCTGGTGCCTCTGGAAAATTTAAGCCCCTAATAACTGAAAATGCTGTGGGTCTGTAAGCAGTTAGAAGGATTACTCGTTGCTTTTCATCTGCCCCAATGTCATTTGCCCGGAAAAAAAATTGCATTCTTTCCATATACTGGGCCCAGTCTTCAATGGCAGGATCGAATGAGTCAAGCTTCCCAAATAAAGGCATGATACCAGAAATGCTATCCCAACTCAAAGACGACATTTTTCATTCATTCACTGGATATGGGCATCACTGGCAAGACCAACATTTATTGCCCATCCCAAAGGGCAGTTAAGAGTCAACCACAATGTTGTGGGTCTGGAGTCACATGTAGGCGAAACCAGGAAAGGATTGCAGTTTCCTTCCCTAAAGGACATTAGTGAACCAGATGATTCCACCCCCCCACCACTGACAATCAACAATGGATTCATGGTCATCATTAGACTCTTAATTCCAGATTTCTACTGAATTCAACTTCCACAATGGGATTTGAACCTGGGTCCCCAGAACATTACCTGGGGCCCTGGATTAACAGTCCAGCAATGATACCACTAGGCCATCACCTCCCTGTTGTGAGTGAATGATCTTCAGGCACGTACTGTTATCTCCTGCCACCACTTAAATAACTGCACAGAGACTGGTATCCTGTCACCAAGTCACCCTTTATTTACATGTGCACAGTGCACAGTGCACAGGTTATGACCAGCCAACTTGGGTTCAGTCCCTGAAGTTAGGAGACTCGCTGAATCCCCTGTTTATATGTCAGCCAGGGCTCCCTGATTGGCCCAGGTTAACAACCCCAATCAAGGGTCTCAGTGAATGAAATCCACCTAGTTTGAAATACTACACATGTACACCTGTATAAGCTTAACTCTATGCAAATAGCTAAATTCATCAGTTGAGAATTTGTTACTATATATATATCACACATTGGCTCGTCCTTAAGACTCTTTGGAAATTAGCAGCACTCAATAGAATTCATACTGTGCAATAATTTGCATAAGCCTTTCACAACACAATCCAGGTTCAGTAATTTCAGGAGGAGCATAGAGTTCATAGCTAGTTTCTGAATAGCTTCCTACTTCCAGTGGACGAATCTAACCATGAGAATGGTGAGGTGGATCACAGATTCATTGGGATGGACCCACAAAACACCAACCTTACATTTGCCTGCCGCCAGTGGGACAAACTACATTTAGCCGGGATGTGTGTACTCTTATTTCTGACAATCGCATCCTGGCAACCGAGGTGATGATGTAGACCAATAGGCTGTATGTCATCATTCTGAAGAGTGAATCAAGGTGGGCATTAGTCAATATTCTTATATAGTATCTGACCAGGTTTGGACACCTCCTCACCTTTCTTCAACTGCAGAGATTTTGTTTTAACTCTGGTGTAGATACACACTCAGCCAAAGTCCTCCTAAAATTTGTTGTTATCTGAATTCTCCACTTTTGCCTGTGTATGTGTCAGGCCTTAACTGAGGCACAACAGTTAATAATCCAAAATTGGGGGTCGGAAATGGGCCAGTGCGGTGTCACCGTAAGAGGTTCAGATGACTAATATGTAGACAACAGGAAGGAAAATTGTCAAAAGACAAATTGGCCTGAGATTTGAATGAGAGGGAGATGAGATGATGAGAAATGGCAGAGAATGAAAATAGATCAAAAGCTGACAATGGTAATATTGGCTATCTCATAATCTGTGCAGTGCTATAGCCCTGCACAGCCGGGATAGCATAGCAGAGCTGTGGGCGCGTGATGTACCATGTATGTTTGTGCGTGTGTGTTTGTGCGTGTGTGCGCTCTGTCTCCAGGCTACAGCGCCACATGGGACGCTTTCTTGAGTGCACTGTCTCTCACAATCCTTCAGGGCTGCTGCACACTGATATTTGTCTCTTCCAGCCAAAATTGGTGGGGCCGGCTGTGGTTCCATTCCGAGTTTGAGGCCTTAAGATGGACAGTGTCCAGGGCTGTTCCAGGATTCAAGCCTGAATTGGTAACTGGGGCTGGTCTCATTCAGGATCAGGAATTTGTATTGGGTCTGGATCAACGAATGATCCTGGGTCTGGATCAGGACTTGGGAGAGGGTCCAATTCCCCCAGAAGCACACAGATTTGGTTGCTACTGCTTGGGCTCCATAGGCCTTTAACTGATTAATGTGGTATCACCCAATTTTTCCTGTATCTAGCAAAATTCTGTACATAGATGGGCGGGCCTTGTCATACACTGGGTAGAGACCTGAAACTCTGTGGGACACAAATGTTCCTGGCTGAAAAATTTGTAACATCAAAAGTTGCCCTACTTCACACTCTACTGAGTTCAACTTCCCATCAAAGTATGCTTTGCTCCCCCTTTTCCTTTTTGTCATTCTTATTTCTGCTGCTTTGAATGCAGCCTCTACATTGTTTCACAGAATTTTCACAGCAGAGGGCTTCTAGTTCAGGATCTGTCAAGTTCAACCCTAATACGAGTTTGATACCTCTCCATGGGCATCTAGTCATTTAGAATATGGTGGGGGGGGGAATCCTGTTGAACTGAAGGGTAAGTTCCTTATGAGCATGAGAACCTTAGGGTAAAACTATGTTCCACGACGATCTTTTGCAGCATCCCTCTGAAGGTGTGACTCATCGTCCCTAAATGTCGCTGCATTGAGGTTGGAAGGCAATGTGGAACCTTTGGCTGATGCCAAATATATTCATCACTGCCTGCATCACATGAGCTGCGAAATGGGTTTTCCAGTCAGAGTCACCACTGTGAGGAAGATCCCATTTAGTGAAACTGTGCTGAATTAAGATGTCTGCTACAACTTTAACGGTGTTCATTTGAGTAGGAAGTTCCTCTACCCATTTGCTAAAAATGTCCACAATGATTAGGATATACTCCTATCCTTCTTTACAGATTGGTAGGAGGCTGACATAATTTATTTGAAGGCCAGTCTATGGTACTGCTACTGACCTAGTGTGCCTTACCTTTATTGGCCCTTACCTTTATTGGCACACTTGCCTGGATTGTTCTGGGTGCAGATGATATAATTCTTGAATATTGTTTTGTTTTTTTTCCAGGCCACCAACACAATTCTTTGTGACCTCTGAACCTTGATGAACCTGGACATTGCGACATTAACAAATCACATAACTTTGGTCCTAGACTAGTACCACGTGCTGTCCATCTTTAAGAAAAGTTCATCCTTGGATCTTAGAATATTACTGCTGTAAGCTTGTACCAGATCTTTGACCTTAGTTTGGCTCACAGCGACAGTGTCAATTATTTCTGAAATGGGTGGCTGACATGGTTCTCCTTCATGGGTGGCCAGCTTAGCCAATTCATCTATCTTATCTTCCCAGTTGGGCAAGTTTGATGGTGGATTCTTACCTCAATGATGCCGTATTCATGCCTTGGGCAATTTGGGAGATAAATGGAGCAGGGGAGCATACGGTAATGGTTTCCTGTCTGCCAAGATGACTCCTCTAGCTTCCCACAGTGGCAGGAAGTCAGTTAAACTGTTGCAGACGTACATCGATATCTGCGTATATGTCAGGTAGTGGGGGGTATTTTCCAAGGTGGCTAAGCTCACAAGCTATGATTGCTAGCTTGTCAGCCTGAATGCTCATTTGTTGGCGAATTTATGGATTCGCTTCTGTGGGGGTTCTGCACACACACACCACATGTTGCCTTTTGTGTCCATTCTCCACCATAGAGAATCCCTCTATGAATATTCTCCCTGGTGGACTTTTCTGCTCCCCAGGAGCCCTTGGGTCTTCGCCCCTTTCTGTTTCGGCACAAAAGGTCCCTTCAGGGCCATTACCTGACACTCCCGGAGTTCTCTTTATTTGTTCAAATTGTTAGCTGGAAACGTTGCCACTTTGGTATGTTTGACCACAATGTTGCAAACCTGTGGCATTAAGATCCAGGGCACGATATGGTTTTGGCTAACTGTACCGTCTTTAATCCTACCATTCAGCAAATGTTGAATGATTAGGGGCTTCAGGCCAATAATATAGGCAAAATGTTATATTGCCCAGAACATGGCTAGCAGGTGCTTCTCACACATAGAGAAGTCCTGCTCTACTGACGAAGGAGTCCTGGAGACATAGGCTACCATCTGAGCTTACTGTGTTATTCCTGGAGAAATACAACTGCCAGTTTGGCATCCGTTCTGCAAATTACAAGGCAAGTTCTGTGCTGGTGCCTGCGTGTGGAGGCCTGCGCTAGGGCCTGTTTTAATTCAGCAACAGTTTCTATGTGCTATTCAGTTCATTCCTTTTGAGGTGATCAGACAGCGGGGCACTTTAGTGGTGAAACCATTGATGTGGTTCTAACAGTATCCCACTATGCCCAGAAAGGAACTCAACAAGGTCACATTCCTAGAGAGTGGCAGATGGCTTATGGGCTCAATGTCCTTCCCTTCTATTTCATGTTTACCCTGAGCCATCACAGTTCCCAAGTATGAGACCCAGGACCTCATGATCTGTGCTTTCTTGGGGGCTACCTTTAATCCTAGGGTGGTGAGGAAGGTTAAAAGTTTCTTTAACAGTGCAAAATGTATGATCCTTGTTTCTGTCTGCAGGAGGAGATCAGCCACGTAGTGTACCAAGCAGTCCAGTCAGGAAAACCTCTCCAGCCCTTTAACCAGCCTCTGATGAAATGTTGATGGAGAATTGTGAAAACCCCAGGGCAAGCAGATCCATGTGTACTGCTGACCCTGACATGTAAAAGCAAATTTATATTGACAGTGCTGGTGGAGGGAGATGGACCAAAATGCATTACTAACGTCCAGTAAGGTGAAATATTTTGCTTGCGCGATCTGTCTTATCTTGGTTTTGGGGCTATTGTCAGTGAATTGATTGGGGTTGTTTTATTCAGTCCCCTGTAGTCAATGATGAGCTGCAAAGAGGTGTCTAGTTTCTCAACCAGCCACATTTATGAGTTATTGGTAGATTCTGCAGGGCATAGGACTCTTTAATTTAACAAGCTGCTAATGAGCTTGGCTATCTACCCCTCTGCCTGCTTGGGGAAAGTATAGTCTTTGTGGCTTTGTGTCTGGTCCATTTATCTCTACCTCGCCCTCTATACAACTGCAGTTACGTCGTGACTGGCGAGTACCCTCTTGTGTTTTGTAAGAATTGTTTGTGCAGTTGGGTCCGCACTCATTTTGCTTGGTCTAATCTACAATTTCCTCATGGAATTTACTCAAAAACTCAACACAGCAGCCTTCCACTTGCTGTCTACTAGGGGTCATCTCACATTGTCCCACCTGGCACTGCACAACCATTGAGGAGAGGCGCAGCTCTGTAACACTTTGGGGTGCTTTCTTAGAGCCTCTTCACACTCTGGGGAGTGTGCCATTTCTCTTACTGTTTCTTTTTAATTTATTGTTCTTTCTCTCCTGGATCCCTGACCCTTTATTCACTCCTTTTCTGCTTCTCTGAGTCCCTGACACTACTCCACCTTCTTTGAGTTCTCATAGGTCCCTGACCCTAATTTCTGGCTTCTCACTACCTTGTAGATGACCCTGTGTTTAGCTTCTTTCCTCTCTTTCTGTGCATTCCTAACCCTGGACCAGCCAATGTTAGATTTCCTTTTCTGTGGGTCCCTAAAACTGTACTAACTCTGGCTCTCTCTCTGTTGCCTGTCTCAGACTAAAGTTCATCTCAGGGCAGAGGAGTTGCGTGGAGACAGGTTGCGGATCGCTTTAAATTCCTGCCCGATGCTGGGCTAATCTAGCTCTGGACTCTGGCTGTTTGTCCTCATCATATTACATGCACTTGGTGTACTGCTTGATCCACTCATCAGAAACCTTCACCCTATTTCACCTACTTGCATCCTGCCCATCACCTGGGACAGCTGCACTTTTAAATCAGGCTCAGGCCGGGTGCCTGAGAGTTCAAGGTTGAGACTGTTTGATTTGAGGTTATATAAACACTTCTAACCAAAAGCTCACCCTGGGCCACTAACGATGTCCGTACTTTGGACATTTCAAGCAGTTTATATATTAAAAACATTTTACCCTGGCTTCTTAACGGTGAAGCCAACAAAAGGATACTGAAGTCGGTTTGCTGTTCAATTTAATTTTATTAACAAAATATTCCTTATTAAAGGCACTACGTACTTTCCAAACTCCAAAAATATTTACTATCTAACTCGATCCCTCCACAATCCAGGTATTTGAGTGGAGTAGTTGGAATCCCCTTCCTCGCTGGCATAGAACTGGCTCACTTCCATGAAGGTCAAACTTGCAGTCAGAGCAGATCTTCTCCTGGGTTGCTTCGCTGTGTTCCACCATGAATCCTGCTGCGAGTCTTCACTGACCAGGTGTCTTTCAGGTGCCCATTTTTATCCTTCCTCTTCCTGGATCTTCCCAAATGTTCTATAACCTTTGGCCAAGGGGGTCATGAAGGAGGTTCAAAGCATTCAATAGGATCACACCAACACCCTTCACTGTTGCCAATGTAGGATGTGCAAAGTGCACGTCCTCAGGCACTGCCTTGAAGTCAAGGTGCCAGGAAGTCTGTTCAATATTCCTCCAATACACAATCTTGGGGATGGTTGCAACTGGTCTCCCTGAACCTTTGAGACCTCTTTGGCCTTGATTTCTACTGTACACTGCAGCAGATAGCTGCTAGCTGCTATTGAATTTAGCCTGGCCAATTTTCTGTCAGGCCTGATTTCTCTGGGTGAGAGTCAATTTAGAGTGTCCTATTTTGGGCCCATGGTTGCTTGACCACAACACTGACTCCACATACCTCTGTGAGATAAAGAAAGCTTTCATTTCAAAAGCAAAGCATGAAATAAGGTCCCCAAAAATAATTGTTCTTTGATCTGACTTTCAGCTCATTTTCCACAATAATTATCTCACATCAACTCTACTGCTTTGTAAATCAAACAGTTGATGGACCAATGACTGTTTGAAGAAATGGAGTTGAGACAAACAGGATAACTTATTCTATTACATTGCAATCATGGGGAAGTTAGCATAGGAATTCAATTGGCAATTTTGGGAATTCACTGACGTTTTCTAGATGGAACTATTTTTCTTTGTCTTTGATATTTTTAATAATACTTTATTCAGATCTGAGAAGTGTTGAAGAACTTTTTTTTTTAAATTGGGAGCACCACAGACTCAGTTTCAATGTGAAAGCAGTCATTTGAAAGCACTGAGCATACGTGCTAAGTCTGTTCTTTCCATTCAGTTCACAGTTCAGCTCACTCAGTTATGACATCATTTCTGTAAGGAACCCAAAGTTAAGGAATCATACATTGTCCAATAGGTCACTTCATTCCTTTGTGTTTCTTAAACCATGATTTCAGGACTAGGCTGCCAAGGTCTGGTGTCGTGACTTCCACTACTGGTCCCAGGGTGGGTGGAGGAACAGGTACCACCACCTGTACACCATCCAGTCCAGCAGAAGCTCCAGGATACTGACTGCAAAGCAGGGTATTGATTTCTCCCAGTCTGCCATATCCAGGGCAAATATCAGGAACTATATAGTACAACCCTGGAGTGACAGTGTTTGTCTGGCTGTACAAGGGACTTTTACATGTGGCATTGGTGCCAAGGGTGCCAGTCAATTCTGGGATCTTCAGTGAGTGGCAAATGGCATGGAGGGAGATGGGGAGAAATGATACTTACCATAAATGGCTAAAACACCAACTGATGTGGTGAGTGTGACAAGATATGATAGAAAAGTCACTCAACCTCATGGCAAGAAAACTTGTTTGGCCTTGCAATGAGAATCACTCCATCAAACTTCACCATGCATCTGGAGGATTTCTGCTTTTGGAAGCCACCCATCTACAGAAAATGCATGCTCTTAGAAGGTTTTCCCAGCTCATTGTGTCAGGTTACAGTTTGGTCCAGGTGGACTATCATTCCAGAGTAGAGTAAGTTCTGTGGTGGCGATACGAACAAATGAACAAGAAATATACTGGAACCTGATGTGTGAAGCCAGTATGTTGCAGTCCTAAAAACATAGGAGGCTAATTCAGCCATCATGTCTATGTGAACTCTCTCTGCAAGAATGAGTCTCATTCCTCTGCCCTTACTCTGTTGGTCTTCAATTTTTACTTCATCTATCTTTCTTATAGGTCTGTTCAGAACAAAGAAATATTATGGGAAATTCCTAATTGCCCCACCTCAAATATCCAAGTAAGGCAAGCTGACCAAGAACCCTGGAAACAAATCATGACCACAGAAGTCACCTCCTGTGCCTCCCCCCACTTGAAAAGCAGGCAGCAAATTCTTGGTGTTCTAGAGGCATAGATCCTATCTGCTGCATAATCAGTAGTACAGTGATGTCACAAGCTACAAGCTGAAGTAATAATGAAATTGATGAACTTGACCCATCTAAAAATAAATCAAAAATGTACAACTTTTACATAGAACAGGAAAAATGAATTTCTGTTCACAAGTTTAAAAGATCAAAGTGTTTCCTTATATGTCAGCAAAGTATACCTATAAGTAAATCCCTCTGTTCTGATGAAAGGTCATGTACCAAATGCTGCTTGACCAAGCATTTTGTGTTTTGGTTTCAGATTACCAGCATTGCTGTTGTGTAATTTTTAATTAGACTCCCTGTGCGTCTAGATCCACCTGAAGTCTAAGAAAACACACATCGACTTCTCAATGAGTAGTTGGTCTATATTGATAATGCCACACTAGCATTCTGTACTGAAGAACACTTTTAGATAGAAATAGACATTTTTTTTAAAAAAAAATTATTTGTGAAAATACAGTAAAATGTGCACAAGTTGCCATAAAATCAGTGCCATTCAAGTAAACATTAAAATATTGAGGCAAAATTAAGACAAATATCATTTTTTGTTCATTTGAAAGCCTCCTGGTTTTATGAATTGGTTACTGCCAAAGACTGAGGCCTGACCAACTGCCTTCAGTAATGATGAGACAGATTCTTTCACACTGAACTTTAAAGGGATGGCACAGCGGCTCAGTGAATAGCACTGCTGCCACACAGTGCCAGGAACCTGGGTTTGATTCCACCCTTGGGTAACTGTCTGTGTTGAGGATGCACATTCTCCCCGTGTCTGCGTGGGTTTCCTCCAGGTGTTCTGGTTTCCTCCCACAGTTCAAAGATGTGCAGGCTAGGTGAAATGGCCACGCTAAGTTGCCCAGTGTTCAGGAATGTGTAGATTAGGTGGGTTTATAGGGGAATGTGTCTGGGTGGGATGCTCTGTGGATCAGTGTGGACTTGTTGGGCCAAAGGGCCTGTTTCCACACTGCAGGGATTCTATGATTGTTAAAGAATTTGCACTGACCATCAGGAGGAAAAATTTGACAGTCCAACATTTTGCTAAAGTATCATTCAGCAAATCAGAAATGATAATATGATGCTACAAGTTGTTAATAGCCTCATGTATGTAGGTTCTACAATCATTAGGGATTCATCACTTGGTGCTGAAATCAGCATGAACATTACAAAGGCTGTAGCTATTCTGTCTAAACTGAAAGAGTGTGGAACAACAGCAAATTGATAGGCTGCACCAAACTATGAACCTAACTATGTCCTCAGTACTCTTTAGTACAGTCGTTAGACTTGAATAACTCATGCACAAGAAGCTGAAGAGTTTACACCTTCACGACCTCAGACATGTCTTTGACATCTCTTGGCTAGACAGGGTCACTAACTCAGAGGTCCTGTAGCACTCATCAGCCAACATCAACTACTGGCTCGGTCACCTTCATCAGATAGATAATTGCTATATACCCAAAGACCTTCTGTATGGAGATCTAGTGGACATCCAGACGTCTGCGACAAATACACCACAAATGAGATATGAAGATGATGGATGAGGGGACAGCTGCTGGAACCTGGGACATCTTGAGCCTGTGTGCTTAGAGGGGCATTGATAGGGGTGAGAAAAAACAAAACAAAACAAAAAAAACCCAACTGCCTGGAGAGAGTCCAGAGAAAAAAAAAAGGCTAGCAAATTCTGCACCTACTCAAGCCAATCAATATTTTAATCTGTATTAAGTGTGACACGGACTGCAATTTCAAAGTGAGCCTCCTGAATCACACCAAGCAATGTATAACAGAGAGCTCCCACCAAGGGAGAAACAATTATCTTAAAAATGAAGGTTGCAAAAGATAGTGTCAAAACCAAATCCACCACAAAACAATCATTCTAATAAAGTTTATCAAACAAACCATTCAATATTCTATTTTTAAAAAAATCAATTAATCTGCCTTGTGCATTATCTTAGTGCCCAACTTTCATCTGCCTTTGTGGATGACTACTACAATGAGAGAAACTGCACATCAGATTGCAGTCTGGACCCATACACTTCTGGTCCTAAAAAGACCTGGTTTTTGACTGTATTGCACCATTAAGGGTGGCATCACATCCAAATTCTTGGGGCAATACTGCTCACATTAATGATTTCCATCAGATTCCATTGTATTTTCAGGGCCTGACTCTGTTCCTGATCCACTGGGGATACAGCACCTCTCTTTTACCACGAATATCCTATACTATGGCCTCCAGTGCTCCATCAGATAACCTTGAAGCATTATCTGTACCTTGCTGTGCCATCTTTCAGCATTCTTCCTGCATGAAAACTTTTTTTCAAGTAGCTTTCAGCACAGAATGTAGCTCCCTCTTAACAGATACCAATTCACCTTAAATAGTGCTAGTTCTCACGATTGTATGTCCCATACTCAGTAGTCATTCCCTGGCATCACGTCCATCCTTGGCCTGCTCCACTGTCAGAGTGAGGGCAAATGTAAACTGGAGGAACAACACCTGACATTTCATCTTGGGTACTTGCAGCCCAATGGCCTCAATATTGACTTCACCAGCTTCAAAATCCCTCCACCCCCAGCCTTATCTCATGTCCAGTTCTCCCATTCCTCCTCACCTCCCTGACCTGACCTAACTTGTCCATCCTCCTTCTCACTTATCCACTCCACCCTTCCCACTAACCACTCACAATAAGCCCCTACTTGCATTCACCTATCATCATCCCAACTACCCATACCCCAGCCCTAAAGCCTCCGCCTACCCCCTATTTATTTCTGGACTTCCCTCCCCGAGGTCCCGACGAAGGGCTTCAGCCTAAAACAGACTTTCCTGCTCCTTGGTTGCTGTCTGACCTGCTGTGCTTTTCCAGCTTCACACCTATTGACTCAGCAGTCATCATGTTGGCTGTACATAGAATCATAGTAATGAATAGACACCATGTGGCATGCTTGTGGTTTTCTATATATTAGCCCACATGACTTATACCACAAAAAACACAATCAAATTCTTATTGAGTCAGATATCATGAAGTTTATTAACAACTATGTGCACGAAAAATGACATCTCAAACTTAGATCTACAGCCTGAGTTATAAGCTTACTTAAATTATGATTATAATAAATACTAGTTGACTGGCTGACTAACAGACTGAATAGTAAACTGGTTGTCTGCTTGCTTCTTTAACAGACTACCGATTGAACAGAGAGATCTAGCTGTCTTAATGGTATAATGCCTTTCAGGGATTTGAGCAATAAAACAAAATACAACATTCCGTTTGAAGACTAATAATACTGTTCAAAGAAATATACACTGCAATGCACATTTGTATTATTGCATCATTTAAATTTTACCAGAGTAAAAAGTTTGCATGCTGCCTGTGTTAGAAGGAAATGTTCACTGGTTAATCAAGCCTTGAAATTCCCATTACTGCTTTTCGGCATGTTACATTTCACAATCACTCTAGTATTGGTAGAATCTCTAGAACATTTTAAGGATCTTCAACCTTTGGTATTGGTTTTCATCTGCACTCTCCCACTTCAATTCTATTCCATAGAAAATTTCAATGATATAGGTGACATATTAGGGAGCTAAAGAATAGCTTACATTTTCTCAGCCATATTATCAGTAATTAATTGATCACAGCACAAATAGTTCAAAATCAAGAAATCATAAAATACAGCCTAGAAGGAGGCCCATTGTTTTTCAGCTGTGACGTACTCAATCTATTTCGTCTCACTCCCTTGCTTGAGGAGAGCAGTATAAGTTCCATTAAATCTAAGCCACCACAAAATTCTTAGTGGGCACAGGATAATTACTATCAAGTGGCTCACTAATGAGGCTAATTGACATTTCTGCCGCAAAGAGCCCTTACTGCCCTCAACTTAATTGAGGACAGTTTTCTGGATGCAAGATATCTGACACAGGGCTCTACACAATTGTCCTGGTACCCCAGATTCACCTTGGATGCTCCAAGTTCCAATGAAAACACATGCAAGTTGGCAATAAAAAGCAGCAAACTTGAGGATTAGAAACAGTTTGGATTTCAGATGCAGCCAGACCTGAGTTTTTCTAACTATTTCTGTTTTTATTTCAGATTTCCAGCATCTGCAGTTCTTTGCTTTTTATTTTTAAGAAAAATCAATATTTGTAGGGAAGTAGTGTTGGAAAATTGATGGAATTACAGGCTAATAAATCCCCAGGGTGCAATAATCTGTATCCTGGAGTACTTAAAGTGGCCCTAGAAATAGTTGATGTATAGGTGGTCATGTTTAAAGATTCTATAGATTCTGGAACAGTTCCTACAGATTGGAGAGCAGCTAATGTAACCCCACTATTTACATAAGGTGCTAGAAAGAAAATAGGGAATTATGGACCGTTTAATCTGAAATGAGCAGAAGGGAAAATGCTAGAGCCAATTCTAAAGTATTTCATAGCAGAGAACATGAAAAACAGTGACAGAATTGGATAGAGTCAGTGGGATTTATGAAATGGAAATCATGCTTGACAAGTTTACTGGAATTCTTTGAGGATGTAACCAGCCAAGTTGATGGGGGGAGATCAGTGGATGTAGTTTACTTAGACTTTCAGCAGACTGTCAGTAACGTCCCACATAAAAGATTATTATGTAAAATTAAGGCATATGGGATTGAGGGTAGTGCATAGACATGACAGAAAACAAAGAGTGGGAATAGGAGTCTTTTTCTGAATGGCATGTAATGACCAGTGGGGTACCACACGCAATAGTACTTGGGCCCCAATTATTCACCTTACATATTAATAATTCAAGTATAGCTACTGTTGACACAAAACTGGGTAGATGGGACGGTCAACTGTGAGGAGGATGCGGAGATGCTTCAGTGTGATTTGGACAAGTTGACTGAATGGGCAAATGCACAACAGATGAAGTATAATGATGATAAATATCAACATATTCACTTTGGCAGCAAAAATAGGAAGGCAGATTATTATCTGAATGGCTGTAGATTGGGAAATGGGGGGTATAATAAGAATCACATTGTGGCTGTCCAGGATACCAGTGAGGCCACTTTTAGAATACTGCATTCAATTCTGGTCAATAGGAATGAAGTTGTTAAACTTGAAAGGTTTTTTAAAAAGTGGCTGGGATTGGAGGGTTTGAGTTATAGGGAGAGGCTGAATAAGCTTGGGGCTTTAAACCTTGAGCATTGGTGGCTGAGTGATCTTATAGAGATTTATAAAATCATGAGGGGCATGGATGAGTAGCCAAGGTCTTTTTCATACAGAAGCATGTCTAAAACTAGAGGGTTTAGGTTTAAGGTGAGAGCGAGAAAGATTTAAAAGGGACCAGAGGGGCAACTTTTCATGCAGAAGTTAGTGCATGGATGGAACAAGCTGCCAAAGGAGGTGGTGGAGGCGGGTATAATTATATAATTTCAAAGGCATCTGGGTAGGCACATGAATAGAAAGGGTTTAAAGAGGGATATGAGCCAAATGCTGGCAAATGGGAGTAGATCAGTTTAGGATATCTGCTTGGCGCGGACACAGTGGATCGAAGGACTTGTTTCCGGAATGGGCAACTTTGACTTCGATTTGCTCCATTAAAATCTTTCCAACATACTCAAAGCTTATCCATTGCTATTATTAAACGTTTACACTTGTCAAGTCCTTTGTCAGATGCCTGACTCTAAGGATGACAAAAGATTATGGCCAGGATATCTGTAATTTCCAACCTTACTTCTTTCAACTGCCAAGGAGGTATTTCATACAGACGAAGTACTGCAAACCTTCCTAGTACCCTAATCCTTATTGATATTTATTTCATCTAATACCATGGCAGTCTCCTTATTTACTTTAAGTTAAGACAAAATTCTCTTTAATTTACTTTCTGCCTCAACTAATAGAACTGCATTTGCTTTCAAATATCAGTCCCACTATTCCACTGGCAATTTAGCACCAATTCAGCAACTAAGTTATTTTGGAGGATGCTGAAATAGAACCAACAAAATTGTCTTTTCTTTGGCAATAAACTGGTAGCTTTATTCAGGCTACCTGGGTGAACATCAGAAACATGAAAAATAAGTAATCAATGGGTCTTATTTACAAATATACCTGATAAGTTACGTTGAAGAAACATAACCCTTTTGCCTATTTGTGCACCAAATACTCACCCAGGGTCACAATAAAACATAGCTTTGCTTCCAAAAGTTACATCAGGCACTTCGTAATATCCATTCAGAATTTCCCCTGGATTACCACAAATTACTTCTAGACAGAGGGAAGAAAAGCACATTCAATTAGCTAAGGAAATATCCAGACCTCCAACCTTTACTTCAACCATTTCAGGAAAATCTTATTAAATGGTAGACTACTACAAAATTCTAAAGATTGAGGTATTTCCCCGATAACTTGATAACTACAAGCAGTACTCCAATAAGCTATAGTGCATTGCTCTGCATTTAGTGGACAACAACAAAATTTAATAATGTGCAAATCTGAGATAGCTTTAACAATCATGTCAAATGCATTGGAAAGTTCTGGATCTGGTATAATACAAGTCCCAGGTTTTGTTCCTTTAAAGCCTTGATTTGAGCCCTGTAGCACTGGAAATTACACGTCAGTTCGGTGTCAAACTGTTTTCCTTCCACAAGCACGTGGGGAAGTGTTGCTAGTGACTAAGAACTGTGACGACGCCACTTACTTACGGTTACGGAGTCTGTAGTAGTTGTTTGATCAACTAAAATTATAATTGTGAAAGCTAGTGCATTTAAGACCCCATTTGAAATAAAAAGGAAACCTAACATGGAAATTATTTTCTGATTAACAAAATTCTTGGTCAAGTCACTCAAATCAAAACCGAGACAGCATATACTGCTCAGTCACAAAGCACATAATGGAGCCTTCCCACCCACAATAGTCAGCTAACAGAGTCATAGATGTACAGCAAAGAAACAGGCCATTCGCTCCAACTCTTCCATGTCAATCAGATATCCGAAATTAATCTAGTCTCATTTGCCAGCATTTGGCACATATCCCTCTAAAACCTTCCTATTCATATACACATCCAGATGTCTTTTAAATGTTGTAATTGTACGAGCCTCCACCACTTCCTCTGGCAGCTCATTACACACACACCACGCTTTGCGTGAAAAAGTTGCCGCTTAAGTCCTTTTTAAATCTTTCCCCTCTCACCTTTAAACCTATGACCTCTCGTCTTGGACTCCCCCCACCCCAGGGAAAAGACTTTGTTTATTTACCCTATCCACGCACATCATGACTTTATAAACTTCTATATGGTCATCCCTCAGCCTCCAACACTCCAGGAGACATTTCCTCAGCCTATTCAGCCTTTCCCCATAGCTCAAACCCTCCAACCCTGGCAACATCCTTGTAAATCTTTTCTGAACCCTTTCAAGTTTCACATAATCATTTCTAGCAGGGAGACTGGAAGTGCAAGCAGTATTCCAAAAGTGGCCAAACTAATGTCCTGTACAGCCATGTGACCTCCTAACTCTTGTACTCAATGCACTGACCAATGAAGGCAAGCATACCAAATGCCTTTTTTACTACCCTGTCTACCTATGAATCCACTTTCAAAGAACTATGAACCTGCACTCCAAGGTCTCTTAATTCAGTAACACTCACCAGGTCCTTATCATAAGGCCAGGAGACATAGCAGCAGAAATTGGGCCATTTGGCCCAGCAAGTCTGCTCTGCCATTCAATCCACCTTCAAGAATATGGCAGCCAAACCATTCTAGTGTTGCTTTACCATGATCAAGCTGCTAGTAATGCTGACCCAACCGTGCCCTACCTCTCTCATTTGAGCTGTCAGCCAGGATGTCTAAAGTTGTAGCCCTTGTACAGAATGGCCTGTGCCAAAGGGGCAGCTATGAATTATGTGTATCTGCCTTCCTCCACTGCACCATACATACCTGAGACATTAAAAAAGTGGCAATCAAGCCACAATTTACTTCTGCTCCATGATTTTATGAGATCTCATTGAAATGTGATGTCACGAGTTGTGTCAGTATGCTAGCTGTGAGAGAACTGGAGCAGGCTGCTCAAGATTCTCCACCCATTGGTCTTATGACTAACATGGCACCTCATTAGTCCACCAGAAAATCTAAACTGAGACTTTGCTGCTCCCAAAAAAATCTCCCAATTTAAATCTAGCCTTTAAAAAAAAAATCAAAAGACAATTGTACTGTTATTTTTGACTTTGAATAAATCTGTTCGACCCTCCCCCAACAAATGTCCCCCACTCATTACATTCCTCATCACTTTGCTTTCCCTATTCCCCTGCAAATCCGCATCCTCCCCAATGCATGTGACGATCCTATCCATGTGACAGCTGATGTCCCTATTTGATCCCAGAGTTTATCAGCAATTCAGGTCGTAATGTTGCTCCTGAACCTATATTTTTCCTGATCAAAGCCAACTGCAACCTTAATGTTCCTTGATCCGCCCATATGAGACAGTACACTTCCTAACCCTGAATTACGGATTCCCACCCTATCATATTCAACTCCCTACTATAACTGTCAACATACATTCCACAACCTATCACTTCCAGACACCTCCCTATACATGCACAAGACTACACTCTGGAAGAATTGGGTCTCACCCATGGGCAGAATGTAGCCTACTAACCCTTCCTCCCAATGCTATAGGTTCAGCAACAGCCTTCATCCATAAACACTGCCATTGCCATGCTGACAAAAACATGCCTCAGTGCCATTCATGATGTTGGACACTGAATTCTCCAGAGTACAAACTGAGCCTCTGTCATCCTTGGCACTTCTTACAATTGGTTTTCAACATAGAGGAGGAATGATTCATCAGCTGAGGACAGATAATAGGCAGTAATTAGGAGGAGGTTTCCTAGCCCATGTGTAGCCTGATTCAATAAAACCTCATGAGGTCCAGAGACAATGTTGAAGCTTCCCAGGAAAACTCCCTCCTACTGCATACCACCGTCAGAACCTCTGGTGAGCCTGTCTTTCCAGTGAGACAGAGTATACCTAAAGATGGTGATATCTGTGACAACGTCTGTAAAACTTGATTCCACGCACATCCATGGGACAGCTCTCCCTATTGTGGTAAAGATCAGTTCTTACTAAAAAGAGGGATTTTCACATTTAACAGCACTGGGTTTACCATTTTTGGTTCTTGTGTCTAGATTGATGTCAGGTGGTCTGTCAAGTTTTAATCCTTTTATGAAAATGTGATGGTTTCACATAACTGAATAGCTTGCTAGAACACTTCAGAAGGCATTTAAAAGTCAACCACATTACTGTAGGACTGGAGTCTCATGAACATTGGATTTTCTTTCCTTCTGACAATTGGCAATGGCTTCATGGGCGCTATTAGAATACTTTTTATTCCAGATTAATTAATTAGATTTAATTGCTATGGTGGGACTTCCACTCATTTCTAATGAGCATTAGCCTAGGCTGCTGGATTACTAGCCTAGTAATATTACCACTATGCCACTACATCATACATAGCCCATTTGGTGAGTGAATTTAACAACTGACAATTACATATATTTAATTATAGGAGAAATTAACCATGTGTAAGCTTCTTGAGTAACTCATTAAAATTCAGGAACAAAACCACCATTTATATGAATTTACAAATTATGACACAAACAGTTTATCTTTCCATTGCTCCAACTTGTGGTATTTTGTAAACAATGGTGCTAAGGAATTAACAATTACATCAAACCTCATGTCCTCAGTCGTCTCAGATAAGTGAATGAAAAATAATGGATTCCACTGCACATGCTTGGGTTGAGTTAACTGGAATTCAGATGGTTAATATTGTCTATTCAAGTAGACAGTTTGCAGTACAGAACTTGGATATTTCAGAAAGAAAAGGCATATCTTGTCAAAATGTTTCATTGACAGAATTAACTAATTACTTATTCAATTAAAGGCAGATGACCATTAATTGCAGATTTACTGTGCCCCAATACATAGTGTAATTTTAAGATGTGATTTATATATGCTGTAAATAGTTTAAGTTTTAGTTGGATTTTTGATTTTCAAATAGTGACGTAGATTTTCTGTGTAAATAAAGGGGTTAATGATTAACTTTCAAGTGCTTCGTAGTCATAGTGATCTATCTCAAAACATAATCGAGAGAAACACTAAAACAAATCAAAGCACTGGAGATGCTAGAATTCTGAAACAAAAAAAAGAAGTTGCTGGAGAAACACAACAAGTCTGTCAGCATCTGCGGAGAGAAATCAGAATTAACATCTTGAGTCCAGTGACCTTCTTCAGAACTGATAGCATCAGTTGAATGGGGGGAAACCACCTTTCTTTAAATTCCAGTTTGAGCTGTTCTTCAGGATTCTTAATTGAAGCTGGCTATGTAAAGCAGTTGCTCCTAAAGGGAGAAAATAAAACTGTTAAAAATTGATCACCTCAGTGTAAGGAGTTGAGTGTAAAAGTTTCAAATCTGGAATGTTTGATTAAAACTCTGGAGAAGTTACATGAAGCTGATAAGATTTAAGGTCAGTTATATATTGAATCAAGGAAGAGGCAATCAGATTGTCATGAATGGGAAATGAAGCCATAAGTAAGTCAAACCCAATGTGGGATACAGAAAGCCTTTCCACTGGCGTGCGATTACTATGAAGGGTGTTTTGGGGATTAACGGAATTATATTTTTAAGTGTGCAATATATGTAAATAGTTTGGTTTATTATTAGTTACCTTCATTTCTTCCAAGTAATAAACATTTGCCTTACAGCTAAAACCAAATCTGCTTCATTGCATCTTTATCTCTATGTGAAAGAACACCTCATTAAAACCAAACAAAAATGAAATATGATTTATCAAGATTGGCTGCATTTATATCCTTCAGCAGCATAACAGAAAGGATGATTTGGTCAAAATGTACAAGATATTAGGGCAAATTATAGAGATGAGATAGAGACAAAATTATTTCTGCTGCTTGGGCAGTCCAAACCCAACGGCATAGTTTGGATATTAAAACAAGCCCTTCCTTGAATGAAATTAAGAAACTCACATAACTGTGAGATTAGATAAATTCTGACGTAAGATGACAAAAATTGGAAGATTGTTGCTAACCAAAATATATTGAGGAATACAGTGCAAACTACATAAGTGAAATTAGGTCATAAATCATCCATGTAACAGACTTAAGGGCTTACTCTCTATTCCTGATGTTCCAACCCTGATCACAATTTGATCATTCTGCTGGCAGAAAAAGAATCAGAAAAGAAGAATATTTCTTAAGTGACAAGAACTTAGGGAGTTTGAGTTCCAAAGGGTCTTGTCCATAGGTCAATACAAGTCAGCATGCCAGGGCAGCAAGCAATTAATGATATGCTAGTCTTGTTTGCAAGGGAATTTAAGTACATGAATAAAAATATCATCATACAGTTCTACTGAATCTTGGTTAGACCTCACATGGAATACTATATTCAGTTTTGATCTCTTTATCTAGGGCAGGACAGTCTTGTCACACAGGGAGTGAAATGGAGGCTCACCAAGTTAATCCCTGGATGGCAGGATTGTCCTATGAAGAGAGATTGTGGATACTGGTTTTCCTTGAGTTTTGAAAAAGTAGAGGTGACCTCAATCGAACTTACAAAATTCTTACAGGACATGACCCACCCCAAGTGGAAAATGTTTCCCTTGGATGGGGAGTCTAAAACTAGGGGACATAAATGCAGGGCTACAGCTGGACCATTTAAGACTCAGATTTCTTAACTAAGAGGGTGGTGAATCTTTGGATCTCTCTACCTTGATAGAACTATGTTAGGACAATCATTGAGAATGTACAGGACAGAGATTAATAGGAATGCTGGAAACTAATTATATGAAAGGATATGGAATATAGTATAATACAGTAGCATTTAAATAGATGACCATGAGAAATCTAATTTAGTACAGGAACAAGGTTAATGGACTGAATGATCTATTCCTATAACAAATGTTCCTAACATCATATGTGAAGATGGGTGGAGGAAAAAAACCAAGGCTTTGCTGTTGTGTAAACAGTTTACTCAATGTTGCACGCATTGCTATATCATATTTCTTTGCAATTACCTCGTTCACATGCTGGTGACTCACAGACATATTCAACAAGACTGCAGATTTTCTTTAACAACAAAACAGAAGGTTATTACACAAAATAATGTTTTCAGATATTTAAATATAGAAGACATATCAAACAATCTCAATATCAAAGAAAAATAAAGTTTCAACCTATTTCCCAATATTATCCAATACACAACTCATCCAGAGAAATTACACTCCTATCCCAACTCATTAAATTTCCTATTTAACTGACTCCTTGAAGCCTCTTTCCCACAGACAGTAGAGACAATTTGGTGAGCCCTTTTGAAGTATGCCAACACGAACTGCTCACACATCTAAGATCCTGAGCTTTCTCAGTTCTAATAAAATGCAGATTTCTAACCAAATCCTCTTGGTTTGGAAGATTAACAAACTAAGCTATTCAGCTGGGGTGAGAAGAAAGATTAAACTGGCTTCTGAATTGAAACCTTAAAAAGGTTTACCTAATTTGTCATAAGCCCAACAACATAAACCTATTATCATTAATACCATGGGGATCTGCACTCACTTGTTATATGACAAATTCCTGGATTTGGTCATTCTCTGGGTCTTTCCTTAAAAGGAAATCACTTCACAAAAAAACAGCCAACACCTATGTGCCTCTATTTTAACATCTAAATTTATAATTCATATATTTTAATACTATATTTGAAATGTTACATCACACCTTCCCCAAAAGAAGAAATGAAAATTTCTCAAAGGGATGCATTTACACTTCCCATCAACAAGTTCTTTATAACTTCAATTTGATTCATAGCATTTGGTTTTCTTCCCATGTATTCTTATGAAAGCATCTACTACATAATTGTTCTTATCAGGCAAGTTAAATGATCAATAATGACTGGAGTATTAAACTCCAACGAAACAACCGTAAGTTCTCATTCTAAAATTTCTCTTTTAAAAAGTCAAAGAATTCTGGCCCGTATCAATTATTTTCTTCTGGGCTGCTGGATATATAATTTGCAAAACCACGTACAGCACAAGAGATTCGGTGTCTCTTTCACCAGCATCAAATACTTCTGTTGACAGACATCCAGTTTCTTCATAAAGAAGCATGACAAATGTCAATTCCCAATTTGTTTTCTTGCAGCAAAATAGCACCCATGCTGATGTCTCTGGCATCAAATGCCAGTTTGAATGGCTTATCAACTCAGTGTTGATAGAACTGATGTTATCAGCATAGTTTTCCAGTTTCATTATGTTGCCTGTTCAAGATTCTTGCCTTATTCGATAAATTTTCCCAAGGACCTACTACAGTGGAACAAATTTCCAATAAAATCCACTCACAGCAACACATCGCAGAATGTCACGTATTATCTTAGCATGGGAAAATCCAAAACAACTAACTTCGCTTTCTAAATGCTACTTGACCTAGAAAAAAAATCATTTTTGAGTTGACAAATTCAGTTTAGACAGACTTCTAACCAAATTAAGGTCTTAACCGATTGAACATTTGAATGAACATAGAAACATCGAAAACAGATGCAGGAATAGGCCATTTGGCCCTTCAAGCCTGCGCCATCATTCAATAAGATCATGACTGATCATGCAATCTCAGCATCCAATTCCCACCTCTTCCCATACCTCTTGATCCCTTTAGCTGCAAAGGCCACATCCAGCTCCCTCTTGAATACATCTAACGAACTGGCCTCAGCAGCTTTCTGTAGCAGAAAATTCCATAGGTTCTCAATTCTCCGAGTGAAGAAATTCTTCCTCATCTCAGTTCTGAATGGCTTTCCCCTTATTCTTGGGCTCTGACCACCAATTCTGACCGGGATGTACATCGGGAACATTCTTCCCCCATCTAGCCTGTCCAGTCCCATCAGGATTTCATATGTTTCTATGAGAACCCCCTCTCATTCTTCTAAATTCCAGCGAATACAAGCCCAGTCCATCCAGTTTTTCCTCAAAATGTCAGTCCTGCCATCCCAGGAATCAGACTGGTGAACCTTCGCTGGACTCCCTCAATAGCAACAATGTCCTTCCTCAGACTAGGAGATCAAAACTGCACACAAAACTCAAGGTGTGGCCTCACCAATGCCTGCACAACTCTAGCAAGATATCCTTACTTCGATACTCAAAACCTCTCACTATGAAGGCCAGCATGCCATTAGCTTTCCTCACTGCCTGCTGCACCTGCATGCCAACCTTCAGTGACTGTTCCACCATGACACCCAGTTCTTGTTTCCTAAAACTGCCACCATTCAGATAATAATCTGCCTTCCCGTTTTTGCAACCAAAGTGGATAATCTCCCATTTATCCACATTGTATTGCATTTGCAAAGTCTTTGCCCACTCAGCCACTGTCCAAGTCACCCTGCAGCTTAGGATCCTCCTCACAGCACACACTGCCACCCAGCATGGTGGTTATTCACATGAGGCTGCAGGTTTTCTTTAAGAACAGAGCAGAGTATTGTTTTAATAACAGAAGAAATAGAAAAGCAAACCAAAATAAACTTATAGACAGTTAGAAAGGTCCCAAAACACTCAAAAGTTTCAACCTGTCTGCTGAAAGCTTCCACTATAAAGACCCATGTCCGGAGAAATACCCCCTTATCATAACTCGTTCAGGTTTTACTTAGCTGATTTTTTTTTTGCTGTGAACTGTAGAGACAATTGTCGAGTCCTTTCCAAGCCTTCCACCATGAACTTTTCAAAAATTTGAGGGCGAAACCGTCTCGGTTTTGAAAATCCTGCATACTTCTAACCAAATTGTCCCGAGATGACTGGTTCCCTGAACTGCTCGGAGCTCCTTCTGAGAGAGAAGCTAACTCTTTGCTTCTGAACTCAATCCTTGTTTATTTTTATCTAACTTTTCCAAAACTTTCCTCAAACCTAGATTTTTCCAAATGAATATCTAATGACATTAAAATGTTTATCCTGCCTGTCATAAGCCCAACAGTATAACTCCACAGGGGTTGTGCAGTCATCTTTCTTTCTGAGAAATGCTGGCGTTAAATAACTTTTCTACAGGATTCTCTAACCTTATTTCTAAAGTAAAAGCCTCACAGAAATAAACAATACTTAGCTGCCTCTATTTTGAAATCCAAATCTCAAAAATGACATTGATAAATTTAAATGATACACCTTTCATCACAGTATAAATGACCATGTGGATGAAATACTGGACACCTGCACACTCATTAAACCATGTGAACACACTGAATATTTCCTTCAGGAAAGAACAAGGCAGAAGAATATTAACATTACTCTTAAGGCTTACTTTCACAAGTGCTTCTTAATGTTGTCCAAGTTGAATCTGCGTTACAGGTAGAAAATCTTCTACTTCCTGAGGCGAATGTATAACCTGGATAACATCTGTAAGTAACCTTGGTACCCGAAGGAAATGAGCTCAAACCAAGAAATGTATCAGTTGGTGAACCGTTATTCAAATGTGGAGGTGTGCCACAGTCACCTTTATAAAAGCAGAGAGACAAGTTCATAATTCTAACACTCAAATTATGATATCTTCAAGTTACAGTCAAAGACAAAACAGGGCATTAAGTTCAATAACTGGAAGATATCCCACTTAGTCTGAAAAAGTTTTTGTTCATCTACGACCTTGTTTTTTTAAAAATCCTTTCTTACTGACCAATTAGAAAGAGGTGGAAGTTTCTGAGCTGGTGGAGGACAGGTGAAAGTCTTGCCGGTGCATCTTCTAAACGTTCCTCCTCTCCTTTCCTAGAACCATACTTCACTGAATGCTGGAAACTGCATTCTAGTGCTTATTCACAGACATAGTTAACCGCAGACAAATAGCTTCACCAAGTTGTTACTGCCTCAGGGTTTTTCTGAGCCTCAATATTTCTCAATTGCACCAAACAAATATCACGCCCACTCTCAGCTTAATAGTTCACATAGCTTTCTGTGAACTCTAACACTTAATACTTAGCTGTCCCAGCTTGCTCCCAGTCCTAAATGCATGGGGCTATTGAATGACTCCTGAGACTTCTTCCTGAGGCCAAAGTACACACAGCCAATGATCTTCAGCTGTCTTCTTAGCAGCACAGCTAAGAGTAAACACTTTTCACGCATGTCTATTCCTCTATTCTTGACTCTCTCGCCAACTAACTGACTAAAACTGGCTTTTCAGTAACCTTGAACTGTTCTGAGTGACCTATTGAAATCCTCACCACAGCCCCATTCTTACTAGGTGAAATCAAACATAACTAATATTGAAATACCAGTTTCCCTGAAAGTTACAATTTTCAGAGATTGCTGGCTTCTCAATACAAATGGATACAAAGAAATAGATTTTATCATAAATTGCATTGGCAATCCAGTCATTATTGCTGCTGCACAAAGATCACTCTGATATTTTTGTATTTGCATTTAAGTTCAGCAATTGTTGCTACTATTCCTGCCAACCAGAAAGTGATTCTAGAATGTGAGGTTAGATATAGTCAGTCAAGATGACTGAGCAATACAGAACAATTTTAGTACACTAAATTGTCAACAGACTTGAACAATTAGCATAAGGGGCATACTTATTACATTTTGTACTTTTTGGGCCAATGTTCTTGCAAAACACAACTAGGGACAGAGGGGGAGTTTCGGTCTGAATAATGGGAACAAGGAATCAAATGTGATATATCAAAGAGTAGAGACAAGGTAAGACAAGAAAATAGTAACATGGGAAAGGAGGATCAGAGGATGGCAGCAAGGGACAAAGTGAAACAAAAACCTAGGAATACACCAACCCAGAGAGACCAAAATGTTACAACGATAACAAAAAACTAAAGGCTCCGTTTCTGAATGAATGTAACATTCATAATAAGATATACAAATCGATAGCACACACTGAAGTAAAACAAAAATGGTCTAATAGCCATTACGGAGATATGGCCTCAGGATTACAAAGACAAGGACTGCATACTCAATATTGAGAGCTATACAACATCCAAGAAGAATAGAAAGCTAGGAAAAGGTACAAGGGCAGTGCTTTTAATCAAAATGAAATGTGTATAATAAGAGACAACCTTAGATCAGGGAAGCAACATACGGAATTGATTTGGGTGGAGATAAGGAATTTTAAGTAAAAGAAGTAATTAATGGGAGTGGTCTAAAAGGGCCCAGTGGGACAAAGCATCCAAGAAGAAATATCAAGGGCTTATATGATAAAGCGATGGCAATCATAGATAACTCTAATCTACGTATAAATTGAGAAAAATCAGATTAGCAGATGTAGTTTGGAATGCTTTTCTTGATAGCTTCTTAGAGCACTAAGTTCTGGAAAAAGCCAGAAGGCAGATTACATTAGACTTAGGATTGTGTAGTGTGACATGATTAATTAGTGACCAGAGAGTAAAGACACCCCTTTGTAGCAGAGACCACAGTGTGGTTGAATTTTACATCCAATCTGAAAAAAAGATGATCACTGGGTCTGAAACTAGTACTTTACACCTAAGTAAGGACAGCTTTATGCAGATGAAAGGTGAGCTAGTTGAAGTGGACTGGCATAGAAGTCTAGTCGACAGATCAATAGAGATGTAGTGGAAGAGGTTTAAGGGGGCTGTTTCAGAGTACTCAGAAGAAACATATTCCTACAATAAAATTTTAAAGGGAGGATCCACCATCTGTAGTTAACTAAAGTAGTTAGGGAAAATATTAAACATAAAAGGAAAACAAAATAACTGTGTAAAGATGGGTGGCAGATCAGATGATCGATCACAATATAAAGATAGCATGAACAGTAGATTGATAAGGAAGAGGCAACACAATGTGGAGCTGGAGGAACACAGCAAGCCAGGCAGCATCGGGTCCTGACCCTTCATTTCTGAAGAATGGTCCCAACCCGAAAGGTCAACTTTCCTGCTCCTCCTATGCTGCCTGGCCTTTTATGTTCTTCCAGCTCCACACTGTGCTGTCTCTGACACCAGCTTTGTCAGTTCTTACTATCTCTGTTAAGGAAGAGGAATTTGGAGTTTGAGAGGAAGCTAGCTAGGAAGGTAAAAACTGATAGCAAGGCTTGCCATGAGTATTTAAAAAGCAAGAGTATGTGAAATCAATGTTGGTCCTCTATAAGGAAGTGTACAATGAAATTAACAAATATTTTTGCTTCTGTCTTCATGAAGAAAGATACTTTAAAAATTCTAGTAATAACTGTAAATCAGGAAGTGGAATGAAGAGAGAAACTTAGTGAAATTACAACCAGAGAAAGTCTTAAACAATTTGAAGAACCTGTGGCCTGATAAATCTTGTAGTCCAGATAAACTTTATCCTATTGTCTTAAAAAGGTGGTCAATGAACTAATAAGTACATCGATATTAATTTCCCAAATTCCCTCAATTCAGGAAAGGTTCATTAAGACTGCAAAGCAAAATATAATCTCTCTATTAAGGAGGAAGGCAGAAAATAAGAAACCAGTTAGCTTGATGTCTTTTGTGGCAAAGATGTTAGAATTCAACATTAGAGAGATTATTGCTACGCACCTAGGTAATTGAGAAGAATCAACATGGTTTTGTAAAAGGGAATTTACATTTAACCAACATAGAAATGGAGGAGGGGAAGGGGGCTCTGAAATAAATAGGGAGAGAGGGGGAGGCGGATAGAGGATGGATAGAGGAGAGGATAGGTGGAGAGGAGGCAGACAAGTCGAAGAGGCGGGGATGGAGTAGTATATCTCCAAATTTTGTTATCTCAGATTCTCCAGCATCTGCAGTTCCTATTATCTCTACTCCAAAATTCTCTGCTTCAGATTTCCGGCACTATGGGCACAGCGCTGACACTGCTTATCCCAATTAATATTAATCCCAAACCCCACACTATGGGCACTGTGCAGGCCTGGCCTATCTGAACCGGTTTCGAGCAAATACCCCGAGCTCCTGATGTAAATGCGCCTTCGCACTGATTCCAAGAACAGGCCTGAAAAAGCAACGAGCAGCCAGGCCGCGGCTTACCCGTTACCCGGGCCACCCAGATGGCCAGGAGACCGAGGACCAGCCGCTCCGACATTTCACAGTCCTCCGTCCTTTCTTCTAATATTCGAGGAGATTCCGAAATCTGAGGGAAAACTCCAGAAAGATCCTTCCCGTTAGAGTTTAATAGGGTTTATTACGTTTTTTCCCCCCTTCTCCTGGTATTGATCACTCAGCCTCCTTACATCCCAGCCTGGCCGTTAAATTTCCGTTAAAATTCTCGCGCGCCAGGGACTTCCCGCCACAGCGCCAGGAGCGGCCCGCATGCCCATTTCCTTACGCCAGGTGGAAGCACCGGGCACAGGCGCTTCACAGGGACCGGAGGACGGGGCTTTACTCGCTTCTCACCCCATCCCACCTCCCTCATCTCCAGAAGCAACCCCCTAGATCTTTTCCAACCAGCCTGTTCAGAGACATTACAACACACCTCTGAAGCGGGTGAAACTTGAACCGAAGCTTCCTCATTCTACCATGACCACCTCATCATAACAATCAACGAACCAGAAAAAGACCCTTCGTCCTACCGTGTGCGCGCACGTCAAATACAAATCACTTAACTGTTCTAATCCCAATTACCAGCATTTAGTTCAAGTGCACAGCTGAATACTTTTTTTTAAAATGTTGAGTATTTGAGTCTGTACAACGCCCAAGCCTGACCGGGCATGTAAATGATTCAATTTCAACTTGAACTCAGACCACCTGGGTCAGAGGTGTACACACAACCACGAAAGCACAGGGGTCTTAAGCCTGCCCTTTATACCCTTAGCCTTAAATGAGCACTGTGGGAGCAGAGAGCCACATTCATGCCCATTTTGTGGTGAAAGTATTTTCTAGTTTTCTCAAAAATATTTTTGGAAATCCATGTAAATCACAGCCAGCATTACACACCTCTATTCATTCTTCAAGACTCAAAGCCTATTAACTGTTAACAAAGGCATACCACTTTTCCTTAACATCTATTCGTTCAAGATGCTGTGAATTTTGTTTCATCATGCTAAAAGCTTTCCTACCAGCCAGGATAACTGAATGGCCTGTAGTTGCTGGATTTATCCTTGCACCCTTATTCAAAAAAATACATAATTTTGTCATTTTCAGTAATCATCCATCACTATGGTCAAAAGAAAAGCAAGCAATTGATGATAAGCATCCAATATAATTCCTTCTGGACTGTTAGAGGGTGAGTGGTTCTAAAGCTTCAGTTGCTCTACCAGAAGAGGTTGGCACATGCCAAGGCAGGTTAGGATTAGAGCAAACCCTATCACCATGAGGCAGCCACAAGATTAAATAATAAAGGATAAATGATTAGTTCATGGACATTAAGCTGCTAACAGGGTTAAACAGGTCATTAACTTAACAGAGATAAAAGGTACTGCAGATGCTGGAGAATCCGAGATTACAAGCATGGGGCTGGATGAACACAGCAGGTCAAGCAGCATCATAGGAGCAGGAAAACTTGACGTTTCGGGCCTAAACCCTTCATCAGAAATGGGGGAGGGGAAGAGGGTTCTGAAATAAATAGGGAGAGAGGGGAAGGCGGATAGAGGAGAGGATGAGAGAGTTGCAGTGGGAGAGAGATTCCCTGAGGTTTGTCCGGAGGGAGGAGGGTAACTTCTTCAGGGTAGGCATCCCCAGAAGAGGCTTCACACTCTTCCCCTCCCCCATTTCTGATGAAGGGTTTAGGCCCGAAA
>JAHRHZ010000028.1:21223122-21266641 GCA_024137785.1 Ginglymostoma cirratum
CCAGCCCCATGCTTGTAATCTCGGATTCTCCAGCATCTGCAGTACCTTTTATCTCTGATACAATTTTAACCCCACTGCGAAGCCTCTTCTGGGGATGCCTACCCTGAAGAAGTTACCCTCCTCCCTCCGGACAAACCTCAGGGAATCTCTCTCCCACTGCAACTCTCTCATCCTCTCCTCTATCCATCCTCTATCCGCCTCCCCCTCTCTCCCTATTTATTTCAGAACCCTCTTCCCCTCCCCCATTTCTGATGAAGGGTTTAGGCCCGAAACGTCAAGTTTTCCTGCTCCTATGATGCTGCTTGACCTGCTGTGTTCATCCAGCCCCATGCTTGTAATCTCATTAACTTAACAGTTTTTGAATACTGGAAGGCATAAACATCACTGTCAAGGCTTCAGGTATTTATAACCGATTAAGTTACTTATACATTACTGAATCGCTTCATGCAAGCCCACTGATAATACACAACTAGGCAGGGGGAGAGGAGTGTAAGTTTGAGTAAGAGGGTGAAAAGAAATAGGTTGAGAGTGGATATTAAGTGGACTTTTTTTAAAATGTAGAACTTGAAAATTGGTGGCAATATTTCAACAGGTTGATGAAATACATTAATCGTAGGGGCTGTGATGATTCCACAGTTGTAGTAGTATATGCAGTTTGGTCTTCATTTTTAAAAAGGTATGCTCCCAGCAGAGGCAATATCACAAAAAGTTCACAAGAAAGGTTCCTGTCATCCCAGGAACCTAAGTAAAATGAACAAGACGACCCAGGTAAAATGGATCTTTAGAGTTATAAAGACAGCAAGATTCTGAAGGGGTTGATAGGATAGGTAAAGTCACCATTAATCGCAGAGGACCACAGAGTTGCCCTCTCTCATTAGGGAGACAAAAAAATGAGTTTAACCAGAGGATTATCATGCCTCACAAAAGGGATGAGGTTGAGAAGGTGGGACCTTCATGGTGACTATAGCTAGTATAGGATTTGAAAGTACACTCTTGGCATATCTCTGCATTGCAGATCATATGTCCAGCTACCTGAGCTAACCACTGGACACAGGAACTTGGCATGATCTCAGGATAAAGGCACTGTTCTAGATTTTCCAAAGCCAGGGAAAGCAAATCATCTAGAACAGAAGCAGAGAAATTTCTTCTCTCAAGATGAAGAATCTTTGGAATACTTTACCCCAGAAGATTGTGGATGCCCCATTGTTGATGAAAGACAGATTTTTGTTGTTATAAATGGAGGCTGTTAAGCAGGCAGGAATGCATAGTTAGAGTAACGATCAACAATGATCATGGTGAACATGCAGCAGGGTGGGAGGTCTCAAATCAGTTCCTGTTAAAATAATTTCAGATCAACAAAGAAGGCAAGAACCAGTACATGGCCTTGCCTGCCAACTTTAGCAACTCTCCAGATGGCCACAGAGAAGCCCCTTCCTTAAAGCTGGTTGGCCAGCCCATATCATAGAATCCTTACAGTGTAGAAACAGGCCCTTTGACCCAACAAGTCCACACCGACCCACCCAGACCCCGCAAAACCCACCTAATCTACATATCCCTGAACTCTATGTGCAATTTAGCACGGCCAATCCACCTAGCCTGCCCATCTTTTTGCTGAGTGAGTTGCTGTTAATACAAATAATTACTTCTTTTGGTTGCTCACCTTTGTTCCCAATCTTGGGAAACTTACCCGGCAATATAGGAGACAGCAATGGTTTAGTGGTATTATCACTATTCTATTAACCCAGCGACCCAGGCAATGTTCTGGGGACCCCAGTTCAAATCCTTCCCTGGCAGATGGTGGCATTTGAATTCACTAAAAAATCTGGAATTAAAGAGTCTAAATGATAACTGTGGTCAGTTATTGGGGGGGGGGGTGGAAAAAAAAATCTGTTTTAGTAAGCTCTTTCAGGGAAATAAACTGCTGTTCTTTTCTGGCCTGGCCTCCATGTGACTCCAGACCTATATCAATGGTTGGCTCTTAACTGTCATCTGGTCAATTAGGGATGCTGGCCAAGCTGGTAACATACAACTCATAAAAAGAGCTCCAAAGAAAAGGAATGCTTTTCAAAAGGCAGTCCTGGAACAGGGTGAGTGGGGCAGGGGAAAGCAAGGAAGTTTGTGTCCCAACTGGCCATATTGTAACAGTAGACAGATTAATTTTTAATTTTAATTCATTTGTGGGTGTGGGCATTGCTGGTTGTCCAACATTTGCCCAGCAACTAGGCATCACTAGTTGCTCTCGAGAAGGTGGTAAGCTGCTTTCTTGAACCACTGCAGTCCACCGGTCAATTGACCCAAAATGCCAGTGGGGAAGTGAATTCCAGAATTTTGACCCAGCAACAGTGAAGAAACAACAATCTGTTTCCAAGTCAGGATGGTGAGTGGCTTGGAGAGGAACTTGAAAGTGGTGTTCCCATGAATCTGCTGCCTTGTCCTTCTAGACGGATGTGGTAATGGGTTTGGAAGGTGATATCTGAGGATCACTGGTGAATTTCTGCAACACATCATGTAGACAGTACACACTACTGCTGTGTGTCTGTAGTTGAGGGAGTGGATGTAGTAACCAGTCACACAGGCTGCTTTGGGCTGGATGGTGGAAAGATTGAGTGTTGTTGGAGCTACACTCATATGGACAAGTGGGGAGTATTTCATCACAGGCCTGACCTGTGCCTTGTAGATAGTAGACAGGAACAATGCAACTCATTGCTGAGGCCAGGCGCCAACTCTCTGACACCTCCTCCTACCGCCCCCTGGATCATGACCCCACCCCCGAGCACCAAACCATCATCTCCCAAACCATCCACAACCTCATCACCTCAGGTGACCTCCCACCCACCGCCTCCAACCTCATCGTTCCCCAACCCCGCACCGCCCGCTTCTATCTCCTCCCCAAAATCCACAAACCTGAATGCCCTGGTCGACCCATTGTCTCCGCCTGCTCCTGCCCCACCGAACTCATCTCCACCTACCTAGACTCCATTTTCACCCCCTTGGTCCAGGAACTCCCTACCTACGTCCGTGACACCACCCACGCCCTCCACCTCCTCCAGAACTTCCAATTCCCAGGTCCCCAACACCTCATTTTTACTATGGACGTCCAGTCCCTATATACCTGTATTCCCTATGCTGATGGCCTAAAGGCCCTCCGCTTCTTCCTGTCCCGCAGAACGGACCAATCCCCCTCCACCGACACCCTCATCCGCCTAGCCAAACTCGTCCTCACCCTCAACAACTTTTCTTTCAATTCCTCCCACTTCCTACAAACAAAGGGGGTGGCCATGGGTACCCGCATGGGTCCAAGCTATGCCTGCCTCTTTGTAGGTTATGTGGAACAATCCCTCTTCTGTACCTACACTGGCCCTAAACCCCACCTCTTCCTCCGTTACATTGATGACTGCATCGGCGCCGCCTCGTGCTCCCACGAGGAGCTCGAACAGTTCATCCAATTCACCAACACTTTCCACCCCAACCTGAAGTTCACCTGGACCATCTCCAACACTTCTCTCTCCTTCCTGGACCTCTCTGTCTCCATCTCGGGCAACCACCTAGAGACAGATGTCCATTTCAAGCCCACTGACTCCCACAGCTACCTGGAATACACCTCCTCCCACCCACCCTCCTGCAAAAATGCCATCCCCTATTCCCAATTCCTTCGCCTCCGCCGCATCTGTTCCCAGGATGAGACATTCCAATCCCGCACATCTCAAATGTCCTCATTCTTCAAGGACCGCAACTTCCCCCCCCCCCTCCCCCCGTGGTCGAGAACGCTCTCGACCGTGTCTCCCGCATTTCCCGGAACACATCCCTCACGCCCCATCCCCGCAACAATAATCAAAAAAGAATCCCCCTCGTCCTCACATACCACCCCACCAACCTCCAGATCCAACGCATCATCCTCCGACACTTCCGCCATCTACAGTCAGACCCTACCACCAAAGACATCTTTCCCTCCCCACCCTTATCTGCCTTCCGGAAGGACCACTCCCTTCGCGACTCCCTTGTCCGCGCCACACTCCCCTCCAGCCCCACCACACCCGGCACTTTTCCTTGTAACCGCAGGAAGTGCTACACCTGCCCCCACACCTCCTCCCTCACCCCAATCCCAGGCCCCAAGAAGACATTCCACATCAGGCAGAGGTTCACCTGCACATCTGCCAATGTGGTATACTGCATCCGCTGTACCCGTTGTGGCTTCCTCTCCATCGGGGAAACCAAGCGGAGGTTTGGGGACCGCTTTGCAGAACACCTGCGCTCAGTTCGCAACAAACAACTGCACCTCCCAGTCGCGAACCATTTCAACTCCCCCTCCCATTCCTCAGATGACATGTCCATCCTGGGCCTCCTACAATGCCACAGTGATGCCACCCGAAGGCTGCAGGAACAGCAAATCATATTCAGCCTGGGAACCCTGCAGCCCAATGGCATCAATGTGGATTTCATAAGCTTCAAAATCTCCCCTCCCCCAACCGCATCCCAAAACCTGCCCAGCTCATCTCCACCTCCCTAACCTGTTTTTCCTCTCACCTCAAGCCACACCCCCATCTCCTATCTACTAACATCATCCCGCCCCCTTGACCTGTCCGTCCTCCCTGGACTGACCTATCTCCTCCCTACCCCCCTATCTACACTCACCTTTACCGGCTCCATCCCCGCCTCTTCGACTTGTCTGCCTCCTCTCCACCTATCCTTTCCTCTATCCATCCTCTATCCGCCTCCCCCTCTCTCCCTATTTATTTCAGAACCCTCTTCCCCTCCCCCATTTCTGATGAAGGGTTTAGGCCCGAAACGTCAAGTTTTCCTGCTCCTATGATGCTGCTTGACCTGCTGTGTTCATCCAGCCCCATGCTTGTTATCTCTTGTTTATTTTGTAAGTCCAGTTAGGTTTCTGGTCATTGATAACCCCCAGGATATTGACAGTAAGGGATTCATTAATAGTAACACCATTGCATGCTAAAAGGTGGTCGTTAGATCATCTTTTATTATTTGTGATATAAACATTTTTTCACCATCTTAAATACTTTTAAATTTTGCTCAAGAGATTATAAGGAAATGCAAAGCAAATTGAATAACAAGTCTCAAATAGTAAAAAAAGACTCGCAAAGATGTTTTCTTTGAAATCTATTTTCAGGAGCATATAAAGTCATGGGTGATTTGTAAGGTGATTGATCTTGAATTACAAATCCTAAGTCAGATAAGACACACAGAAAAAGCAAAACACTTTGGCACTTGGCTTTTAATCATTTAATAAGTTAAAGGTTTACTTTGAAGCATGTGTGTCAGTATAAAGCATCACAATTTGTGCAAATTTAAATCTTACAATTTTCTAGTCGCCATTTCCCCTCCCCCCAACAAAAGGGAAATAAGCCCTACCAGACAAAGATTAACAATTGTCACAGTACAAAAAGAGAGAAATGAAGTTTTCCAAACCACAAAATTTTGACTTGATTTCACTTTAGGTTTAGGTTCAGGTTTAATACTGGCTACTTGAAAGTCTCCTTAGTGTTGTTGTATGTGATCCTGAACCAAATACAAGATGGCTAATGCATAGTTTATTGGTTGATTCTGGTGCAAAGAACTGAATCCAACATTCCATTTTCAAAGTTCATATTTAAGCACAGAAAATCTAATGTGCTCTGCTGAAGCAAAACAAGAATGTGATGATTAAATATTTGTTGAATTGAAGTGATAAAACTCTGGTGCAAGGCAATCCAAAAAAAAAACTTAAATCTGGTAGTTTCCAGTGTTTGAAAATGTCTAAGGAAAAAACAAACAAACAATTGTTTTAAAAAAAAAACAAACATTTGAGTTAATTCACTGTTCAAAAGTACAAAAAAAGTGCTCTAAACAAGTCTGTTCTTTCTTACATGTGAAAATAAGCTGAAGATGTGCACAACAGTCAAAAGATTACTTTATACAGCATTCTTGGAACATGTGGATCCACGATAAAAATTTGGTCAAGTTCTGAGGTAAAACATGGTCCTCATTTTTAACCTTTTCAGAAAAAGGCAGATATTTCAAACAAAAATAGCAATTCAAATACTTGGCCATGTCTACATGCATTGGAGAACACACCTAACAACTGTTAGCTTTAAAAGTTCTCCATTTCAGATGTCAGACTATTGTGTCATGACTGGTGAGTCAGTGGAGTGAAAGATGTTTTAAAACGAATACCAGATTAATTCCAATGTTTTTTTTAAGCAAAACAATACACCTTCAGAAGTGGATTGGGCCTCAGCTTTGGTGCTCAGTTACGAGTCTAATGGATGAGATATTATGAATGCTTTCATCACATTCACAGAACTGTATGAGAGGGGAGACATTCAAGTGATGAATCAATTACAGATTTTTGCATACTGCACAGATATCAGTACTTAGTGGCTGAAATGTATCAAAGCAAAATCATTTAAGTTAATTCAGATTAGCTGCACTTTAGTAGATATTAATGCACACTCCTGCAAGGTTAGCATTAGCTTGTGATTTGAGTTAACTTAAGGAATACAGTTTGTTAAATTCAAATATACAAGCCAACCTTGCATCAAGTACAATCATTGGCCTTTACAAAAGGCCAGTTAAATATTTCTCATCTGCATCCAGAAACTGGCTTTTGCAGTATAATATCTACTTCATTGGTTTCAGATGAAAAATTAAAATGGAGCCTGTTCCCAACAAATGCTGAGCACCAAGATAGTACTTCAGCCAAAAAAAAGTGCTTCAGTTCAGTTGCTTTTTCTTTTGAAAAAAAAAGGTAAGACTACATTAGGTCAGAAATACTGCTGAGACCCCCAGGATGAAGAGCAGTTCAAATCGTTGACCTACAAGAAAATCAGAAGGTTAAAATAATTAGATATGGAAAAATGGCAATGTAACAATGGCCAGCTTTGCTGTTGTGATTAATGATTAACATCTAATATCTAGACTTCCAACTGACTGTAAAGAAACAATATCACTGTACAAAAATTAATTCGAATTCAGTAAAATGTTACAAAATGTGCAATCACAGTCACCTTAGTACCACAGCAGGAAGATTCTCCAATCAAGAACTGCATTCTGCTTGGCATACACTGAAAATTTCTATATTTATGTATTTAAATATTTAAAAATCAACTTAATTGATTAGAACAACCCAGACAGGATTACCTTTTTTGAACCAAAAAGAACAAGTTAGAAAAGACAGACAAGAGCAAGAGAAGTAACTCTGAATTAAATTGCATTTATTTCAATGCAAGGAGTCTTACAAGCAAAGCTAATGTACTCAGGGCATTTTTGGGAACTTATGATTAGGATGACATAGCTATTACAGAAACTTGGCTAAGGGAAGGACAGGACTGGTAATTCAACGTTCTGGGTATGAGATGCCACAGGAAGGATAGGGGGTTTTTAAAAAAAGGCAGATAAAAAAGGGGAGTGGCATTTTTCATTAAGGAAAACGTTACTGCTGTAACTAGAGATATTTCTGAAAAATCATCCAGTGAAAATATATGGGTTAAAATTAGAAATAAAAGGAATGATCACTTTGAGATTGTACTATAAATTCTGCCCCCGCCCCGGTTAAAAATTTATTATAATGTGTTCAAGAACATTTTCTTTATCAATGTAAACACCCCTACTGGAGAAGGAGCAAAACCTGACCTTCCCTTGGATAATAAGACGGGCAAGTGACTAAAGGGATAGTAGGGGAACACTTTGGGTCTAGTGATCATAATTCTATTTGTTTTAAAATAAAATATTCATGGGAAGGATAAACTTCCATAAAGAATTAAAAGAGAGGCTGGAAGTTCTTTCACTGGACCATAGGAGGTTGAAAGGTGAACTTAGAGGTTTACAAAATCATGAAGGGCATAGACAAGGTGAATAGCAGGTGTCTTTTCCCCAAAGTGGGGGATTTCAACACTAAGGAACAAACTTAAACAAAATGGGAGAGGAGAAAATTTAAAGAAAACAAAAGACCGATGGGTATTTTCCACCCCCCATTCACAGTGGTTCACGTTGGACTGAACTTGGAGGAAGTGGTGGATGCAGGTACCGTTACAACATTTAAGACATTTAGATAAGTACACCAATAAAAATATTTGAGATACATGGGCCAAGTGCAGGCACGTGGCATCAGTTTAGTTTGGGATTATGGTCAGCATGGACTGGTTGGACAGAAGGGTCTGTTTTTGTGCTGTATGACTAACTACATTAAAATGCATCTGGCATATAAATGGAGCAGAGACTTTATAGTACAAGTAGGAACTTTGTAGACTACAAAAAAAATTAAGTAAACTGCCAATACTTAATTTGTGATACTCACCCAAGTTTATATTGGATTTCAATATTTAGAATAATTTCTATTTTCCATCTTGTAATCAGAAAATGTCAATATGAACACTAAGCAAATATTTGAAAATATTAATGAAGATCACAACTAGCCAGTTCTCCATACTCACCAATATGTCCTTCACATCCACCTGTTGAAAGATTATGCAATTAGAAAAATGTGTACATAATAGGCAAATCACATGTTATCCAGCATAGGACACTTAATTCCTCAAGCACGTCAACTACATGGTCATAAGAGAAGAGCCACAGTAAATTGCTTATATAGATAGCCAGTGGTCGGTTACATTTTGCACAAAAAACCCTACAAAAAGGAAATAACCCAAGTTTTTAAGTCTTCACTTGCAATTCGTGTTCTTATTCCAAAAGGGACGAATGTTCTTTTACGTAATTACCATATTTTGCAGTTTGCAATGTTACTCAAACACCAATTTAGAAACTGACAATTTGAGCCCAACATGCTTAAATCTACAGAGTTGGAGGTGTCTGCTCCCAGCCAGGAAACAAAATTTACATTAGAATATTGCTCCATCCATCAGGGAAACTGAAGGTAATTTGCATCCAAATTACCACTAGAGTATGTGGAAACTGCTGCTGGCCTGTGTAAGCAAGGAAGCCATTTTGCATGCAGGAAATGTCCCTTAAATACTAAGCAAGAGCTTTATGACAATCTTCCAAAAGGGATTTCAGACTCAACCCCTTGAGAGAAAAGTTATTTTTTTTGTCTGATTTGTGGCAGTCTTGTTCTGGCATGGAGGCCTCATCCCAGCGTGGAGGGATTCTTGACCTTTGAATTCAAATATTCTAGCAGCCTGGCATGGTAGTCTTTTTTGGCAGTAGCTTCCAACCCAGCTTTCCAATGGCCCAGTATGGCAGTCTTGTCCTTGCTGCATCTTTAGGATACACCAGCGTTCTTTAAATCAGCTTCCAAAGTTAGGAGTCATTTTCTGACTTGTGATAAAATTGTCAGAAAATTTTACATTTTACTTGTTATGTACAGCTTCTGTGTTGGAGCAACTTAAAATTTTACAATTTTTCAAATTAAAAAGTACACACATCTTTATGCTAAAATCTGCTATCCCTTATCCAAAAGGAAACAAAGGACCTCTCATTCTGGATTTCCTCTCGCGAGGCAATGTTCTTTCTATGTCTACTTTGTCAAAAAGTTATTTTGCATCATATATACCTCTATTAGATGACATCCTCATTCTTCTAACTCAAAGAGATTTTAGAGTAGTAGGTTAATTTCCTTCCTGTTTGTCCAATGATACCACAAGGGTACACTAACATCAACTGGCAACAAAAAGATACAACCAATTCTCACTCATCTCCATCCACATGGATAAGGAAAACCACTAATTCAATTGTGACAAAACCAGGATCCTGGGACAGGCAAAGCAAAGACAAGCACAGGAATTCCTAGAAGCCTGGTTCTCCGCTAGAGAAAGCCATCAATAAACACAGAGCTAGACCCTATATATACACTCCATGGCAAAGGAAAAAACTGGAAGGGAGGTAATCCAGCTGAACGGACACCAGAGTTTAAATGACAGGTGGGAAAAACACAACAGCGCTTCATCGGAGGCTGTGTTGATGATATTACCCAGTAGGGTATTGAAACGTCTGCGGAACAACAAACCAGCTCAGTGAACCAGCCAACCACAACTCTAGAGATTATAAGCCCAAACTGCTCAATCTCTCTTCAGAAAAAACCCTCATCTCTGGAGAGAATCTAGAGAGCCTCCTGAGTTGCCGCTAAGAGAAGCGATACTCCCAGTGTGTTCTCATTAATGCCTTGTACAGTTGCAACAATACTTGTACTTTAATATACCATTCCTTTGACAATACATTAAAAATTCCATTTGCTTTCCTCATTACTTGTTGTATCTGCATATTAGTTTTGTGATTCATACACAAGGACATCCAGATGTCCCTGCACTGAGGCACCATGAAGTTTCACTACAGTTGTCTTTCTATTCTGACCACATATAAATAACCTCTCACTTATCTTCGTTAAAAACTTCATCTGTCAAATTTTGGCCCATTCACCAAATCTAATCATATCCAATCATTGATTTCTTAACTATCTACTTTGCTATCTTGTTGTAATTGATCTTCACAACAAGCATCAATTTCATCTCTGCTATCTCCTTATTCACATACAATGTTTATAAGACTTTAAAACATACCTACAGAACCTTTTATTACAGATTTCCTGGTTTAGTTATACTGTCTTTGCAATAAAAAAAATCCTAAAATCCTTCCAATTCTTGGCCTCTTAACAACATATGTGTCTTAACACAATGAGATTTTAAATTCTCATTAGCCACAGATGTCACTTTTCCGGTATTCATTCATTTTAGGAATGTATTGGTGATAAATTACAAATGGATTCTTTAGAAGTGGTCAACACTTCTAAAGTTTCAAATACACAAGGTTTCTTAAAATCTGAACAAAACAAAGCAAAGCAATCAAATCTCATATTCACTCGCTTTGAAAAACTAATTTTTGCTACATTTAGTTCAACTATTTAACAGCATTCCGTATCAGTTGCAATTTGCCTTCTGTGATCCACAGCAATTCCTGCTCCTGTCAGTCACTAGAGAGATACTCACTTGTGAAATTAGAAGTTAACAGATTGTGTGATTTAGCAAATGGCAATTTCACTTTAAGAGTTAAAGATAAGGGAACAGAGGTTTCTAAAAATATCTAAAAATTCTGGATGATATCAGGTTGTTATTCCAGTTGCAAAATGAACAAAAAATGTTTACCAGTTCATATTCTACCTTTGTTAGTAAAAAGACGACCTCATACATCTACAGAGTAATTTTGCATTGTACATGACATGAGTTATGGTAGTCTCCCTTATTTCATAAATTGGTGTAAATAAGCATTTAACAGCATGATGTGAAGAATCTGAGGAGATAGTAAATACTTACCAGAAGGAGTAGTAGCAGGAGTAGGAACTGAACTGGGAGCTAATGGGAGAGAAACAAAAAATTCAGTTGACTTAACCAACCAACCAGCGCTTAAAAATAATGATCAACGTGTAATTAAGTGTATCTTACCTACATTATTTTGAACTAATGGAATATGTATCAACAGTAATAGAACACAACTGGAAGGCAACTAAAAATTCACAAACAGGGGATCATGTGCACAAATAAACCAAGATAGAACAATGCTATAAGATTTTAAAAACTATATTCGCAGATGACCATTAAATACAGAAGTTGTGGAGAAATCTGTTTTCAACAAGGTGGAACATGGCAATTGTTTTCAATGTTGCATGTTCATAAAAAGCATTTTATGCATGCTATGTCCTATTCAAGGTTGACAACTTTTGAAAAAAGTGAATTGGCAATTTTTGTTTTAAACTTATCCCTTAACTGGTGTCTGTGGAGTGTGAAAGCTAGAATCAAAAGATAAGTTTGAATTCAGTGATTTAAACTTTGCTTTAAAAGCTACTGTCTTCTTAAAAGACTTAATTTAGGCTACAAACTTCATATGCGAGTTATTTACAAAATCTGCTATTGGTTATTTTTATTCAAAAGTCTGGTTAGGAACGATTGAGATAAATGGAGGAGAGTTAAAATGTTTGAATTTTATTGTGTTGTGAATGCAGGAATAGGGAGGCTAATATGATTTGACTGTCTGGCATAGCAGTTGATTTTAAATCTAAATATGGGTCACTGTTGCAGTACTCCACACATGCCTCACTTTGCATGCAAGTTAAATAAATGTTTTGACCTTTTATCACTGGCAAGCAAAGAAATAGCATAGCTCCATTAATCACTATAAAAGTAAGCTTAAAAAAATGGTGGATTCCGGAAAGGAATGTTGGCCAGAAGATACTATGTGACTAAATATTCCATACGTTATGGAGATCTTAACTGACCACTTAGAAAATCACAAGGAGCTAGCACCCAAGGGCAGCAGGTAATAGAGAAGGCAAACAGAATGTTTGAAATAAAAACTAAAGACAACAAAATATAAAATTAAGGAGGTCTTGCTAAAACTATAAAAGGAGCTAGTTAGTTAAACTACACTTTGATTACTGTGAACAGTTTTGGTCCCTTTATCCAAGAAAGGATGTATAGGCATTGGAAGCAATCCAGAGAAGGCAGATTCCCTGCTACAAAAGGATTTTCTTATGAAGAGACATCAAATATAGTTTGGATCTGTGCTCATTGGAGTTTACGAGAATAATGGAGACCTTATTCAAACAGTTTTCTTAGAGGGCTTGACAGAGATATGAAGAGGTGGTTTCCTATCATGGAAGAGTACATCATGGACCAGACAGAATGATCTCAGCAAGCTGTTTCATATTTAAGAAAGGTGAGGAAATTCTTCAAGGGTAGTGAATCTAGCATTCTTTACCAGAGAGGTAGTCAAGGCTGGGTCATTAAGAAAATTTGACACTAAGATAGACAATAAAGGGAATCAAAGGGTATGGAGAAAAGGCAGGAAAGGGGAGTTAGGGGGAAATCAAGTGAGGTATGATCTCAGATGAGTCTTTTTTGTGGTTTTGAGCTGCTCATCCTTAAGAAAGAAAGAAATCAGGAACCATCTTCAATTACCCAATCAGGTCAGTATAACCACCTTTGTTCAGTTATAGCCAACACGCACAAAGCATCAGAAGTGTGCAGTTTGAGGAAAATCAAGATAGGTTATGGTGAAAAAGAACACAGCAAGAGATAGATCAGCACGAGAGCCAGTATTCTAAAGTGACTGAATGAGTACTTCCACTGCCTTTAGGTAAACATTCCACATTGCAGCCTGTTAAATGAACTTAAAGTAGGCCGCCTGTGGCAACTGACTTGTACCCAATGTTAGTCTGCAGTTAGTCTGAACCAAGGGTCCAGAATGGCTAATTCTAATTTGATTAGTGGGTATCCCAAGTGTCAGAAAAACTGAAGTAGATATTGATTTTGTTTATCTGGTGAAATGCTTCTCACAACTAGAGTAGTTCTTGCTTGCCTGCTATTTGAGTACCAGTAAACATGAAGATTTTGCTTACAATATTATGTTCCCTGCCTTTCACCCAAGTCAAAATTGGAAAGATCCCCAAAATGACCTGTCCAACTCAAATCAATTTCTGTTATAAATTAAGTGATCCACTTGGCACTGTTTTTAAGCCCCTCATATGGAAGACATTGGATTATGAATTGAATTAGTGTGGAACTAAGGAGTCACAGGTATTATTAGAAATGCCAACTGCCCAACTGCAAACATAGGGATTTCTCCAAGAATTCTCTGGCCTGCAGACAGCCACCTCAAGAACAGTGAAGCATTCCAGTTCCTCTCCTCATTTTTACATGATTAAGAAAAAACAAACACTCAATGCAAGATCAGTGCAGAATCTTTTGCAAGGTATGCATGCGTATTTATGGTGGCTAGTAAATACTGCTCTGGTCTTCCTGATGATCAGCTGAAGGAATAGCTCTAATCCACAACTTAATGTTTGAAAACAGTTTAACAAGCTAGTTATAGGTCAAGGAAAATTGGAAAGGGAAGGGGGGGGGTACTGTTTTGCACTGGATTCAAAGTGTGAATTTGACTGTCGCTTGTATTTAATTGAAACTAAATTTTGAAAAAGAGTTCTTTGGTGATTTCAGTTCTTTTAAGAAAAAAGGTGAGAAAAGGCAGTCCCACTAGTCATCTTTGGAGTGTAACAATAAAGATGCACCCAAATACCTATTCATTCTGGACCAGAAGACTGGGGAATAGAAGCACACTCCCTTATACAGTTCAGTGCAGCACTGAGGAAATACTAGGATTTTTGGTGCTGCTTCTGAAATACAGCTGAATATGCCTCCATACAAAACATCCCCATATCACAACTTGCAGGTTTCCTGTAATGCAGTGCTCAGTTAGGTCAAATGCAGAATGTAGTGGCTACTCAGACAGGGAAATTGCCAAATAACTTAAAATTCCAATCAAAACTGGTCTACAAGAGGAAAAGGTAGCAAACCAAATCGTGCTGGCAGCAGTCCAGTGCGGGGCGCAACAGCAGCTACCATCAAACCATATGGAGCACCATGCCCTCCCCTGCTGGTCTGCTGTGGAGAGCCCTTAGAGAGAGAGTGATGTTTGTCTTTTAACTTTGCTTCTTGTTTTTGTCCTATGGTAATACTGTATACAGCTGCAATGTGACTTTATTCTTCATTTCTCTATTATGCAATGAAGGATTGTACTTAGGTGCTCTGTACCCAAGATTGCCACCAACACACTGCACATTGTTAGACTAATCTGTAACTGAAGATGCTGTACATGGGAACCTCTGTACCCAAGATGGCGCTGTAAGTGGCAACTTGAACTTTTTATTGTCAAGTGAGTACATGACAATAAAACTAGTTCAATTCAAACATGAAAGTATGATCAATATTTGAACCATGGTGGTGTTGTTCATTCAACACCAAGTTTAGACAAAACACATCATAGAGATTAATATTAAATCACTTGGAGTAAACCTCCAACTTATTTGTCTCATTCTCAAGCTCAAGAAGTGTTTACTCACATAATTTACAGGTCGGTGGAGGAGGTACAAACGTGTTATTTTCACGACATTCAATGACACTCTTGCCAGCCATTTTGAAACCTTTGTTGCATTCATAAGTGATAGGGTCCAGATACGTGTACGTTTCCTTAAAGCCTGCCACCATTTTTCCATTTGCAGGCACTTTAGGACGATTACATCGCACAACTGTCGAATCAAAAGAGCAAAATGTGAGTTTCTGAGGACCTTCTGTATCTATGATGTTAAAACATTTGTTTTTTTTGGGGGTGCTGGGAGAAAAACCAACAAGGAAAGTGTCAAAAAGTAGGAGGAGGAGTGTTTACCCTCTGTTGTCAAGAGAGAAGACAATAAATAGCAATTCGTGAAGTCAAATCATGCAGATCAGCACAAGATGCACACTGATGCTTAATCTTGCACAGCAGCTTTGCCTTGTTCAGTTTATTTTACACAAATCAGAACCTCAAATATTTACAGCCATTTTCTTGGTTGTCTTAAGGTTCATCTCATTTCAGATACCAAACCATTTCACAGCTGACATGTGCATTAGAAAGCTTTCCCTTCCTCATTTCTGAATTGCAAGACAAACTTCTGATCCGTCCACAGCTCATTCTTTAAAATATGTAAGGGTTCTCACTGCTCCACTTGCAATGCGGGAAAAAATATACGCGAGTACAGTGTATGCAACATAGTAACTCAACGCAGCAAATTTCTCAGCAAGAGATTCAGCTGGTAGCTTCCACGTTCACGTGATAACTAACATCTTAGACATTTGCCAAAATGACTTGTGGTGGCAGGAAAGGTAAGCAGTCCAAGATAACTGGAAATAACTCATCTTGCACTAATGCTTGGGAACAAAACCACGCAAATTTCACTCAAAATCTTTCAAACAGTGAGGTCATGAAGAAAAAAAAAACAAACAAAAAAGTAACTTGCAAAGTGTTTGAACAATCTAAACTGAGCTAAGAACTGCAGTAAATTCATACACTCCAATAAGTGATTATGCTCAAAAACTGTATACACAAATTTGATTTCTGAACTTTGCAATAACTGGATTCTGAGAAACTTCTAAAATTAGAAGCGTCTGCCTTAGAGAATGCAAACTGCTCTATTTAAAATATAGCAAACTGCAACAATATTGGAGGATGGTCTAACTGCTGCATTGTAAAACCCTGGTCTAAAGCTTGGATGCATTTTGAGGCATACATACCAATAAATCATTTACTTTCCATTTTGGCAACATCAACAGATCAAACACCACAAATCTCCATAAGCAAATCTTGCGTACATATTCAGGTTTTTTAGGATAAAAACAGCAGGATGAAGAGAGCCAAAACAATTGTAGATTTAATCAAAAACAGTGCAACTTGCCTGTGTTTTCAACGATAACTAGACTGGAGGAATATTTCATTGAATCAAGGGATTCAAAAGCAGCACAGTGGTTAGTATTGCTGCCTCACAGTGCCAGGGATCGGCGTTCAATTCCAGCCTTGGGCAACTGTGTATGGAGTTTACATGTTCTGTCTGTCTGGGTTTCCTCTACGTGCTCCGGCTTCCTGTCAGCGGTCGGGGTCGTGCAGATTAGGTAGATTGGCCATGCTAAACATGGAGGTGGATCTGGGTGGGATATTCTTTGCAGGGTCAGCGTAGACTCAAATGGGCCAAATGCCCTCCTTCTGCACTGTTGGGATTCTACTATTTATAAAACAGTTCATTCTCTTCTCCCCAGATAACCCCAACAACTCCTACTTAATTCAATTGTTTTGTTTACTGCTTACTTAATCTCATTGACTTCTGACTTACAGACAGAATGTGTCGAGTCACGTGCAATCAGTATAAATATGGATTGTCTAAGGTTTGAGAGTAGATTTGTAGCTCGGGTTGTGGAAGTGGTGGTTGGCTGGCTCGCCGAGCTGGTTCATCGTTCCGCAGATGTTTCATTGGGTAACATCAATGCAGCCTCCGATGATGCGCTGGTGTGTTTTCCCACCCGGTCTTTAAACTCAGATGTCCGTTAAGCTGGATTACCTCACTTCCAGTTTCCCTTCGCAGTGGAGTATACGTAGGGTCTACCTCTGTTTGTTGATGGCCTTCTTAGGTGGAGAACCAGGCTTCTAGGAATTTTTGCGCTTTTCTCTGCTTCGCCTGTCCCAGGATCCTGGAGTTATCCCAATTGAACTGGTGGTTCTCCTTATCCATGTGGATGGAGATGGAGGGAGTATTGGTCGTGTCTTTTTGATGCCAGTTGATGTTGGTGTACTGTTGTGGCTAATTTCCTTCCTCTCTGTCCAATGTAATGTTCATCACAGTCTATGCAGGGAATCTTTGTATATGACATTTGTCCTGACCATAGTGGGTAGTGGGTCTTTGGCTCAGGGTAGCAGTTGTTGGAGGGTTGATGTGGGTTTGTGTGCTACAAAAAGAAGAGTACCTCCTTCAAGTATTCAAAAGACAACAGATACCTGAAAAACTAGGTCAGAAGACGCCTATTACATGAACACCACCAGGAAGATACTGCACACCCAGACACACTCACCACACTACCTTACATCGAGAATACATTTGAAGAATCCTATGACCACTGGGCATCAGAGTGGCACACAAACCCACATTAACCCTACACCAACTGCTACCCTGAACCAAAGACCCACTACGGACAGGACCAATGTCATATACAAAGATTCCCTGCATAGACTGCGATGAACGTTACATTGGACAGACAGGAAGGAAATTAGCCACAACAGTACACAAACATCAACTGGCATCAAAAAGGCACGACCAATACTCCCTCCATCTCCATCTCCATCCACATGGATAAGGAAAACCACCAGTTCAATTGGGATAACACCAGGATCCTGGGACAGGCGAAGCAGAGAAAAGCACAGAAATTCCTAGAAGCCTGGTTTTCCACTAAGGCCATCAACAAATGCACAGAGCTCGACTCTATATATACACACTCCACTGCGAAGGGAAACCGCAAGTGAGGTAACCCAGCTCAACGGACACCAACGTTTAAATGACAGGCGGGAAAACACAACAGCGCTTCACTGCACTGACGAAGTTACCCAGCAGAGTACTGAAATGTCGGTGGAACAATGAACCAGCCTGGCGAGCCAACCAACTACAACAAACGTGGATACTGTCATCAGATGCTACCAAAGGTGAACAAGTAGATGCGACGTTGAAGGGGCCAACAACAGTTCCTTACCTGGTACCGGAACAGTGATAGTTCAGGAAGGAAGGCAATCGAATTGCCTCCAAGTGCAGTTAGTAACAATTGTGGAAACAGCACAATGTTGTACCACTTAGCTGGACAAGGAACATTGCATTCAAGGGAGGATGTTGCAGTTAACTGTGTTCGTGGCTAAATACAAATCAAGACATATATCCTGGGATGATTAAATTGTGGAAAGTGAACACATTCCACCCGTTATAGAGTAAGGAATCGAATCGTCAATACTTTCAACTATTTTTTCCGCCCCCATCAACACCACTGTGCTAATGCAACATTCAATGTGACATAAATGGCAAGAGACTTGGTCTACACTGGAGGAGTGGGCTGGAAGGAAGTTACACTGGACAGGAAACACCATGCCTTGATCGAAGTAGAAAAATGGAATGCCCGATTAGTAGCACTGTCTGAACTGCGTATGTAATAATCCTGGCTCCAGCTGAGCGCTGCGGTGGTGGGCAGGGGGATTGTTTGAGGGAATGCTTATCATGAACAAGAAAAACCGCTACCAGTGATTGTATTTTTAGAAACAACCACAGCATTACTAGTAACGTAGTGAGTGATTGCACCAGAATCTGCTTGCACAGCTAGACAATCAAATCCCATTATGTACAAGCTTGGATTGCAGCCACTTTTCCCTGCCCCAAAAAAAAAACCTTCCGAAGTATCATTCTGTACCTTGACATCTCGGTGGATCCTTATCCCATTGCCCAGTCGCTGTACAGGTGATGGATTCTTCACCGATTAGTGAATAATCCTTAAGACATGAATATCTTGCTATACTTCCATATGGCCACGAGTCACTCTCAGATGTTGAGACTGTCCCATTAGCAATACGTGGAGGATCAGGACACTGGACAACTAGGGAAGAGTGACATTAGAAGACTGTCAAATAAATGCCTCATGTCAAAGCACACTGCCTGACTGACAAACAGCGATTTCTGTTTTATTCCTAGTTTATAACTCACTGTATAAACAATTTTTGGACAAGTCAGACAGAGAGCAGAGCAGTGACAGGATCGGAGGAGTCAAATACAAACAGCTTACAAGAGGACATCGTTTCAAGTCGTGTCTTGAAGATTGATAGATACATGTCAACTGCTGGTCAGATACGAAAAGCTTGATCAAAACAAATCTCACATGAAAGCTTTGATATTCTAAGCTGTTGCAAAAACTAACAGCCAGACTGATGTGCAACAGTATTTCTTAATATGAACAGTCTGATATGATGATGAATTCGTTCTTATGTCTATTTTCATTAGCCTTGCCCAATTTAAATCAGTGATTTAAATGCCAATTATTTGTGAAAATGCTGTCAAGATTTGAGCAACATGAATAAAATTAGTGTCAGAGATGATAGAATACTTGAGTGCAAAAACAATTAAGTTTAGACCAGGTTTTCAAGTTTTGCCAATGATCACCTTTTCCTGAATTCACTGAATTTGTACATTTCTCTGCAGAAGTCCACAGAAGTAGTGTTATGAGAAGGGGATAGGACTGAATGCCTATTTTGAATTGCATCAAATTTTGAACAGGTAGCTTCTAAGTTCAAGAGCCATGTTTGGTAACTGCCAAAAAAAAAATGCATAGTAAAGCTAATTCTGCAGTATTTCTAAAATTTGAAAAATGTTTTTGCTTCTTTTTCCATACCAGTTCATGATATTTAATGATCCTTTTGTGACTGCTTCCTTACTAATCCCTCCTGAGTCAAGTCCATGATAGGGACTGTAAATGACAGCTTAATATTGTTCATATCTTTGGTGCAGAAAAACCAAGACAAGCATCCTGTGTAATTTAGAGCTCCTCACTTACCTTCACATGTTGGAACCTGGCCACTCCAGCCATTAGCTGTACAAAGCCGGTAGTTCCTGCCAACAAGGACGAATCTAGAAACAGAAAAAGCAAACTGCTGCAACATCAAAAACAGAAAGTCATCTAATATCAAAAAACAAAGTGCTAGTGGGATAAAAGTCGCTCAAACTGATTATTTCCCTCCAGTACAATAAATATTTAAGTCCATTAGAATCAGTGCAAAGCAAACACTAAAATTACTTTGTTACTATGCAATGTGGGCCTTCAACTGCCGAGGTCCAAAGCAGCATTCTCTTTCTGGAGTTCTGCACTTGTTGGCCTCATTATCCCTTCAAACTTCTTTGAAGAAGCTTCGTCAGCTGCCCAGTATCTCCTTAACCTCATGTGGCTCTGCCCTCAATTTACACTCAGTGTTGAAAAGCACCATGAGCTCTTATCACTGAATAATTATTTGTCCTGAATTGTGAAAGGGAGTGTTAGATCAGTTGAGTCACTGAGGATTAAACAGTGTGGATACAAGAGAACAAGGGAATGCACTATTCGCAGATTTCCAAGAGGCATTTAATAAGGCACCTACAAAAAAACAAAAAAAAAAATTGCTGCCAAAAGAAAGGCAGTTCGTAATATTTGGTAGGGACAGAAGAGATATTGAACAAGAAATGGACGAAAACAGGAAACAGTTGGGATAAAGTTAGCCATCTTCTGGTTTATAAACTGTAACCAGAGATCTGTAAATAACCTCAACTATTCACAAGTTTGTATGAAAAGGACTGTCTCTGCTGTACCATAGACAGACCTGCTTGACATCAGGATAGGCGGGAATGCACAAAATGCATGTTGAGTCGTCCACAAAAAGAACGTATGAAAAAGAAAAGGAGTGAGTGAGCAGAAATTTGTCACAGCCTAACATATAAAAAAGTGTTGTTGTTGTTCATTTGGGAGGGAAGAATAAGTGAAATTATTTAAGTGGTGAGAGACTACAGAATACTGCAGTAGAGAGGGATCCGGTGTCCTTGAAGGAAATCATACCAACTAAGCAGGCATGGTAGTGGAATGCCTTCTTTTGTGGAAGGGGAATTGAATATTTAAAAAAAAACTCTTGCTACGTCTAAGGACATTGTGGTCACAGCACGCCAAATGCCAAAGATGTACGTTTCACTGGAAGGAGGAGTTTTTTCACTTGGCTCATTTCCTGGATTAAAAAGGTTGACCATTCATTACAAGGGCAAACGTATACTCAGGATTTATAAGAATGAGAAATGGCCCGTAGAAACCTGGAGGTTTGAGGGTTCTTGACAGGACAGAAACAAAGAGGATGTTTCTCCTGCTGGAAGGAATGAGGAAAGAATCATTACTAGGGGCACCGTGTGCATTAGTGATATCCCACTTAAGGGGAGAAAACTTCCTCATTCTATCTTAAGGGCCTGGAGCCTTGGAGATGTGGTTGGAGCTCGCGGCAGAGGTTTGAGAAACAGACGTTCTTGAACAACTAAACGACAGGCAAAGGTCATAATCAAATCAGCTACAATGTTATTTAATGGCAGAGCAGTCTTGATGGATTTCATGACATATTCCTGCTCTGACTAATAATGGGAGTATCCCAGAGTTTGATCAGCACATCACAAGGGTCACATATCTTAGCTTGTGCAAACATTCAGTTGTGTTAACTGGTGTAACGTTCTGAAGAAAACAAACGTCATATCTGACCGAAAACATTAAATTTTATCTCCACCAGATGCTGCTAGACCTGCAGAGTTTCTCTATTTTGTTTATGTTTCAGATTTTCAACACCTGCACTATCTTTACATTGACAACTTTAAAAAGAAATGCATAAAGTTCCCAAGTGATGGGATTTGGACACTCAAACCAATTGGGCAAATTGAGACAAAATACATTAATTTTCTAAAATTTTGCAATAATGGGATAAAACAAGCTATAGAACATGAAGCCATATTCAGAGACAAGACAGGAAAATTAAACCAAAATGACAGTATGGCTGGTTTCTTAGTTTGTGCAGCAAGTGGATGGCCTCAACTCAAATGCAATAGCATAAATCTTTCACTGCACAATGAACAACACTATTTCATAGGAGAACCTGAATACTTACCCTTCATTACAATAAAAATAAGCTTTATTTCCGAGAGTGGCATCTGATGCATTATAATACCCATTCAGAATCTCTCCAGGATTACCACAGTTTGTTGCTAGACATAGGAAGGAGAAAAAATAGAAAGTTAAAATATACCACATTAGCCAAAGGGATTTGAAATACAGTTCAGATTAGTTTTGTGTAAAGTACAAGGCTTTTTAAACAATAGAATATTGCAATTCAAGAATATTGTTTGAGCAACGCAAATTAAAGATTTTGTCCAATGTGACAATGTCACAGGTTCACTTAATACACATCCGAGGCAATCCTGAAATGCATGTTTTACCAGTTAATCCGTGATGAGAGTCAGAGGATGGAAGGTTGGTTTGCATGATGGAGTGGGCTATGTTCACAACTCTAATTTCTTGCTGCTATGGAAACTACTGTACCCAAGACAAGCTGTGATCCATCTGGATAGGATGCTCTCTATCGTATAGATACAATAGTTGTTAAGGGTCACTGCTGACATGCCAAATTTCCTTAGCCTTCCAGAGAAAGTAGAGGTGCTGATGAGCTTTCTTAACAGTCTTGACATGGATGGACCAGGACAGATTGTTGGTGCTCTCTATTTCTAGAAACTTGAAGCTCTTGATAATCCCCAACTCAGCACCAGTTCCAGCAAAGAATCACCGTAAAAGCTGCCCTGCCAATAGTTTAACAGATTCCTTCTATTGTATAATAGAGGGGTAAAATCAATCACTTCCTTGGTCCAAAGTCTGATTTACGGATCAGAGGTTGTCAGAATAGGATGCATCCAAAATTCATTTGATGCATTTTAAAATCAAAAACTATTTTTGTAGTTCTTCCAACAGGTCAAGATTACTTAGCCAGTTAGTTATACTCACAGCGTTGTATTTTAACATTCAGATCTACACCTACTTAGCTCAAGTAGTAGTTACAAATAGGAACTTGAAACTATTGCAGCTCTGTTCTCGTCGACATTGGTGAGCAAGTTACAACTGATTCCAATCTGGCCAGTTTAGTGAGAAATATACGACCAACATCCTGATCAGATTGATTTCAGAGAATAATCCGGGTTGGGGGAGGGGGGAAAGTTTACCTGAAGGGTTATTAATAGTACGCTTCTTGGATGACTAAAGTTAGAAATGAGCTGCTCTCATGGAATAGCTACATCATTTGAAGTTGTTTTTGAAAGTTTACAGCTAAGTACCAGTACTTTAATAGGCTCCTGTTCAAACATAACAGCAAACTAACAGTCTTAACATCTGTACTCTATCATTTGCATTAGTATGTAGGACAGAACTGTTCCCAATGCTAAATCAGCTGGGAGTTAACTATGTCAAGTGAGAAGACTATCAAGACTAAACTATTTTCCAAGCTACTTTTGAGGCAGTTACCACCCCAAGACTCACCTACAAAGCATGGTCATCACAGTCTAGGATTTAACTCACATATAAGTTCCTTTGAAATCAAAAATGGGCCAAGTAGGGTGGAAAGGAAATCAAATGGGCGAAAAAAAGAAGAGAATGTTCTAGGGGAAAGATTACTCGTTACTCACGTTCACAAACTGCTCGTAGAGGTGACCAAGTTGAATTTTCCCTACAGGTAATGCGATTTGAACCTTCTTCCTGAAACATATATCCTGGGAGACACTTATAAGCAAGTTTTGTACCCACAGGCGAGGTGGTCTGAGAATCAACTGGTGAGCCATTTTCCAAATTCGGAGGTTTTCCACAATCACCTGTTAACCAATTTTTTTTAAAAAAAATCACGTTCAACAAGTCTCCTTTCCATTAAAAAGGAATATTACAAAACATGTAGAAGACAGCTCCCTAAACTTCTGTCCTCTCAAATGCTGGAATTTTTCAATATTTTAAACCATGACCTTAAATTTTCTCACCAAATTCAAGCTCATTGAAATTGATTTTTAATTACCTTCCTTTGATTAGGAGACAAAGTCTGACTATTTTTAAGAAGATTTATTTATTTAGCACAGTTTAACACTTATCTGAAAGCAGGTCATATGACCAATAAAAAGCAAGCGTCACCAAACAGCTAAAGGAGGACAACAGAAAGTTAAGCAATACCGTAATTCATGTAGTCACAATTTTTTTTTGCAACTAAAGTGCAGATCAGAGTATGGAAATTCTGTGGATGATTACTCACCTCCCAACGCCCCAAAATAAGGCATAAATCAGGAATGTGATGAATACTTTCCACTTGCCTGGATAAATGTAGTTCCAGCATCACTCAAGAAGCTTGACATCATCCAAGACGAAGCAACCCACCTAACTGGGATCACACCTTCAATATTCATTTCCTCGAACCAGCTGTAGTGTATAATATCTAGAAAATGCACCACTACGATGCACCAATGCTCCTTTAGCAGTACCTTCCAAATCAAAATAAACAAAACCACCTCTACCACCTTGAAGGGTGGAGAACAGCAAATTCATGGGAACATGCAATTGCAAGTTCCCCTCCAATCCATACATCATCCTGACTTGGAAAAATAGTTGTGTTCCTTTATAGTCTATGGATCAAAATTCTGAAACTCTTTAGCATTATGGGTTACCAGCAATGATACTGGGCCTAGATTCCACCGGAACCAGTTTCTCACTTCATTACAGCCATGGTTCAAATATGGACAAACAGTTGAGCATGACTACCCTTGACACCAGTCCACATTTGACGGAACACAACATCAAGGAGCCCTAGAAAGCCTACAGTCAATGGGAATTGAGGAAACATTCCACTGGTTGGAGTCATATTATCAGAGCCCAGTCATTTTCATTCCAGGTCATCATGGTAGGAAATCCCCAAGGAATGTTTTTAAAAGTAAAATATTCAGATATGTTATAAGACATCTCTGGAGCAAATGGGACTTGAACCTAGGCATCCCAGGTCAGAGGCAGGGACATGATCACTGCATTACAACAGCCCAAATTCCTCAGGGTAGGTCACTGATGACATTCACTTCATCATAAGTGAGGATGTTCAGCACCATTTGTTACTCCTCAGATATGGAGTCAGTCTTTGTGCAAATGCAGCAACCCATGGCCATTTTCCAACATTTATTTGGATAAAAGACCAACACAGATCATCAAGGCTTGCAACATGAGAAAACAGCACTTGGTGCAAATTGACGATACAGCCAAGCTTTGATATCAGGTTCATGGTAAATAAAACTTAATGCATGATTAAGGATGCTGCTAATATTCAAACAGAGGTAAAAGTTAAACCTATGTCATACTTCAATGTTTGATTGCTTTCTGTTACTTTAATACTGCCATCTTCAATGGCAACTAGGTACAGCCAATAATTGCTGCCAGCCAGCTATCCCCACATCCCATGGGGAAATAAGATGATGCAACTGGAAGGAATACAAACCACAGAGGAAATTTTAACTTTACGTGGCAAAAATTAAGTTATTTAACTGCCTGAAGGCTTGTCCACCCACTTAGAATGTACTAGAAATAGGGCACTTAGTGCACTGTTCTGGAGTGGTGGCAAGGACACATACATGGGTACTAGACTTAAATCTACAAAGCATGGCCAGCATTAGTAAAATTATTATTTTATTTAAGAAAAAACAGACTACAAAGTTATTGTGGGTTTTTTTTGGGCCAGTTGGAGACAGTGGGAAATGTATGGATCTTAGTGGCCTGGAGTTTTTTTTTAAAAAAGGTTTCTACAGGAAGCCAGGAAGTATCAGTTGATGCGTGATCAGAAAGAAAGAGGTGGCAACAAGGTTAAAATTGAGTAAAACACATTTGAGGTAACAAAATAAGATAGTGAGGAGTGATAGGAGATGTTTTTCAAACTATTGGCATTGATTATAATGCCATTTAAGATTCCAAAGTTTCACATCACGCAATTTAGTCTATATAACTGCACAAAGGTCACTAGTGTTCATTGCAAAGGCCAGATTGGTGGAGTAGCAGACAGTGAAGGGGACTGTCAGAGATTACAGCAGAATATAGATAGATTGGAGAGTTGGGCAGTTAAATGGCAGATGGAGTTCAATCCGGGCAAATGCGAAGTGATGCATTTTGGAAAATCTAATTCAAGAGCAAACTATACAGTAAATGGAAAAGTCCTGGGGAAAATTGATGTACAGAGAGATCTGGATGTTCAGGTCCATTGTTCCCTGAAGGTGGCAACACAGGTGGATAGAGTGGTCAAGAAGGCATACGGCATGCTTTCCTTCATCCTACGGGGTATTGAGTACAAGAGTTGGCAGGTCATGTTACAGTCGTATGGGACTTTGGTTCGGCCACATTTAGATACTACGTACAGTTCTGGTCGCCACATTACCAAAAGGATGTGGATGCTTTGGAGAGGGTGCAGAAGAGGTTCACCAGGATGTTGCCTGGTATGGAGGGCACTAGCTATGAAGAAAGGTTGAGTAGACTAGGATTATTTTCATTAGAAAGACAGAGATCGAGGGGGGACCTGATTGAGGTCTACAAAATCATGAGAGGTATAGACAGGGTGAATAGCAAGAAGCTTTTTCCCCCCAGAGTGGGGGACTCAATTACTAGGGGTCATAAGTTCAAAATGAGAGGAGGAAAGTTTAAGGGAGATATGCGTGGAAAGCTCTTTACGCAGAGGGTGGTGGGTGCCTGGAATACGTTGCCAGCGGAGGTGGTAGACACAGACACGTTAGTGTCTTTTAAGATGTCTCTGGACAGGTACATGGATGGACAGGGAGCTAAGGGATACAGACCCTTAGAAAAGAGATGATAGGTTTAGACAGAGGATCTCGATCGGCGCAGGTTTGGAGGGCTGTAATTTTCTTTGTTCAAATAAGTCCTCCTAGAGTCTTTAGACGTGACATTTTAACTTGCTCTCTCCATAATTGCTGCCAGACTTGCTAAGTTTTTCCAGTATTCCAAAATAAAAATAGATCTTTATTGTCAACAATGTTTCACTTTAAATAAAATTTCACTGAAGCTCAGATGTTCTTTTTAAAATAACTAAGCTCCTCCACAACCTAAACACAAGTCAGGCTAGCGGTCTCAGGTGTTACCTGAGAAAAAGATGACGTACACGAAGTTTCCCTAGTATATGTAGATGTTGGCTCGCAAGCAGTACACGGGGAGACAAAAAGCTGGCGCTAATTATCGGTTCGCTCAAACCGAAAATGGCGGAAAAAAACAAGGTCAGTAATTAAAACGGAATAAACAGATTATGTTACCAGAAATGTTACTATGTGCGTCCATGATGTCCCTTCACTAGGTCTGGCCAGCAATAGAACAGAGTAGTGTATTTTGGATGAATTTACTTCCAAAGTTTAATGTCAACGAATAAAAGTGTTTTAACTTCACTAAACCTGAGCGTTAAAAAAAGCTGTATTTACTTCATAGCAGGGTTCTTTCCCTAAAACATCATGCTTTTCGCCAATTCGCACGAAATAAAACCTACGTGTGGGCAAAACCAAAATCTTTTCCATCGAATGCTACAATCGGATTTTGAGCTTTTAGACAAAACAGATCCAGAATCCATAACTGATGGAACGAAAAGTTCGGATTCTCCAGCATCTACAGTTCCTATTACCTCTGAACGAAAAGTATAGATGCTGATATCAGCTTCAATTCTGTTTCGCACGGACCTGGTCTCTCCTATTAACATTAATCCCAATTCCCACAATCCGAATACAGCGCAGAGCTTCCCTCTCTCACTAGAGATTAATCCCAAACCCCACACTGTGAGCAAAGTGTTGACACTGTTTGTCCCATTAACATTAATCCTAAACCCCACACTATGGACACAGCGCTCATACTGTTTATCCCAATTAATATTAATCCCCAACCCCACACTATGGGCACTGTGCAGACCTGGTCTATCCGAACCGGTTTCGAGCAAAAACCCGAGTTCCGGCTGTAAATGCGCCCTCGCACTGATTCCAAAAACAGGCCTGAAAAAGCAACGAGGAGCCAGCACGCTGCTTACCCGTTACCCGGGCCACCCAGATGGCCAGGAAACCGAGGACCAGCCGCTCCGAGATTCTCTTCATTCTATTAATATTCAAGGAAATTTTCCTCCCAGCGACACGATAAACTTTCACACTTTTACTCCTCTTATGGAACAACACTGCTGTCCCGTGAATAAACGACGGATACTTCCGCTGACCGCTCTATAAATAACATTGCTTGTAATCCCCACCCAGCAAGACACGTAAACGTGTACGTGCAAACTCCTAGTCATTCAATTGACTTTTTTCCCCAGGAATTTACTTTGAACGTTAAAACATTTTTAGACTGTTTTTTTTATTCTGAAAGGCAACACCTAAATGGAAGTATTAAATAAATGACGCATGTTCTAATGGGAACGTCATTTCACTTGTATCACCTACAGTGTTCCCAGAGGGGGGTAATTCTTTGGGAAAAGTTCTATGGTATGAACGGAAAAAATCACAAAGAGTGACACTATCATTCCCACTTGGGCGTGATAACGAGTCACTGAACTGACAGCCTAATTTTGCACTAGCAATTAGTATGTAAATAAGATTCCAGCTCAAAATCCAGTTGGAGTCGCAAAGTACAGACACAGGACCTTTGACTCAAATAAGCCATGCCAATCAGGTTTCCTAATTCAAACTAGTCCTGTTTGTTTGTGTTTGACCCATATCCTTCTAAACCTTTCCTATCCATGTACCTGTCCAAATGTCTTTTGAATGTTATAATTGTACTTACCTCTACCACTTCTTCTAGCAACTTGTTCCATAGAAGTTAAAAAATGCCCCTCAAGTCCTTTTAAATCATTTTCCCCTCACCCTAAACCTATGCCCTCTAGTTTTGGACTCCCGTACCTTGGAGAAAAAACCTTGGCTATTCGCCCTATCTATGTCCCTTATGATTTTATAATCCTCTGTATGGTCACCACTCAGCCTCTGATGTTCCAGGGAAAAGAGCCCCAGCCTTTTCAGCATCTCCCCTTAACTCAAACCCTCCAACCCTGGCAATGTCCTTGTAAATCTTTTTGGCACCTTTCGCAGTTTAATAACTTCGTTCTTCTAGCAGGGCAACCAGAATTGTACATAGTACTCCAAATGTAGCCTTAACAGAGTCTTGTAAAACTGTAACATGACATCCCAACTCCTGTACTCAATGCTCTGACTGATGAAGGCAAGCACGCCAAATGCTTTCCTAACCATGCTGTCTTCCTGTGACGCCACTTTCAAGGAACAATGCACCTGCACCCCTAGGACTCTCTGTTTGACAACACTCCTCAGGGCCCAAACATTAACTGTGTAAGCCCTGCCCTGGTTTATCTTAACAAAATACAACACCTAGCATTTATCTGAAGCAAACTCCACCTGCTATTCCTTGCCCCACTGGGCCAGCTAATCAACATCCCATTGTACTCTTGGATAACCTTCTTCACTGTCCACTATACCATCAATTTGTTGTGTCACCTGAAAACTTATTGACCATGGCTCCTATATTCCTATCCAAATTGTTTATATAAATGAGAAACAACAGTGGGCCCAGCACTGATCCTTGTGGCACGCTGCTGGTCACAAGTCTCCCAGTCTGAACAACTTTCTGCAACCATCCTCTGACTCCTAACATCAAGCCAGTTTTGTATCCAAATGGCTAGCTCTCCCTGGATCCATGTTATCTAACTTTACTAATCAGTCTACCATGCAATACCTTTTCTCCTGCTCTGCCTTCATTTATCTACTTGGTCGCCACTTCAAAAAACTCAATTTTCAGTCAAAAAAAAAGTCAAATTTGTGAGATGCAATTTCCCACTCACAAAGCCATGCTGACTATCCCTAATCAGTCCTGGCCTTTCTGAAGCATGTAGATCCTGTCTTTCAGAGTCCCAGCAAGTTACCCACCACTGATGTTAAGCTCACAAGTAGGTAGTTCCCTAACTTTTCCCTGCAGCCTTTCTTAAATAATGGCACAATATTAGCCACCACCCTCCAATCTTCTGGCACCTCATCCCAGATACAAATATCTCTGGTAGGGGCGCTGTAATTTCTTCCCTACCTACCCACAATGTCCTGGGATACACTTAGAATCATTAAGTCATAGAGCTGTACAAGATAGAAGCAGACTCTTTGGTCCAGCTCGTCCATGCTGACCCAATCCTAAATTAATCTAGTTCTAAAGATAGTAGGAACTGCAGATGCTGGAGAATCTGAGATAACAAGGTGCAGAGCTGGATGAACACAGCAGGCCAAGCAGCATCAGAGGAGCAGGAAAGCTGATGTTTCGGGCCTACGGCCTTCTTCAGAAAAATCATTTTTTCTGAAGAAGGTTTCTGAAGAAGGAAAAATGATTTTCTGAAGAAGGGTCTAGGCCTGAAACGTCAGCTTTCCTGCTCCTCTGATGCTGCTTGGCCTGCTGTGTTCATCCAGCTCTACACCTTGTTATCTCTTAATCTAGTCCTACTTGCCAGCATTTGGCCCATATCCCTCTAAACCCTTCCTATTCATATGCCTTTCAAATGTTGTAATTGTACAGCCTCCATCACTTCTGGCAGCTCATTCCATACACCGACCATCTTCTGCGTGAAAATGTTGCCCCTTAGGTCTTTTTAAATCTTTCCCCTCTCACCTTAAACCTATGCTGTCTAATTTTGGACTCTCCCACCTTGGGGAAAAGACCTTGGCTTTTCACTCTATCTGTGCCCCTCATGATTTTATAAACCTCTGTAAGGTCACCCCTTAGCCTCTGACACGCTAGGGAAAACAGACCCAACCTATTCAACCTCTCCCTATAACTCAAACCCTCCAACCCTGGCAACATCCTTGTAAATCTTTTCTGAACCCTTTCAAGTTTCACAACATCCTTCCTATACCAGGGAGACCAGAACTGCATGCAGTATTCCAAAAGTGGTCTAATCAATGTCCTGTATAGCTACAATATGACCTCCCAACACCTATCCTCAATGCACTGACCATAAAGGCAAGCATACCAAACACCTTTTTCACTATCCTGTCTATCTGCAATCCACTTTCAAGGAATCATGAAACAGGATCTCAACCAAAGTGCAACACTAAGAATCTTGAAGTCAACTGTTCAACTACCAATGTCAACATTACCCGTAACCTCCACTGCAAAGGCCACGATATTCAGCCATCTGTTTTTCACGAATAATTCAGGTTGATCCATATTTTGTTTTATGACGATTATCTCTTTTATTTACATCTTACTTCTAATCTGTGTACTTGTAAGTTGCATTATTAATTCTTCTCACATTTAGTAATTAATAAAAAAGTCACTCTTTGTTAACTAAAGAAAACCAGGTTAAATTGTTTCCTTTTAAAACATAAGGTCATTTGAGTTTGGAAGAAAGGTATCCACAAAGGAAGGGATCCAGATTTAAAGTAACTAACCAAGTGGTGGGTAAATAAAGAAGAGGAGTCAGTTCCTCACTCATCAATGGGGCACATGATGATTTGGAGTATATGGAACCATAACAAATTGAGGAACTTCATCCAGGGTCCGTGCATAACAAGATTATAATGTCATGACACCATAAAATTTCTATGTTGCAGAGGTAAATTTAAATTACCGTTACATTACCTTCTCCGCTTTTGAATTCATTAATTTCATTAATGTTTTGCCAGAAGTTTCAGCCTGACTGAAAAGTCTAAGTTAACGTTCAGCTGACAGAAGTTAGCCACATTGTATGCTGTGGTCTGAAGCCATGTTCTTTAGCATGTCTCTGCACATCTCAATTTGGATCTCTAAAACAATTTGAAGAACAACAGCAAAACATTGAATTATGGATCCACTGAGTGATACCAGGGATGACGGGCTACAATTCTGAACTGGCAATCTGAACTGGTTGGTGGTAGGTCAGCTATGACATGATGATTGGGAGACTGTAATATATTTTTCATATTGTTGCAGTCATTTTTACATTTAATGTTATAATCAGAAAGCCATCAACCTTGGTTGACCAATGAAACAAGTATTGAAAAACAACAAACTGACCAACTTGACCAATATACTTATCTATAAGACCATACACTTTGTTGAAAGGCACTGAAGCCCTGAGAACCTACCAAGAAAAATGTCTCAATAATCACCAGCTCTAGTGATTACAATGCATCCATTGTAGATCATGGAAACATAAAGTCATCAATGGGTCATCATCATCAGTAAAAATAGACAACTGCTCCTCCCCCATGATAATGCTCAAGACTGGAGTCACCCAAAGATGCGTTCATGTTACTATACTCTCTGTACACCCATGACTCTGTTGCCAAATTTCAAATGAACATCTGTATGTCCTTATTTACTATGATCTGCCTGTACTGCTCGCAAACAAAGCTTTTCACTGCACTTAGATACACATGACAATAAAACAAATCAGCTCAAAATCAATGAAACAGTCCTTTCTTTGGCACTAATTAAGTAAAGAAGGCTTCACTGCCTTGTGCATGTGTGCAAAATGAAACCTAGCCCCTTACACAGGGGTATGCTGTATGGGGAGGCAGTCTATACCAAGAGACCAACAAAGCACCAAAAATTCTGAGTGAAGATTGCTTTCAAAAGAGACATGAAACCTCTCAATATTAATCATGACAAGTGGAAAACTCCAGTTTATTACCAATGAAAATGGCAACACCAGCTGCAAGACAGGAGACCATGGTACTAGTGTTCAGAAGTTCTAAAATAGAAGTCAACCCTGCAAACTAATCAGTCGTAGAGGTCACCAGGCATCACCAGCAATGGACTTCATGTGTGACATTTGCAACAAACTTTGCCTTTCTTAGAATTGGCTTATTCAACCATCAGTTGTGCACCAGACAATCTCAACTGGCCGCCCAAAATCCTGAGGCTGCAACTCCTTCACCTTTAGCAGATGAAAGGATGACAAAAAGCAATCTTATTAGCAATTCATTGTTTAAGGACAAGGTTTTCAAATCTATTCAAATTGTACCAGATTATCAAACCGTTTTTTTAAAAAGCAAACCAATTATGGAATCTTACAGTACAGAAGAGGCCCTTCAGCCCATCAAATCTGTATCACCAACACTATGCTAAATCTATACTTGTTCTTCTTTCCAGCACTTGGTGCATAGCCTTCAATGTAATGACATTTCAAATGCTCATTCAAGTACTTTTGCAATATTGTGAGGTTTCCCACCTCAGTTACTCTCCCAGCCAGTACATTCCAGATTCCAACCACTTTCTGGGTGAAAAAAATTTTCTTTATCAGGATTTATTTCTTGAGCCTGCCAATGACCATATGCGGGCTGGTCTATAAATGAAGAATTTGTTTTTATGTAATCTCCATTTAATATTAAACTGTTTCAAGCTAAAAATAACCAGCTTTGTGTTTTAAACATGATAGAAAGTTAGCTTTTCATCTAACTAATGTTGAAAGTCACTTAGTAATAAAGCTACTAGCTAAAAATACAGATATAAAGTTAAGTCAATAATGATAAAAGTTAAGTATGAAGATAAAAATGAGGTCAATCTCTAAGATTATTGCAACGGAGGCTTGCTTGAAGATTCTCTTTTGAAGTGAAGGGGTTGAAACTTAAAAGCTGCAATGGTTTCTGAAACTTAAAAGCTGCAATGGTTTCTGTGAACCTAATAGTCAGAGGTTGCTCCCACATGTAGACTCAGTAAGCAGAACTGCACTCTGGGAGAAGACTCCTTTGTTTCACTTTTACAGTACTGTGGATTGTAACTCTAGGGTAACTATTAAACTGACATCTAAATCCCCACTAACAATCCTGAATTGCAGATTCCAGCTGCTTACTCCTTCAGATCCCTGACAGTCATCCCCTGACCAGAAACCTCCAAGACCCAGAAAATTAAATGCATTTCCACAATCCTGAACCCGACTTAACCTTGTTGAATGTGACATATTCCTACCTGTCAGCCTAAGCCTTGGAACTGCCACTCCCCACACCCTCCCAGCTGGCCTGACTGTCCCCCAGAACTGATATGCCCAACTCACCCGACCTGACAGAAACAACATTTCCCTGCCCATGACCGCCACACCTTCCCGGAATCATCACCCTTTAACCAGTCAGCATTGCCATTTGATAGCCCGGAACATGACAACTCCTCATACTATCAAACCAACAAACCAAAACCACAAGAGAATCCCAACCTGACTTGTCCCTCCTTCCCATCTGCCTTCTCAGGTTGAAATTTGTATGTCTTCCTCCTATCACTGTTTGTGTTTTTCCCTCCTCCCGTTCTTCAGCTTGTGTTCATCTGTTCTGTCTGGACTCACAGAGGTTTTACGTAACTTGTTGGCTCCAAAACTGTTATGAGCAGAGGGTTGTGAAGACGCTGATTGGGTGGTTGGGGTGAAGATTTGTATTGGTGGAATCACCACTACCAAACAGTGGTTTGACAAGTGAGTGTTGTCAAGGGACCGTTAAACTCCAAAAATTACTCCAGTGTTTTCTTCCCTCCCTCCTCCAACCCAAAACAAATGTCACGGTGAAGACTACAAGCAAAGGAAAGTGAATGGTCTTGTCCTGCTGCAGGTGACTGCGTGGGAGAGAGCTGATTGTTGAGTAGTGGATAAGGCAGGTAATTCCTTACTATTTCTATCGCTTATAGTGCTTTTTTTTGGTTTCTAATGAGAGCTCAAAGTCTTGGTTTGCTCCTGTCACTCCATGTGGCAGGCCGGGGATAGTTCCAGTTCCCCGGGTCAGCATGTTTGCACTAAGTGTCTCCAGCTACAGCTCCGGGAAGCATGGGTTTCAGAGAGGAGCAGTGACTGGGAACACCGTGGAGCATTTGTGAGGCAGAGAGTATCATGGATACTACGTATAGAGAGGTAGTCACACCATAGGCTCAGACTCTATAGGCAGGAAGTGAATGGGTGACCACCACACAGAGTGAGAGAGATAGGCAGATAGTACAGGAATCTCCTGTGGCCATTCCCCTGAAATACTGTTGAGGGGGATGACCTCCCAGGGGAAAACAGCAGCAGTCAGACTTACTGCACCATGGTTGGATATGTGCAGAGGGGAGGGGTAAAAGGTGTACCAGGGCAATAGTTATAGGGGATTCAATTGCAAGGGGAATAGACAGGCATTTCTATGGCTGCAAATGGGTCCTTTTCAAATTGGCAAGCAGTAACTAGTTGGGTGCCACAGGGATCGGTGCTGGGACCCCAGCTATTCACAATATACATTAATGATTTGGATGAGGGAACAAAATGTAACATCTCCAAATTTGCAGAAGATACCAAGTTGGGTGGGAGGGTGAACTGTGAAGAGGATGCGGAGATCCGAGATCCTTCAGCATGATCTGGACAGGTTGGGTGAGTGGGCAAATCAATGGCAGACGCAATATGATTTGGATAAATGTGAGGTTATTCACTTTGGAAGCAGAAAAAAGAAGGCAGATTATAACCTGAATGGCTGTAAATTGGGAGAGGGGAGTGTGCAGCGGGACCCGGGTGTCTTTGTGCACCAGTCACCGAAGGTAAGCATGCAGGTACGGCAGGTGGTAAAGAAGGCAAATAGTAAGTTGGCCTTCATTGTGAGAGGTTTCGAATACAGGAGCAGGGATGTGTTGTTGCAGTTGTACAGGACCTGATGAGACGACGCTTAGAATACTGTGTACAATTTTGGTCTCTTTTTCTGAGGAAGGATGCTCTGGAGGGAGTGCAGTGAAGGTTTACCAGGCTGATTCCTGGAACGGCGGGACTAATGTATGAGGAGAGATTGACTAGGTTAGGATTTTTTCTGCTGGAGTTCAGGTGAATGAGAGGGGATCTCATGGAGACTTATACAATTCTGGCAGGACTAGACAGGGTAGATGCAGGGAGGATGTTCCCACTGTTGGGTGCGTCCAGAACTAGGCTCACAGTCTGAGGATTCGGGTAGACCATTTAGGACAGAGGTGAGGAGACAAGACTGTAGTGAGCCTGTGCAATTCATTACCATAGGATGTAGTTGATGCCAAAATGTTGAATGTATTCAAGAGGCAGCTAGATATAGCACCTGGGGCAAATGGGATCAAAGGTTATGGGGAGAAAGCAGGATGAAGCGATTGAGTTGATGAATGGTGGAGCAGGATCAAAGGGTTGAAAGGCCTCCTCCTACTCCTACCTACAACGTTTCTATGCTGACTACCTCCAATGAAGAACTGTTTCAGAATGGCATTGATAGGGACCATCAGAGTTCATACAATGGATTTTGCTTGTGAGCTATGAAAGCAAGTGCATTCATCATGGAATCATAGAATCCCTACAGTATGGAACCAGGCCGTACAGCCCATTGGGTCCACATTGGCCCTCTGAACAGCATTCCACCTAGACCCATCCCCCTACCCTGTAACCCTGCATTTATCAAGATTAATCCATCTAGCCTGCACATGCCTGAACATAATGAGCAATTTAGCATGGCCAATCCATCTAATCTGTACATCTTTGGACAAAGGAAAACAGAACATCTGGAAGAAATCCACACAAACAAGGGGAGAATATGCGAAGTCCACATAGATCGTCACCCAAGTATTGAATCAAACCCAGGTTCTTGGTGCTGTGAGGTAACAGTGCTAACCACTGAGCCACCATACCACCATGTGCAGATAACAAGGTGTAGAGCTGCATGAACACAGCAGGCCAAGCAACATCAGAGGAGCAGGAAAGCTGATGTTTCGGGCCTAGACCCCGTCTTCAGAAAACCACCATGTGCAGACTGTTTCTCCTGAGTGACTAGTTTGGGAGACCAATTTCCAAAATATTGGAGTCTGATAACTTAGCAAATGTATGTTTTATGATTGGTTTTCAACTTTGATTCATCGCTGATCACTCTCAAACATTTTTGCAAAAGAAACTCAGAATAATTCACAACAATTAAATGCACTTTGACTACACACACATTTCAGACAACATCAGGACCAAGAAGCAGGAACCTTGGGAGCTGGTCAACTCCAGTTTGACCAGCTGTATTCCGGGTAATATACACTTTTTAACATCTTGCACGCTCCCAAAGCAAATTTTAAACTGGAGTGTGGGCGTAGACATTTAAGAACTGTAAGATTACTCGGGATATTAGAGGGAAAGACTAGTTTTGTAACATTGTGTATATATATCTATCTTCTGTTTCAACAATAATAAACCATGTCTCATGATAAACCATGTCTCTTTATTAGTGTAACACAAGTCCCACTAAGTAAACAAGTGGATCAGACCATATGAAAATGAAGCTTACAATCCCAATGAAGTCATCTCTCATCTTTTAATGCCTAGAAGATTCAGTTTACTCAGTCTCTCATCACAGGTCAAACCCTTTCATCCCATGTGCTGATTCAACAAGGCCCCACTGAACTGCCTTCAATGCAATTATATCCTCCCTTAAATGTGCAGACCAAAACTCCAGGCAATAAGCCTGATGGAGGTCTCACCAAAACCCTGTACAATTTTAGCAGCTCATATTTATACCTGTACTCCAGTTCTCTTCACTGATAAACCCAAAACTGTGATGAAAAGAAACCATAAGGAATTGGAGAGACTTCTTTGAGAAGAGCAGAATATGTATCCATTTACCACAATGTGCAGAAAAGGTGTTTACTTTTAAGGCAGAATTGGTAAACCCAGGAGGACTTTGGTGCAGTGGTGGTGTGCTTGCCCCTCAGCTAAAGAGGCCTGTGTTCAGGTCTCATCTACTCCAAACATGAATAGCAATGCCATCAAGCAGGTTGATTTGGAAAATATCTAAGCCCACACAGGAAAAAAAATCATCAGGTGAAATGAGGCTTGTGTGGATAACTAGGATGCTGGATTCAGATGACAGAATGACCTGGTTCTGTGAGGTGGTCAAGCATGCACAAAATGTGAGGCATTTTTTTCTCCTGCCCTTACCAGAAAGATGTGGATGCTTTAAAAAGAGTACAGAAAATGTTTACCAGTATGGGGGATTTTAGTTATGAAGAAAGTTTGGATAGACTGGGTTTGTTTTCACTGGAACACAGGTGGTTGAAGGGTAACCTGATAGAAGTTTATAAGGTTTTGAATGGCATGGATAGAGTGGAAAGTATGAGGCTTTTCCCAGGGTAGATCGCTCAATTACAATGGGACACACTTTCAATTTGCAGTTGGGGTTGTTTAAAAGAGATGTGCGAGGCAAGTTTTTCGGTTTCATCAGTGCCTGGAGCACTCTGCCAGAGGAGATAATCGAAGCTGACACAATAGCAGCACTCAAAAAGCACCTGGATGAATGCATGAATAGGAAGAGAATAGAGGGATACAGATCCTATAAATTAAGACAATTTGAGTGTGGAACTTCAAAATGTGTCGGTGCAGGCTTAGAGGGCCAAAGGGCCTGTTCCTGTGCTGTATTGTTCTTTGTTCTAATATACATGGACTAACCAAGATGGTATAATTTTACAAACAACAAACACAAGGCTTAAAATATATACATTCAATTGCCATTGCTGAATCAGCCCTGCTATCAACAGCCTGAGAAATGTTGATTGCAAATTAAACTGGACTTACTATAAAAGTTCTGTGGCTACACAATTGGTCACACACTGAGAATTCAGTGAATACATGCTTCCTGACTCCTCCAAGCACTATGGAGCACAAATCAGCCCACTTGATACCCACACAACAATCTTAAATGTTTACTGCATCCAAAATTGATCACAGGGGCAGCAGTGCATGCCATATGCAGGATATGCAATAAGTGGCAAGGAGTTCTTCAACAGTACCTTCAAAATCTGAGACTTTTATCACCTAAAAGAATAAGGACAGCAAACTTATGGGAACCTCTCCATCTGTAGATTCTCCTCTCAGTGACATACCATCCTGATATGAAACTTCATCTCAATCCCTTCTCTGTTGCTGGATCAAAATTTTGGAACTACTTTCCTAACAGCATGAGGGGTGTATCTGTACCAGATGGACTGCCGAGGTTTAAGAAGGTGTCTCGTCACCACCTTCCCAAAGGTAATTAGGATTGAGGAACAAACGCACGATGGTGAGAGGTGCATTATGTAGAGTTCAGCACACACAATTCACAGTGCTCATGATTCTGTTGTTATCAACATTCATCAAACACAGTCTACTTTGTGCATACAGTCTTGTTAAAATTTTCCATTAAATGTGATAACATGAATTTTTCTGGCCATACTAAAGTAAACCACAATATCATGTACAGAAAACTAGAAATAGTTCTAAAAATAGTTGCATTGTAAGTTGCTTGTAGAAATCCAATGAAATATTTATCTGATTAGTGTATGGAATTCCTAGGATTGCCAATCTGTTAAGGGCACCTGCATGCAGCCATATCATATTCACTGACTTTAATCATGAGATACTATTGTACAATTCAACGTCAATGCTTGTGAAATCCAGAATGTGGTTCCTGTGTCTCAAGTACAGGCTATTTAGTAACAGCACATACACATTATGAAGGAAAAATGCAATCTCGAAGAACAAATTAAACACTGAATAATACTGAAAGCAGGTAACTTGTATCCTATAGTTATCAAATAAATACATTTCTCTGGAACAAATTGAATCTTATGTCTCAAATAGTTTTGTTTTCACCAGTTTTCATTCCCTGTATTAGCAAGCAACTGCAGGTGAAATCATTCTGAGTCGATTGCTAAACAAGCATGATGCCAGCCAACAGAACACTCCTTGATTTTCCATTTCAAATGTTAGTCAGAGTTTCCTTGCAAACGCATGAGCTGAGTGCAGGAATACAGTGAATCCAGTCTGCATATGAATATACCTCATTTTCTGATGAACAATCATTTATCTGTAACATCAAATTATATTTCTCCCCAGATAGAACAGAATAGCTTTTATTGTCATGTGCACTGGAATGAGTGCGGTGAAAAGTTTGTGATGTTGCCTCTGGGCACCATCTTAGGTACAGAGTACCTAGGTATAGATACTTTAAGTGTTGTTACAGAATTAAAATAGTTTAAAAAAAAAATAGCATGGGCATACTTAAAATGACCAGAATGAGAATAAGAAGTATCTTCAAAGTACTCAAGTTATAGTCAGTTTTCACTGAGGCTGTGAACATGAGGCCTCATTGCCTTCATATACTGGCATCTGTCCAGGACCCGTCCCTCTGGCCCTCCTGGACTTGATCTGCTCCCGATCCAGCTGCAACTCGGCTCCCAGCCTGGCCACGGTCACTCTGCTGCTGATCTGGTTGTGACTTGCTTTTGGGACTCAGTCCACGCTTTCTCTGCTCCCACTCCACTCTGACATGTCTCTCATGCCAGGCTGGCCTTGGACTTTTCTTCATTCCCTCCAGGTGGGGTACTTTATGAAGTTAAAAGTTGGGGTGGAGGGGAGAAAAACTACAGCAGAAAGGAAGGAAAGAAAGAAAAAGGGAAAGGAACTGGTGAGCAGAGGAGCTCCGGCTCGAGTGTCTTAATCTGCCGCCACCTTAACCAGAAGACTAGCGTTGTGGATGCTGCCTGACCTACTAGTATTTCCAGCGTTTTTAATAGCATCAGTTATAATTGTCTTTATACTAATATCCTTCTGTAGAATTCACTCCATGTCACAATTTTCTCATAATTTCCGTCTTTCGCTCTCTTTTGCAAACTTCTCCTTCTGGCAATGAGTACAAAGGAAATGACAATGGTCTGTCTGTAAGCGATAGATATCCCACAAGTGTCGACATTTGTGGACATCTGTAACACTTGCAACATTTTGGCTTTCATGATCGTCAAAAAGTTTCCAATTAGTTACTGTGACAATGTTATGTCCAATAAATGAAATGCCTGTGCTTGCATGGTGCTTCTAGATCCATCTTCCTTTATAAAGAATTAACACTTAAGAATTGTTAACATGTTCGCCAAGGGAACAGACAAACTTTGTTGATTTAACACATTTTAGTACACTTCTGGAAAATACCACATTCAATCATGCCTCCATGTAGAATGGATATACCTAGAGAGCACTGCTTTGTGGAAGTCACACCTGCCATAGTTTAAAGATTGCTCAAAACTTAGAACAACTGGTTTCCTCCACTCAAAAGGTAGAATTTTCTGTTATTGCTGGTAGTGAACATGGAGGCAGGAAAGGCACTTATTTAAACAGAATGTTCTATACCTGAACCCTTTCACTTTCCCACTGCACTGAAACTAATTTCTGTGCAGAAAGGCCCACTGTCACATCTTACCCTCAATGTGGTACTCAAGCAGGCAATTAATGACCATTTCATACACTGGAGGAAAATTTGTCTTTCTCAACAGCCCCGATGACTGTCTGTGTGGGGTTTGTATGTTTTCCCAGTGTCTGCATGGGTTTCCTCCGGGTGGTCCAGTTTCCTTTCACGGTCCAAAGATGTGCAGGTTAGGTAGATTGGCCATGTGAAATGCCTATAGTGTCCAGGAATGTGCAGGCTGGGTGGACTAGCCATGGAAAATGCAGGATTACAGGGATAGGGTAGCGAATGCTCTTCAGAGGGTCGGTGTAAACTCATTGGGCTGAATGGCCTGCTTCCACACTGTCAGGATTCTGTAATTCTATGATGCTATGATTTTAAGGGTTTTATCCCACTGTCATTGGGATAAGCTAGTGGCAGGTGGGCCTGTTGTCAATGTTGTGGCACATGGCACCTAAACTGTGGGTTAACTTGTCACCTCAGCATGAGGGGGAGTTCCTCAATCATAGGCGCTCAGTGTCTGCTTGAGAGACTGGTTATTGGGAAGAACATTTCCGAAAAAAGGCAGGCAAGACCCCTAAATGGTCTACAAGATTTTTCAATGTGTAGTTTAACAAAAGAAACCTGATGAGACCCAATTATCCACAAGTTGAATGAAAGGTCACCCACTGTGTCATGCTGGTTTTGGACTTAGAAGCCACTTTGTTTGGATAATATTGGTCATAAGACTGAAAACAGCTGGAGATAAAACCAGAAAAAGTCTGGCTATCTATAACAGAACGCTCAAAGTTGAAGAAGAGTAATAGCAACAAATTGATGCTATCTTTGGATTTTAAGAAACAGAGGGCTGTAAAATCTTGAAAAAAAAATCTCCCAGCCTGATTCCAAAACTCCAAGCCTGTCTGTAAAGATATTGGATTTGCTTATACAGAAGTCATTAGCACCTACCGACATGACTTGTTAAAAAGCACTCTTTTGAAAGAGTCCTTCAGTAATGCTGATATCCAATACAGCTATTTGAACAGACAGATCTCATTGTGCCTCCCCTTCCCCAATCTATTACTGTTCAGACAATAATCCACCTTCCTGTTTTTGCTACCAAAGTGGATAGCCTTACATTTATCTACATTGTACTGCATCTGCCATGTATTGTCCCAATTACTCAACTTGTCCAAATCACACTGAAGCATCTCTGCATCTTCCTTACAGTTCAACTCCTTACAGCTTTGTATCATCTGAAAATTTTGAAACACGACATTTAGCTCCTTCATTTAAATCATTAATATATGTTGTGAAAATCTGGGTTCCAAGCACTGGTGTTAAGAGTATCCTACTAGTCACTGGTTGCCACTAAGGAAAAAACATGTTTATTCCTCGTCTTTTCTTTATTTCCTGTCTGCCAGGTCAGGACACCAGCACCCGCCTTGCCATCCTGGCTTGGAACTGTATTGCTGTTCCTTCAATGATATAAGGTACTGCAGATGCTGGAGAATCCGAGATAACAAGCATGGGGCTGGATGAACACAGCAGGTCAAGCAGCATCATAGGAACAGGAAAACTTGATGTTTTGGGCCTAAACCCTTCATCAGAAATGGGGGAGGGGAAGAGGGTTCTGAAATAAATAGGGAGAGAGGGGGAGGCGGATAGAGGATGGATAGAGGAGAGGATAGGTGGAGAGGAGACAGACAAGTCGAAGAGGTGGGGATGGAGCCAGTAAAGGTGAGTGTAGGTAGGGGGATGAGGAGGAGATGTGTCAGTCCAGGGAGGACGGACAGGTCAAGGGGGTGGGATGATGTTAGTACATAGGAGATGTTGGTGTGGCTTGAGGTGAGAGGAAAAACAGGTTAGGGAGGTGGAGATGAGCTGGGCTGGTTTTGGGATGCGGTTGGGGGAGGGGAGATTTTGAAGCTTGTGAAATCCACATTGATGCCATTGGGCTGCAGGGTTCCCAGGCTGAATATGATTTGCTGTTCCTGCAGCCTTCGGGTGGCATCACTGTGGCATTGTAGGAGGCCCAGGATGGACATGTCATCTGAGGAATGGGAGGGGGATTTGAAATGGTTCGCAACTGGGAGGTGCAGTTGTTTGTTGCGAACTGAGCGCAGGTGTTCTGCAAAGCGGTCCCCAAGGCTCCGCTTGGTTTTCCCGATGTAGAGGCCACAACGGGTACAGCGGATGCAGTACACCACATTGGCAGATGTGCAGGTGAACATCTGCCTGATGTGGAAAGTCTTCTTGGGGCCTGGGATTGGGGTGAGGGAGGAGGTGTTGGGGCAGGTGTAGCACTTCCTGCGGTTACAAGGAAAAGTGCCGGGTGTGGTGGGGCTGGAGGGGAGTGTGGAGCGGACAAGGGAGTCGCGGAGGGAGTGGTCCCTCCGGAAGGCAGATAAGGGTGGGGAGGGAAAAATGTCTTTGGTGGTGGGGTCTGATTGCAGATGG
>JAHRHZ010000028.1:21267041-21305688 GCA_024137785.1 Ginglymostoma cirratum
TCGGGTGGCATCACTGTGGCATTGTAGGAGGCCAAGGATGGACATGTCATCTGAGGAATGGGAGGGGGAGTTGAAATGGTTCGCGACTGGGAGGTGCAGTTGTTTGTTGCGAACTGAGCGCAGGTGTTCTGCAAAGCGGTCCCCAAGCCTCTGCTTGGTTTCCCCGATGTAGAGGAAGCCTCTCTCCCTATTTATTTCAGAACCCTCTTCCCCTCCCCCATTTCTGATGAAGGGTTTAGGCCCGAAACGTCAAGTTTTCCTGCTCCTATGATGCTGCTTGACCTGCTGTGTTCATCCAGCCCCATGCTTGTTATCTCGGATTCTCCAGCATCTGCAGTACCTTTTATCTCTAGGTAGGTGGAGATGAGTTCGGTGGGGCAGGAGCAGGCGGAGACAATGGGTCGACCAGGGCATTCAGGTTTGTGGATTTTGGGGAGGAGATAGAAGCAGGCGGTGCGGGGTTGGGGAATGATGAGGTTGGAGGCGGTGGGTGGGAGGTCACCTGAGGTGATGAGGTTGTGGATGGTTTGGGAGATGATGGTTTGGTGCTCGGGGGTGGGGTCATGATTTAGGGGGCGGTAGGAGGAGGTGTCAGAGAGTTGGCGCCTGGCCTCAGCAATGCAGAGGTCAGTGCGCCATACTACGACTGCCCCTCCCTTGTCTGCGGGTTTTATGGTGAGGTTGGGATTGGAGCAGAGGGAGCGGAGGGCTGCATGTTCTGCGGGGGAGAGGTTGGAGTGTTTGAGAGGGGTAGAGAGGTTGAGGCGATTGATGTCTCGACGGCAGTTGGAGATGAAGAGGTCGAGGGAGGGTAGGAGGCCTTGGGGTGGTGTCCAGGAGGAGGGCTTGTGTTGGAGGCGGGAGAAGGGGTCAGTAGAGGGAGGGTTAGGTTCACGGTTGGAGAAGTAAGCGTGGAGGCGGAGGCGGAGGCGGCGGAAAAACTGCTCAATATCCAAGCGTGAGCGGTATTCGTTGTTATGTGGGTGGAGGGGGACAAAGGTGAGCCCTTTACTGAGGACTGACCGTTCGTCCTCAGTAAGGGGGAGGTCTGGGGGGATGGCGAAGACTCGGCAGGATCAGTGTTGCTGTCTCCTCTGGAGCTGCTGGCTGTGGAGGCAGTGGGCGGAGCGTTGTCGGCGTCGGCTGTGGGTGGAGTTACGTCGGCGTCGGCCGTGGGCGGAGTTACGTCGGCAGTGGGCGGAGTTGAGTTGGCGTCGGCGGTGGGTGTTGTGTCGGCTTCGGCGGTGGGCGGAGCGGCGGCGGCGGTGGCGGCAACAGCGATGACGGTAGTGTCTGTGGTGTTGGTTTCGGTGATGGAGGCGGTGGTTTCAGCAGCGGCGGCGTTCGCTGTCCCGGAAGTGGGGTACCCGGCGGTGGCGGATGTGACGTCATCAGTGGGTTCTCCGACTGTGGCCTCGTGGCCAATGGTGGCAGGTACATTGTGGGGGAGGTCCTGGGTCCGGCTGAGGATTTGGGGAGTGGGGGAAGCCCGTTTTGGGTGGTGGGCATCAGTAAGTTTACTGTACTTACGGTTTTTGGTGTCCAATAAAGCTGAATAGAATTGTGAATTCAAGCTGTGGATCCTACGGAGAATAAAAAACAGGAGAGGTCCTTTGCAGGTCTGGGAGAGGGAGGCTCTGAGCTGGGGGAGTCTTGATTGTAGTGCCTGGAGATGCCTGCGCATTGCTGCAAGTGTATGTTTCAGGAGTCGCAGGGAGAAGCGCTTCTGGAGGGTCTCAGTGTTCTCCATGTAGATGTTGTCACGGTTGGGGCCAAATTGGGAAGGCTTGAATGTGGATTGTAGTCCATTGGGGATGATCTGGTTCCTTCAATGTTGCTGGATCAAAATCCTGGAAATTCCTTCCTAACAGCGTTTTGAATGAACCAGCAGTAGCGAGACTACAGCAGTTCAAGAATGTAACTCAACACCTCATTGTCAGAGCAATTAGGGATGGGCAACAAATACTGGCCTTGCCAATGATGTCTACATCCTGCGAAAGAGTAAAAGTAAAATTAAATCCCCTGATGCTGTACCTCTGTCTGTGATATGTTGTGCCAATGGATTATAAGGAAATCCACAAGGATTGTCCCAAATGAGTATGTTCACTGTGTAGTCATTGAATCAATCAGTACAGAACAGTCCCTTCTGCCAAAATATACTGCTACCTACACTAGTCCTACTTTCAAGTGTTACTGAGTTCTTTTTAAATGTTGTGAGGTTTCCCACCTCCACTACCCTCATAGGCAGTGCATTCCAGACCCCCACCATCCTCTGGGTATTCTCAATCTTCTTTTCTTTTCTCAGCCTGAAATTTTAAAACCTACATCTGATCCAAAAATCAGGATCCAGAACCCAAAGTGGAAAATCCTGTGGTCAGCAGCAAGCAAAGCTTGTCAGACATGGAAAAGTCCAATTCAGAATAAGGTTGTCTACTGTCTCTAAACAATGTAATCTTAGCATAACCTCAGTCGCTATCCTTATGGAACATGTGCATAAAACAGCTAACTTGGGAATGGTTTGTTAGTGGATCATGTATGCTAGAAACTGAGTTGATTCAAGCAAAGTTAATTATAAGTGCAACTCTTGGAAATGGCAAGTAGGAAGCTTTCAACCACTAATTTGAAAGGATCACAGGGTAAATAATTGCACCATCTAGTTTTTAGCTTAAAAATAACTCCATCAATAAAGACAAGAAAGTGATTGGCAGCATTTAAAAGTTCATATTTCAAATAAGCTGTTCTTATTTAAGTATAAATCATGAAAGCTGACTCCTTCCTCTGAGTTTTAATCTTGAACAGTTTTTTTTCAATTCGTATGGGCAGGATGCAAGCCATGTGACTGATATACTGTTAATGGTTTACAAATATCAGTAAAAGCGTCAACCTAATTTAACCATTAACTGATTAAAATAATACTCATTTTTAAGGTATTTAATTGTTATTTGTTGTTTTACTTCCCATCTGGTTTCTCCACATGATACACCTTATGGGCATCCATGCCAAGATGGTAACTTGCTAAAATTGCTAATTGTCACTTTACAAACTAAAATCTAAAGAAATAAACACAAGTTACAGAATCACATATCTGAATTAGTATGCAGTTTTATGAGTGTTTCCATTCCTTTTCACATGAAAGCCATTGTTTACTTCCAGCATTAGACCTTGCTCCATTTAAGCAATAAAGCAGTAAATTTTATATGGTGAGGTGTTCCTAACCTTAAGAAACAACCTGCAGCATGATGGTTCAGTGGTTAGCACTGCTGCCTTACAGTGTCAGGGACCTGATTTCAATTCTAGCCCCAAGCGCCTGTCCATGTGGAGTTTGCACAATATCCCCATGTCTGCATGGGTTTCCTGGGGGTGATTGGATTTCCTCCTACAGTCTAAGGATGCGCAAGTTAGGTGGATTGGTCATGCTAAATTGCCCATAATGTCCAGGGCAGTGCAGGCTAGCTGGTGTAGCCATGGAAAAAGTGAGATTACAGGGACTAGGTGGGATGCCCCTTAAGGGGTGGTATGTGCAGAATAGCCTTCTCCCACACCGTGGGGATTCTATGATTCTAATATCATGCGACCTCATATAAGTGTGGTAATATTTGAACTTGGCATTGCACATATGCTTTCATATATATCGCACTTAAAATAAACTTTCGTGCCATGCTGGTTTTAAGAAACCACGTCAGAATATGTAATGCCCAGGAAATCACAGCACAATGTGTGAATACCATAATGTTAGCAGGCTCTAATTTGACATCCAATAAACAAAGTTGGGTTTGAATATTCAGCTTCAATCATAATTAATTTTTGTACGAACACACCTATTGTTTTCTTAAAAGTAACTGGACATTTAGATTTAAACAGCTACCAACCTACACCTTTCCTAAAATGTCCACCCTCTATTTTATTTTCTCAGATTCAGTTTGGATTCTCCAGTGGTCAGATGGACATTGTTCCATTGTAAATAGCAGTTGTGCATGGAGATCCTGTGGAATCCCCATTGTAGGAGTCTCTGAAGGAAATTGAAGATTCTGCTGACAATTCGTCTTATGCTTGGAAACCTCTGGAAGTCTCCATTTAAATTTGAAGGGTTCTGGTGAAATTAAGAACTATTGCTCAGGGAAAGTTGTTAAATACACAGTCTTACTCCTGAGTAACCATTCAACTGACACCATACTTACATAAAACTCCCCCCAGCTACATCTTGCCTCAGGCTACTTACAGCCACCAGACCCCTGACCTGACACCCTGGAACTAGACATCCCTGCACCCCAACACTCCAGACCAGACTCTGCTATCCCACTCCAGAAGTGATCACCTTCACCCCATCCGAATCCTAGCCCCTTCCCAGGTCCAAATCTGATCCTCCATCCCCCAGACTGGATCTAACCCGCATTTCATTCCCCAGCACCGACTCTGGATCAGACCTTCCTCCCTCCAGGACCTGATCTGAGAACACCCCACCCCTGGCCCAAAGCTGGACCTCACAGCTTTCTCTGATCTGACATCCACCAGCTCCCCATTACCATCAGAACCATTTTCTCACATTCATTCCGATATATCCTTAACACTGCATTACATGGCTGGCCTCCTTATAACCTGGCACCCTACTCACCTGGCATTCTACCTCTTGGCAACTTATCCCCTATCCACTTGGCATTCTACTCAACAGGAATTTTACCTCTGGCACCCTACCCCAAGCAATTTGTCAGTCTACACAGCAGGCACTCTACTTTCCTACCCCCCCCCACCACCCCACCCCAACCCCACCACCACCACCTTCTCAGCACATTAACTTCATCCTTACCTGATGTACATCCTGTTTGACAGCAGCTGTCAATGCCACTGCATGAGAATCTGGACTTTTAAATTCCAGAAGACAGCAGCTACTGCTAAGAAAAATGGTGTCATTTTCCTTTTGCCAACAGTTCTGCCCTACAATAGACCTATCAGAATGTATCTTTGAAGGAGGCCTGATTGGAATCTCTTTTCAGAAATGCAGAGCTCTTTCCTTTCATAAAGACAGAGGGGTAGAGTAGCAATATGCGTGAGACTATAATTTTTCAAATAAGGATAAGATACCCTTGTAGGTAAATGTTAAAGCCAAATGAAAGGACATGCTAACAGGTTTTGGAGGCAAGCCAGAGGAGATGATTTGTTAACTCTAAACTTGCCTGCTCTCACTTTGTGACGTGGAACTGCACACAGCACTTCAAATGTGGTGTAACTAAAGTTTTATACATCCATCCTTAGAGTGGTAAAGAGCAGAAAATTGTCTTGGTTTCCAATTCATGTGCCACTGCTCGTTTACCTTGTCATCACTTGCCATCAATTCATACAGAGTTCTGCCACCATTCACCACCAATTCTCCAAATGTATTTCCCTAAACCTTTGAACATCCACTGATTGCATTTATGTGGTACAGTATATTTAGCATAGCAAAACACCCCAAGGTGCCTCACAGTATTGTTATTAATCATGTAAGAAGATATCAGAATGCGTAACCAAAAGCATTGTCCAAAACCTAATTTTTAATGTCTGCCTTAATGGCAAAGAGAATGTGGGGAGTCCTTAAGGGTTATAGGGAGAGAATTCCAGATCATAAGGCACAGTCAACTGAAGGCACAGCCTGCAATGGTAAAGAAATGAAAATCAGGCACTCATAAGAAGCCAAAGTGAAGAAGTGGAGACCTCGAAATATTGTAAGAATGGAGGAAGGACTGTGATAAAGAGGTGGTGAGGGGCAGACCTGGAGATAATTGAAAACGGGAATGTGAATTTTCAATTAGAGAGGAAGCCAGGACAAGAACCAGTGCCGATCAGTGAGTTTTAAGAGTAGTGGAAAATCAGAAAGGTATGATTTGTTCATAGTTCCTTGAAAGTAGAGTCACAGGTAGATAGAATAGTGAAGAAGGCATTCGGTATGCTTGCCTTTATTGGTCAGTGCATGGAGTAAAGGAGTCGGGAGGTCATGTTGCAGCTGTACAGGACATTGCTTAGGCCACTATTGGAATATTGTGTGCAATTCTGGTCTCCCTGCTATAGGAAGGATGTTGTGAAACTTGAAAGGGTTCAGAAAGACTCAGGCTATTTTCCCTGGAGTGTTGGAGACTGAACGGTGACCTTATAAAGGTTTATAAAACTATGAGGAACATGGATAGGGTAAACACACAAGGTCTCTTCCCCAGGGTGGGAGAATCCAAAACTAGAGGGCATAGGTTTAAGGTGAGAAGGGAACAATTTAAAAGGGACCTAAAGGGCAACATTCTCACACAGAGGGTGGTGCACGTATGGAATGAGTTCCCAAAGGAAGTGGTGGAGGCTGGTACAGTTACAACATTTAAAAGGCGTCTGAATGGGTATATGAATAGCAAGGGTTCAGTGAGATATGGGCCAAATGCTGACAAATGCGACTAGATTAATTTAGGATTTGGTCAGCATGGATAAGTTGGACCGAGAGGTCTATTTCCATGCTGGTATATCTCTAAGACTCTGTGACTATGAATGGGGGATGTTACTGGAGAGTGCAAGGCGAAAGGAAGGTGTTGGAATATTGAGTGTATAAGATTTTCATCAGCAGATGAATTAAGATGGGGCAGCAATGTCTTATTTTAGCTCTTTGGAGAGAAATAAAATGTATTGTCTGTAATCTGCAATTTGATTCTGTTTTTACAATGTGTTATTTGATCTGATCATAAACAGCAGACTCCAAAGTTCAGAGTACCATTGTGATTTTAATGATGATGCAAATCATCTGAGAACAGGGATATAGTAGAACACACAAAGTGAAGTCATTAGAGAACTATGTGAGGTTTCCTTGTTATACATTTGTTTTGCAATTGTAATCGTCATTGCCTTTTGTTGGTGTTTGGATCCTACAGTTAACAGTCAAGCAAAAAGTGAAGGAAGTGCACTCAACAGTACTAGCTGGTACAACCTCAGTAGCAACAATTTTAACTTTTTCAATTAATGCTCAATTGATGGTACTGTAGCTGAAAAGAAATTCCCAGCTGAGAGCTGCAATAATGCCATCAAACAATGTAAACAATCAATCACAGTAAAAAGAACATTCTCACAGAAAGCCAGCCAGGAAAGGAAAACTCTAATAGTCAAATCACTTTTAAAATGTTTACAGAGGGCGAAATAAAGTTTGGGACATAACCAAAATGTAGAAGATCAACATAGATGTTGAAATATCATGAAGAAAAAAGTTGATTAAAAAAATTACTTTTTTAATAATGTTTTTGTAATGTTTTTGTAATGTTTTGTTGTAATGTTTTTTAAAAGTAATAAAAAATGTATTAGCATAAATAGACATTTAATAACATTTCACAAATGTAACTTAATTTTTTCAGACCAAATCAGTTGTTCAGCTGTATTTATTATGCAACTCACTGTTAAACACACGGATGCATTTCATAGGTAGCAGGAACTGCAGATGCTGGAGAATCTGAGATAACAAGGTGTAGAGCTGGATGAACACAGCAGGTCAAGCAGCATCAGAGGAGCAGGAAGGCTGACGTTTCAGGCCTAGACCCTTCTTCTTCGTCTATGCCCGAAACGTCAGCCTTCCTGATCCTCTGATGCTGCTTGGCCTGCTGTGTTCATCCAGCTCTGCACCTTGTTATCTCAGCATTTCATAGATTAAGGGTGTAACTGTTATGTCGTTTCAAAGAGCAAGCAGGAGCAGAGAAAGAAAAGTTAATGAAAGATCAATTGATTATACTGCTTGCTATCTCTGGGTATGTAATCCACGGGACAATTAATGTGCACGACTTCATTAATCTGCACTTGCGCTAAACCATAAAGTTGTGGTCAATTTCAGAGGGTTAATAACAGCTCACTGTTCATTGTTTAAAAACGTCTATGCCTTTGCACTCTAATTTGTATGTTAGTTAGTTCTGTGGAGTTTTATGGATTTTAGTCCCCTTTGGAATGGGTACAAAAGAACCTCCACAATGCAGGATGGAGGAACTACGGTCAAAAATTGTCACCATGCTTGGCTTCCACAGTTTATATGGGTACCCCAGCAAGCTTGCAATGTGTTCAAACTCAGAATTGGCTGCAGATTGGCTGAAGCACTCAAACTGTAGTCATTTGTTCAAATTGACTACATTGGAAATTCTGTGCACTTCAAACATTTCATGTAGTACCTTGAAAACTACGCAAGTAGTGGCACTAAGTAACTATTTTCTTACCTCTATCCACCTTTTAAAATAATCAACAAAAATAAGTTGATACTTGCCATCGAAAATGAATATATCTATTCCTATTTGTACTTCCCATGGCCTGGTGGCCAGAGTGACAGGTATCAGTGACTACACCGCTCAGGCCTATGAACAGCAGGAAGTTCACTGTTGGCTAAAGCCCTTTCAAGATTCCAGCAACCACACCTTTGACCAAATTCTGTCTTGCCACATTGTCCCCTTCAACCATCTTGTCCAGATAACCTGTTGCAATGATGTTTGAACCACCAGCCTTTTATCAAACACCAGTAAGTTGCCTGCTATTAGGAAATGCCGATACTGTCCAAAATGGCTTTTTGTAGCCAACCCATTGGACCTTTGGTCAGACCAACCTTTAACACAATGCTAATGAACAGTGACATATTCTTGATCTCTCTTTTGTTCCTGTTGCAACTGTTTAAATCCATTTTGGTTTTGTGATACCTGTGCTGCTGAGCATATAACTTAAATTCATTAAAAAAAAACTCCTCATCATGCCTGATAAAGTTGTCAGCTATTGCTGTGGAGACCAGATCCACTATCAGCTGTAGTTTTCCTTGTACATGTATCATGTAAACCTCATAAGGCAGAGTCAGAATGTCTGTATTTGGGGAAGCATTCTTTCCAGCTCGACCAAATAGCATGTAGATTAGAGGTTTGTGATCTATCTCTTTGAGTACTCTCAGGCCAAGAATGTGGTCTGAAAATCTATTGCAAGCCCATGAAGCAAGACAGTTTCCTTCTCCGTGATGGTATACTGAGTGCATGTGTCTGAGGATGGCCATAGAAGCATAGTATACTGGTTCTGACACCCATTCATTCAGGACGTTATACACTATCATTAACTTACCCCATCTCCCCTCATGGAGAGACAGTGGCCTGGAGGTATTGTCACTAGAGTACTAACCCAGAAAACTCAGTTAATACCCTGGGTAGTTGGGTTCAAAACCCATCCTCTGCCATGAATTTGAATTCCCAAAAACATCTGGAATTAAGGGTCTAATGACAATCAAGAAACCATTGCTGATTGTCAGAAAAGTCCATTTGGTTCACTAATGTCATTTAGGGAAAATGAGTCTTGACTATCTAACCTATCCTCATAAGGCAATGGAGCAGCCTGGAGGTGTGGAGTGGGCTGGAGGCCTGGAAGCCTGGAGTGGCTGAGAGCTGGAGCAGAATGATGATGGTTGTTGGACTGGGGGTGGTCAGTGACTTGTGGGGCTGGTCAGACCACGTGTGGAAGCCCCTGTGCTAAGCTACTCCAACATAATGTTTATCTGACTAATGTTCATCGCTCCTTTTAACTTTAGGTCTTATTTCTAACTTATACTATGAATCTCTGTAAGGTAATGCAACTTCTTTTTGTTGTTTTATTCCTTTTTGTATCTAAAGTTCGTACCAAGATACCTTGTACCCAAGATGGTGCCATGAGAGGTGACGTTGTAAACTTTTCACTGTACTCCTATACTTCTGTACTTGAGTACCCGTGACAGTAAAGGATATTCTCTACTCTGTATTCATTCATTCCAGGTACTCCTGTTCAAAGGAGTTCTTAATCTTTTGTTGTTTAACCTCTTTGGCATTTTGAAGAACTTTGAGGGCAAGACACATATTCCTACTCAAGAGTGAGAATTTTTGATTGTGAAATATGCATATGTTCACTGACAGCCTTGGTTTACAGAGTTGCCTATGACATATCATTAATCATATAAAAGTCATCTGGATATGAATAGGAAGGGTTTAGAGGGAGATAGTAGGAACTGCAGATGCTGGAGAATCTGAGATAACAAGGTGTAGAGCTGGATGAACACAGCAGGCCAAGCAACATCAGAGGAGCAGGAAGGCTGACGTTTCGGGCCTAGACCCTTCTTCTGAAAAAAACATTTTTTTCTGAAGAAGGGTCCAGGCCCGAAACGTCAGCCTTTCTGCTCCTCTGATGCTGCTTGGCCTGCTGTGTTCATCCAGCTCTACACCTTGTTATCTAGAGTTTAGAGGGATATGGGCCAAATCCTGGCAAATAGGACAAGATTAATTTAGGATATCTGGTTGGCATGGACAAGCTAGACCAAAGGGTCTGTTTCCATGCTGTACAGCTCTATGATTCTATTAAGTGCTATACTTCCTGGACAATTAACTTGCACTACCATAGTGTGTAGACACAATTTATTCAGCCATGGTACACTATCCGATAATATAATGACGCTCACCATTGTTTAAGTTTATAATTAGTGACACGTCCATTTATATAATATCCTCTCACTGAGAAGCTAGATGTGGATCATTTGTCACCTTCTTTTGTAGGGTGCTGTAAATCATTAACCTTTTGTGAGTAGCTATTCTACTTCTTGCTGTTCTGGGGCTGATAAAGCTTTATTTGCTAAGAGCTGAGCAACTAATTGTGCCCATGAGATTTCCTTGCTAGGCCCGAAACGTCAAGCTTTCCTGCTCCTATGATGCTGCTTGGCCTGCTGTGTTCATCCAGCTCCACACCTTGTTATCTCGGATTCTCCAGCATCTGCATTACCTATTATCTCAGATTTCCTTGCTCCACTGCTCTGATAATGAATGTTAACATCTCGTCATTGTCCTATACACTTTACTGGCTTCTCACATGTGTCTTGTGTAACACAAAAATAGATTGAAAGGTAAGTGGTGAGGAGACACAAAGGGTATACAGAGGGATATATATAGATTAAATGAGTTGGTAAAAACTTGGTTGATGGAATATAATGTGTGAGAATGTGAGATTATACACTTCGGCAGGAAAAATAGAGGAATTGAATATTATTTAAATGAAGAAAGACTGCAAAAATCTGCAGCACAGAGTGCTTTAGGGATTTTCATACATGAAGCACAAAAGGCTAGCATCCCAGTTTGGCTAAAGTAGGGAAGTCAAATTATTGACCTTCAGTTCAAACGTAATGGAGTACAAAAATAGGGAAGTCTTACAAAACATTTACAAGGCACCAATCAGGCACCTAGAATACTGTGAACTGCTTTGGTTCCCTTATCTAAGGAAAGATATACTGGCACTAAAGACAGTACACAGAAGGGTCACTAGGTTGATTCCAAAGTATGACAGGATTTTATGAGGAGTGGGTTTACAGATATTGGAGTTTATAAGAATGACAGCCACCTTATTGAAATACTTGATAGCCAAAACTTACCTCCAGCTCAGGACTACTCCCACAGGTCACCACTCTTGATGCAGCTTGTACCTGCTTTGGAGTTCCTACCACTCACACTGCAACATGCCTTACTGGGTCTGAAATGCTTTTTACTATTGACTGTGCATTCTACCTTCTTTAAAAAAATTGTTCATTTGTGGGATGTGGGCATCAGAAGCTGGCCAGCATTTATTGCCTGTCCCTAGTTGCCCTTGAGAAGGTGGCAGTGATCTACCTTCTTGAATTACTGCAGTCTACATGTTGTGAGTTGAGCTGCACTGCCGTTAGGGAGGGAATTCCAGGATTTGGACCCAGAAACACTGAAAGAGCAATGATATATTTCCAAGTCAGGATGGTGAGTAGTTAGGAGGAGAACAAAAAGGTGGTGGAGTTCCCATGTATCTGCTGCCCTTGTCCTTCTAGATGGAACTGGTCACGGGTTTGGAAGCTGCTGTCGGAAGATCTTTGGCAAATTTCTGTGGTTCATCTTGTAGGTAGTACTCACTGCTGCTGAGTATTGGTTGTGGAGGGAATGGATACTAGTGGATGCAGTGCCAATCAAGTGGCCTCCTTTATGTTGAATAGTGTCAAGCTTCTTGGGCTGCTCTCAAACAGGCAAAAGGGTTGTATTTCATCGTACTCCTGACTTGTGCCTTGTAGATAGTGTACAGGCTATGGGGAATCAGGAGCTGAGTTACTCGCCGCAGTATTCCTAGCCTCTGACCTGCTTTTGCAACCATTGAGTTTATGTGGTGAGTCCAGTTGAGTTTCTAGTCAATGATAAACCCCAGGATGTTGATCGTGGGAAATTCAGTGATGGTAACACAATTGAATATCAAGGGCTGGCAGATAGATTGCCTTTTATTGGTGATGGTCATAGCCTGGCATTTGTGTGGCGCGAATGTTACCTTGTACAATCTTGTCACAAAGTTCTCTTTTGTCAGGTTATTGAATGTTCAACTGTTTCAGCTGCCAGCTGTCTACTGAAGTAGCCATTTTAAAACTGTTTGAAGATTTTCTATGGCTGCAGATTAATGGAGTCTTCCACAACTGCCATTATGTTGTCAGATGAATCTTAGCTTAGCTCATCTTGATATAAATCCATCTGGTATTTTTGCGCCCAACTTTCTCTTTCTTGAATATGAATTTTGTAGGGCTTCCTTGGTCAAGTATAGCAAAGGAAAATCACCTACCAGTCTAATGAGAAGAATCTGTCTTACACAAGATGTAGTTTATTGTGTGAGTGCAACTAGGCATATGTAACATTGATATGATAGACATTGTTATGGAGACTATGAAGGAGACCTCAAACTTAGGTATTACCACTTCCAGATCCAAAGTTGTTCTGCCTGTCAAATCCATGTGACATCATCACATTGGATGGTGCTCAATGCGCTTGTCCATATTATTACCTTTAGAGACTTACACCTTTACACAAGAGGTGAATAAGTGTACATGCTCAGTCGCAGAATGGGTGCAAAGAAGAGCTGATAGTCCTTGCATGTAGTGACTCCCATCTTTTCAATTGAGACCAAAGTGCAGGATGCAGAAATAGGATGAGGGGGTTTTCATTGTTGTTTTTCATTGTTGTCAATTTTAAACAAATGACAGCACCTTCCGGTCGCCAACCATTTTAACTCTCCCTCCCACTCCCTGGGTGATATATCCATCCTGGGCCTCCTCCAGTGACACAATGACACCACCCACAAACTGGAGGAGCAACACCTCATATTCTGCCTCAGGAGCCTGCAGCCCAATGGCCTAAACATGGAATTCACCAGTTTTAAAATGTCTCTATCCCCAGCCTCATCCTATATCCAACCCTCCCTCTCATCCTCGCCTCCTTGACCTGACACAACCTGTCCATCTTCTCTCCCACCTATCTGCCCCACCCATCCCACTAACCAATCCCCACCACTCCCTACCTGCATCCACCTATCACCATCCCACCTAACTTCCCTAGCCCCACCCCTCCTCTCTATTTATTTCAGAGCTCCCTCTTCCTCCCCATTTCTGAAGAAGGGTCCTGACCCAAAATATCAACTTTCCTGCTCTTCCATTGCTGCCTGGCTTGCTGTGTTTCTCCAGCTCCACACTATGTTGTCTCAACTTTTATCCTCTGGGACCCTTCACCACTGGCCAGTATTCTGGTATTCCAACACCTTTCTGCCCGAGGCCATTTTCCCTCAGCTGAATGGGGACCGGGTGAGAGGCAGTTCTACATTCCAATAATAGCCATTTTAGGCTTTTTAAAGATGTATTCAAATTTGTTACCAGAAGCTGACTTGAATTTTCTAGTCGCCAGTCTCCTGAGGCAAATGACTCCGTTGTTCCATAGTAACTTTGTGAGGCAACCTGAAGGGGTCAGTGCTCTAAGAAGGCTTTGAGGCCTCTTCTGCTGCCATTTGGAAGCTCTGTTGTAAGTGAATCTACTTTTCATAGTGGTATCTGAGTTTCACTGCCTGAATTCTCATTTCCTTTAAACGGAAAGAGTTTACCCAATTATATAACACATAGTTACCTCTGCCTGTAACTGGCTTAAGGAACCAAACAATTTGATTACCATTTCTTTCTTCTGATTTTTAGCATGGTCTGGTTGCACTGAATGGCCAGTTTCTGTGTTAAACGTCCCTATGTAACCACTTTAGTGCTTTTAAAGGCTTTCTTATTAATATTCTAGGTAAAGATTACCACAGAAAGTTGAAGAAGACAAAAAGAATCACTATCTGATATTAAATAAGAAGTGTTTATTTTTGAAAGAGTCTGCATCTAAAATCTTTTCCCATCCAGTAATCAATCTGATACATTAGATGGAGTGAACTACATTGAGCAAAGTCACACTTGTATTTCCAGCTACTTGAATTTTTCTTTAGCATTAGGTTCCACACAAATGTTCACAACGTATATATGCCACAATGAACCCAAGGTTGTATCTTCCAAAGTTGTCCTTCCATCATTTATAAGGAATCATTTATTTACATACGTTAGCCATTATGATTTAACCAGTTCCTGTAACTTTCATGATCTTAATTTTGATTTCCCGGTAGTCAATTTAATTACCTATTCAATTTTCTTGGACAGCTTTTAAGCTTAAATTCACTTTTGTTTTTCTTTATTCTATTTATGGGATATGGAAATTGTTGGCAAGGCCAGCATTTGTTGTCCATCCCTAACTGTCCTTGCACTGATTAGATTGCAAGGCCATTTCAGTTAAAAATGAACACATTATTGTGGATCTGGAGTCAAATGTAGGCTAAACCAGCTAACGATTGTAGATTTCCTTTCTTAAAGCATGTTAGTCAGTCAGAGAGGTTAATTATTCTGACAGAGTTCCATTGTCACTGTTACTGAGACGAGCTTTCCCCAGATTCTTAATTAAATTTAGTTTTCACCAGTTGCAACGATGGAATTTGAACTTGAGTCCCCAGAACATTAACCTTGAAGGACTAATCCATTGACATTAGGACTGTGACACAGTCTTGGTCTTCTTTTGTTTCAGTTAATTTAGAGGGAATCTCTTTCTCTTGTTCAGGCTGAGTAAATATCTATGACGGATAATAGTGGATGCCAAAGTGCTGACTTGGGTCATCCAAATGTATGGTTAAAGAATAATTTGAGTTTGCTATGGCAATATTCAATTGTCAATTTTGTGGGGTCAAAGGAAATAACAAAATAGAACAGGGTCTTCATTACTACACCTATGAAAACAAGCTTGTTGGCCATGAACAAAGTTATCCAGTGTATTCTCATAACGAGGAATAGACAATGGAGGTGAACACATAAAAGTAGGAAAAGGAGCCAATATCACATTGCACCAATCCATTCAGGGGTACAGAAGGAGTTATTGTGATCAATCCATGATAGAAATATGCAAGAATGGGACTGTAACCAGAACAATTGTGGTTTTGTGGGAGGGCAGTAATGCTGTGCTACAGTGACACAGACAAGATACTTTGCATGATATTATCCATTCTGAAAAAGGTGCAATATTTAAACTGGCTGTGCCTTTACGTCCATTGAGTCCAACGTTTATAAATAAGTTTGCAATCAATCTGAATTTAGCCATTACTGGTGAAAGAGGTTTACAGGCTGACAGGATGATGACAGAATAATTTTAGCTCTAAGGCAGTCTGCAAACGTTCCTCACCAAGATTATACAACATCACTGGTATCAGTGTCTGAGGACTGTCTTTCTTCCTGGGAAATACTTTGCAGATTTCAGTTTGACAGATAATTTCAATTTTATTATCATAAAATGGAACAAGGCCTAAAATCAATGTCACCACTTATGGAAATAATGTAAACTGTAATACATCTTCCAGTTCATAACAAAGCAGGTCAATTTACATTTCTTATTGATTATTGATACGCTTTGTTTTGCAAATGAGAACTCTGTTACAAAAATACTGTTCATTGAAGCAATTCTAAAAGAAAATTTAAGTTTGCTTTTAGGGTCATAGAGGTCTACAGCATAGAAAAAGGCCCTTCAGCCCAACGAGTCTGTGCTGGTCAAAAACAACCACCGAACTATTCCAGTCCTAACTTCCAACACTTCATCCATAGACTTACATACCTTGCCACTGCAAGTGTACATCTAAATACTTAAATATCGTGAAGGTTTCTACCTATATCACCCTTACAGGCAGTGAGCTCCAGACATACATCACTTTCTGGGTGAAAAATATTTTCTTCACATCTCCTCTAACCCTCCGGCCCCTTACCTCAAATCTATGCTCTCGGTCACTGATGCACTAAGGGGAGAAGTTCCTTCCTGTATATCCTATGCCTCTCATAATTTTGAATATCTCAATCACTTACCCCCTCAGTCTTCTCAGCTCCAAGGAAAACAATCTCAGTGTATCTAATCTTTCTTCATAACTAAAACTTTACAGCCCTGACAACATCCTGGTAAATCTCCTCTGCACCCACGCCAGTGCAATCACATCCCTCCTATCATGTGCATTCCAGAACTCCACACAATACTCTAGCTGTGGCTTAACCAACATTTTTTACAGTTCCAACATAACCTCCCTACTCTTAAACTTGCTGCTTTGGATAATAAAGGCAAGTACCCAATATACCCTCTTAATCATTTATCTACCTGTCCTGCTACCTCAAGAGACCAATGGATATGCACAAGAAGGTCCTTCTGATCCTCGGTGCTTCCAAGGATCCAACTGTTCATCATATATTCCCTTGTCTTGTTTGTCCCAACCAAATGCATCACCTCATGCTAATTCAGCTTGAATTTGCCACTGATCAGCCCATCTAACCAGTCCAGTTATATCCCTCTGTAATCTAAGGCTATCCTTTTCACTATTTACCACTCCACCAAATTTCATATCATCCATGATTTTCTGAATGAATGGAACCTGATTTTTAGACTGGATCAATGTAGCAATCTCTAAGCCTAGGACTGCAATGTGGGATGGGCAGAGGCGGGAAATAATCTTGGTACGCATTGTGCAATGATCTCACCCACACCCAGCAGGTGAAAATGTGTTTGCCCATGTGAGAGACTATTTAAAAAGTACACAACAAATATTCACTCCAGATAGTTTTGGATGGTAGGAATTAGAGAGTTGTTGAAAAAACACTTTGTCAAAGCTTTTGAACCCAGCAGAACAAAAGCAAGAATACCAATTTGTGGGGAAAACCCTTTCCATCTCCCCTCCAGCAACAGAAATATTAGTTTTCCCCTAAAATCAGGAATCTTGTGACTTATCCTGACGCGTGCAAAAAACTTCGACAAAATGTGTTGTTTTCATTCATACTCAATATTCACTTTGCTCATAATAATTTGTGCCATATAATGAACTGTAAATAGGAGCTATTTGTTCGACTTCCGCAACTAGTGGTTCGTATTCATGGTGTGTTTGGGGAAGAATGGTGGGGAGGAAAGATCCAGCATAAAGCTGAATAGAAGTGTGTGCGGTGTTATTGAATCCGGTCTAACTAATTGTATTATTTTAATATCATATTATATTTCATATTGAGTAATAGCTTCACACAGGCAACTTTTCTTTCCCTCTAGTAGGCCTTTGAAGCTATTTAGAAGTAACTTCCTGTCCCATTAATTTCACAAGGATTTTGTCATAATTATTTCCCAGCACTGTACAAATGATTTGGTTTACAAATATTCTCTTAAGTAACACATTTCAAACTCCGAAATAATCACTCAGCACAGGAAATGGAGACTGCAGTCGACCATAGTTGGTTACTGGAGAAAATCTATGCTAGGACAGGCAGATTTACAAGATTCAAAAATTTTTCTGACTGGGAAAACAACCAAACATTATCATAGTTGCAGGGCTGATATAACTTTAAACATTACGATCTGATTTAATCACTTGTAAGACGTGAGTGTTGCTGGCTGGCCTGCATTTATTGCCTGTCCCTAGTTGCCCTTGAGAAAGTGGCGGTGAGCTACTTTCTAGAACCGCTGCAGCCCACATGTTGTTGGTTGACCCACAATGTCCTTACAGAGAGAATTCCAGGATTTTGATCCAGCAACAGTGAAGGAACGGTGGTACATTTGTATAAATATTATATATATATTCCAAATCAGCATGTTGAGTTGCTTGGAGGAGAACATGCAGATGGCAAGTGATTCCCACATATCCCTTGTCCTCCTAAATGGAAGTAGTTGTGGGTCTGGAGTCAAGTCTAAGGATTTTTGGTGAACTTCTGTAGTGCATCTTATAGATAGCACACACTATTGTTACTGAGTGTCAGTGGTGATGGGAATAAATGTGGTGCCAACCAAGCAGGGCATTTTGTCCTAGAGAGTGTCAAGCTTCTTGAGTGTTGTTGGAGTTGCACCCATCCAGGCAAGTGGGGAGTATTCCATGACACTCCTGACTTGTATCTTGTAGATGGTGGACGGGCTTTAGGGAGTCAGGAAGTGAGTTACTTGCCATAGTATTCCCAGCCTTTGACTCGTTCTTGTATCCACTGTGCTTACGTGGTGAGTAGAGTTGAATGTCTGGTCAATGGTAACCCCAAGAATGTTGATAATGGGGAATTCAGTGATGGTAATATCAATGAATGTTAAGGGACAGTGATTAGATTGTCTGTTTTGGAGAAGGTCATTGCCTCGTGTTTGTGTAGCATGAATATTACTTGCTACTTGTGAGCTCAAGCCTGGATGTTGTCTAGATCTTACTACATTTGAACATGGACTGCTTCAGTATCTGAGGAGTAGCAAATGATGCTGCATATTGCACAATTACCAGCAAACATCCCTAACTCTAAACTTATGATGGAAGAAGTCATTCATTAAGCAGCTGTAAAGTGGTTGGGCCTAGGACACTACCCTGAAGAATTCCTGCAGAGATGTCTTGGAGCTGAGATGACTGACCTGCAACAATCACAACCATTTTCCTATGTGCCAGGTATGACTCTAACCAGGAGAGAATTTGCCCCCAATACTTATTGATTCTGATTTTGCTAAAGCTCCTTGATGCCATACCCTGTCGTATGTGGACTTGTTGTCAAAGACTGTCACTCTTACCTCACCTCTGGAATTCAGCTCTTTTATCTCTGTTTGAGCGAAGGCTGTAACGAGGTTAGGAGCCGATTGGCCCTAGCAGAACTCAAACTAGATGTCACTGAGCAGGTTATTGCTGAGCAGGTGCTGCTTGATAGTACTTTTGATGACACCTTCCGTTACTTTACTGATGATTGAGAGTAGACTGATGGAGTGGTAATTTGCTGGGTTGGATTTGTCCTACTTTGTGTGGGCAGGTCATACCTGGGCAATTTGCCACATTGTTGGGTAGATGTCAATGTTGTAACTGTGCTGGCAAAATTTGGCCAGGGGAGTAGTAAGTTCTGGAAGACAAACCTTCACTACTATTGAGGGAATGTTGTCAGGGCCCTTAGCTGTTCCACTATCCAGTGCCTTCAACCATTTCTTGAAATCATGTGGAGTGAACCAATTTGGCTAAAAAAAGTATCCATGATACTGGAGACCACTAAAGGAGGCCAAGATGGATCATCCACTTGGTGCTTCTGTTTGAAGGTTGTTGCGAATGCGTCAGCCTTACCTTTTGTACTAATGTGCTGGGCTCTTCCATTATTGAGGCCTGGGATATTTGGGGAGCCTCATCCTACAGTGAGTTCTCTAATTTAATGGTGCCACCACGATTCACAACCAGAGGTTGTAGGATTGCAGAGCTTAGGTTGGATTTGTTGGATATGGGATCACTTAGATCTGTCTATCCCTGGCTGGATAAGTGGGGGATATGCCATGCTATGAGGTTGCAGATGATGTTGGAGTACAATTCTGCTGCTGTTGAGGCCCACAGTGCCTCATGAATTGTTAGACCTGCTCAAAGTCTGTCCCATTTAGCAGAGTGATAGTGCCACACAACTTGATAGAGTATTCTCAATGTGAAGGCTGGGCTTCATCTCTACAAGGACTGTGAGATGGTCACTCTTGTCAATAGTGTCATGGACAGTTACATCTGCAGCCAGCTGATTGGTAAGGAGATAACAAGGTGTAGAGCTGGATGAACACAGCAGGCCAAGCAACATCAGAGGAGCAGGAAAGCTGACGTAGACCCGAAACATCAGCTTTCCTGCTCCTCTGATGCTGCTTGGCCTGCTGTGTTCATTCAGCTCTACACCTTGTAATCTCAGATTCTCCAGCATCTGCAGTTCCTACTATCTCTGATTGGTAAGGATGAGGTCAAGTGTGCTTTTTCTCTTGTTGGCTCCCTCGCCACTTGTCACAGACCCAGTCTAGCAGCTACGCCCTTTAAAATTCAACCATCTTGATCAGTGGTGCTGAAACTGAACTTTGTGGCGGACACTGAAATCCCCCACTCAAGAGAATATTTTGCATCCTAATCACCCTCAATGCTTCCTCCAAGTGTTGTTCAACGTGGAGGAGTTTGGACTCATCAGCAGAGGGAGGACAGTACGTGGTAATCAGCAGGAGGTTTCCTTGACCATGTTTATCCTGAAACCATGAGACTTCATGGGGTCTGGACTTAATAGTTGAGGACTCCTGGGGCAACTCTGTCCTGACTGGATACCACTGTATCACCACATCTGCTGGATCTGGGACAAAACATGTGATGGTGATGGTGGTGTCTGGGGCCTTGTCTATGACGTATGATTCCATGGGTATCACTATGTCAGGCCAGTCTGTGCGACAGCTCACACAATTTTGGTACCAGCCACCAGATGTTAGTAAGCAGGAATTTGCAGGGTTGACAAGGCTGTTTTTGCCAGACTTTTCTAGTGCCTAGGTTGATGCTAGGTGGTCTGTCCAGTTTCATTTCTTTATTGAGAAATCAAAGCAATTGACACAACTGAATGATTTTCTCGGCCATTTCAAAGGGTGTTGAGGGTCAGCTGCATTGTTATGGGTCTGGAGTCACATGTATGCCAGACCAGTTTAGGATGGCAGATTTCTCTCCTTGAAGGACATTAGTGAGCCAAACGGGTTTTTCCCAACAATCTTAATTCCAGATTTTTAAAATTTGAATTCAAATTCCACTATCTGCTGTGGTAAAATTCAAATCTTCCAGGCATTAGCTGACTTTCTCGATTGAGAATCTAGCAACAATACCATTAGGCCATTGCTAGTCTCACACATTTACTTGATAGCTTGAGTAGCCATAACAAATTGTATCACTGATGTCAACCAAGGACCATGCTTATTTTACACTGTGTACCCAAATTTATTTAGAAACTCAAGACAATTTCTCACATTCATAATCTACGATATGCATATGCATGGACTATATCTGCTAATAAATGAAACTGACAAAATCTATTAATTGCTCTGATACTACTGATTTCATGAATGCATTTATTCTTTCAGCACTTTCAAATTCTATTGAATTAACTTAATCTCAATGGAGATAATAGTCATAATAGAGCAATGAGCAAAGACTGAAAGGAAGAAGAGTACAAAATATATTGCTAAATGGTGTGTAATCAAATGAGTCAAGATACTGCTTATTTTATAAGGATAGAATTTATTTTTTTTCGATGAGTACATGTTCCCTTCTTGAGAATTACACATGGGGAGAAATCAACCAATATTTTTCGTAAAGCATGAAAAGCATGTACATAGCCGTCCATGGACATAAATCATTCCATTTTAACCAATGGCTCACAAATCCTCCCAATTATAACAAAGTACAAAGATAAAATATGTTAGATTAAAAATGGACAGTTTAATGAAGATAAACTTTTTTTCTACTGCATTGTGCAAAACGGTGGAATAGTATTTCTCTTGGATGAACTTTCTCATTTAAATTAATTAAACTTGTTGGACAATGAAACTACCATTGAACATACTGAAGAACTCAAAATAATCCTTATATACTTCAAACTACAAAGATGGATTTACATTTATAAATATGTCCCAATATTAAATTTACAACTTTTATTGTAGTTTACACAATACATTATTCTGGGAATCTGTACAGTGTGCATTTCAATGCATCTAATTGTGCGTTTAGACCTTTATCTTCTGACAGTAAATAAGTCGGTCTATGCAATATAAGCAACAGACTTCAGACTTCTGTAAACTCAATTTGCTTTTGATACCACTACTTACATAGCTGGATGATAGCATCAAAAAACACTCACAAATGTTGCAGTATCTAGAGGCATCGACTTATTTTCACTTTGCTTTGGGGACAAAGAATTTGCTGACTATTAATTGATGGCTAATCTCTGTTCTTTCTCTCCTCAGTGGGCTTAATTTGTGCTTCCTTTTCACAACTGCAATACATATTTCCACTTTAAAAAATATACCAGAACAAAAGACAGAGAAACATTTACTTTGTAGGAGGCACAGTTATATTTGCACATCACTTTACAAAATGTTGAACTGACAGCAGGTAAGATGGCCTAAGACAGGTTAACATCTGTCAACAATGCCACTGTATGCAGTTAAAGCAAATTACAGTGAACTCTGTGTAAATGCATTCTTCCATAAATTGAACTCCTGCATAAACAAACAAATAATTATTATGAAATTCAAATAATCTATATGATGAAATGTACAATAGACATTCTGGAACCAGAAACTCTAAAGTAGAAACTGCAGGGTGTGTTCAATGCATGAAACACTTTCATGGATAGGACTTAACCCGGTACCAAAGCTTCTGTGTCTGATAAGTTAACAAAGTCAGAATCACCAATGATTTATTTTGAAACTCATTTCCTTCTAGTCCCCAGATTCTTGAAACCAATGAATCCCATTTAGTGACAGGTGCAATGGCTTTTGTGAAGAAATGGCTTTTGTTGAATTGGGAACTTTTTACACAGCATGCATAGTGCAGAGAAACTCTTCTTAGGGATTAAATGCATGCATGCTTCAGTCTCAATTATACAAATGTTTCCCTGCTGCTATGAATGCAAACTAAAGAATTCTAGATTCCATTAGGAAATGTTTATAGTACAGGCAACAGTCACTTTGACAATAAGGACACTTGCAAATAAATGTCACAATAACATTTTACATGTTAAAATTAAATTCACATGTTTTACTGTAGTACAAATAGGGTTTGAAGGTCCACTTGCGATCAGAAAGAAACTTAACAAGATGAATACCTGATCAGTATTTTGTTAATCTTGAAATTCCTACTGAGAGTGGAGCATTGAGAAATCATTGATTTCCAATTAACAATCCAGCCAGTGGTTAAAAATTTGAGCCCAACTGAAATAGTGGTCAGAGATAGTAGGAACTGCAGATGCTGGAGAATCCGAGATAACAAGGTGTAGAGCTGGATGAACACAGCAGGCCAAGCAGCATCATAGGAGCAGGAAAGCTGAGGTTTCAGGCCTAGACCCTTCATCAGAAATAGGGCAGGGGATGGGGGTTCTGAAATAAATAGGGAGAGAGGGGGAAGCGGGTAGAAGATGGATAGAGGAGAAGATAGGTGGAGAGGAGACAGACAAGTCAAAGAGGCGGGGATGGAGCCAGTAAAGGTGAGTGTAGGTGGGGAGGTAGGGAGGAGATAGGTCAGTCCAGGGAGGACGGACTGGTCAAGGGGGCGGGATGAGGTTAGTAGGTAGGAAATGGGGGTGCGGCTTGAGGTGGGAGGAGGGGATAGGTGAGAGGAAGGACAGGTTAGGGAGGCAGGGACGAGCTGGGCTGGTTTTGGGATGCGGTAGGGGGAGGGGAGATTTCGAAGCTTGTGAAATCCACATTGATACCATTGAGCTGCAGGGTTCCCAAGCGGAATATGAGTCGCTGTTCCTGCAACCTTCGGGTGGCATTGTTGTGGCACTGTAGGAGGCCCAGGATGGACGTGTTGTCTGAGGAATGGGAGGGGGAGTTGAAATGGTTCGCAACTGGGAGGTGCAGTTGTTTATTGCGAACCGAGCGTAGGTGTTCTGCAAAGCGGTCCCCAAGCCTCCGCTCGGTTTCCCAGATGTAGAGGCCACAACGGGTACAGCGGATGCAGTATACCACATTGGCAGATGTGCAGGTGAACATCTGCTTAATGTGGAAAGTCTTCTTGGGGCCTGGGATGGGGGTGAGGGAGGAGGTGTGGGGGCAGGTGTAGCACTTCCTGCGGTTGCAGGGAAAAGTGCCTGTTGTGGTGGGACTGGAGGGGAATGTGGAGCAGACAAGGGAGTCACGGAGACAGTGGTCCCTCCGGAAAGCAGATAAGGGTGGGGAGGGAAAAATGTCTTTGGTGGTGGGGTCTGATTGCAGATGGCGGAAGTGTCGGAGGATGATGCGTTGGATGGCGGAAGTGTCGGATTTCACAAGCTTCAAAATCTCTCCTCCTCCTACCGCATCCCAAAACCAGCCCAGCTCGTCCCCGCCTCCCTAAACTGTTCTTCCTCTCACCTATCCCCTCCTCCCACCTCAAGCCGCACCCCCATTTCCTACCTACTAACCTCATCCCGTCCCCTTGACCTGTCCGTCCTCCCTGGACTGACACATCTCCTCCACACCTCCCCACCTACACTCACCTTTACTGGCTCCATCCCCGCCTCTTTGACTTGTCTATCTTCTCTCCACCTATCTTCTCCTCTATCCATCTTCTATCCACCTCCCCCTCTCTCCCTATTTATTTCAGAACACCCTTCCCCTCCCCCTTTCTGATGAAGGGGTCTAGGCCCAAAACGTCAGCCTTCCTGCTCCTATGATGCTGCTTGGCCTGCTGTGTTCATCCAGCTCTACACCTTGTTATCTCTGAAATAGTGGTTATGCTGTCCACAAGTCATTTTGCTTAAACTCAGCGATTGGTACAAAATACTGAGGCCTCCAACATGTTAATTGTGGCTTCCCTCTTGCAACTCCATGCTGCTAGATGGTTTTCCAGTTATATTAAAATTATTATAGTAGCTACTGGCAAAAAAACATTTGGAATATAAATGCAACAGAAATGAAGCAAAACAATTTAGGACAACAGCGCTAACAAAAAATATCATTTTTCTACCACCCTACAAAATACCCACCTAGTTTTATCAAAAAAAATTGTCCTCATAACAACCATAAATGCTATAAATATCAAGACAGGATTAAGGCTAGTTAGACAGCAGTTGAGAAGAAATATTTGTTTTCAAAATAACCCAGTCTGACCTTGGTGAAAATGTTCCAAATTAGTGTTGAAGTGTCATTTTAATTTAAAAATGAGGCATCTGGCAGCATATGCCTTCCCAGTATGATGTACAGCAGTTCTATTTTATTTTCTGTGAGGTTTTTGTTTGGCTTAGCTACTATTTTACATGATCGGTAAAACAAACGCTTTCGAGAACAGAGTCTGATTATCAAGTGACCTTGATGAGACTTGAAAAAAACAAGAATTTGAATCAAGTTAATTTCACACACAATATTGTACTCTGGGGGAATGAAACATTATCTGTTTCACAGAAAAAGGTTAAAAAATTTACATGGAAATAAATAAGGATTAAAATATATTAAATTATACACACTACTGTCACAGTGACTAATACAGGTGAATAAAAACTTTAAAATGGAACATTTTATTAATGTGACAAACATGATGATGTCAGGTATGGGTCAAGTAAAAGAATATTGTCACTTTCAGACTGACTTCATACTTCACATGGCACAATTAAGCAATCCAATGGTGAAAATATTTTCCATTTTCCATATTTCATCTATTCATTGGGCAATGTTTACCAGAATGCCAAGATTAAAAATAGGTTCAAACATAATTACCTCTTTTCATCAGATAGTTTCTGGCTATTAATTGAAATAGGAGTTAACTTGTAATTGACAGGATTTAAGATTTGTGTTTTAGATTGTACGGTTGCAAAAATCAAGAAAATTACAAAAAAGCAGATCTCAGATTACATTATAACCTTATAGTTCCAAAAGATATTTAGATTGCTGTTCATTAAATTCTTGGTAAATTAATTCCAGTGGGTCTATACGAATGCTATTTTAATAACTAGTTGAGATACTCATTGAAAATTTGTAATTACTTCTGATGTGGGACAGTACTCAATGCCTCCTCCCGTGTGCGACTTAACGAAACATTCTGCAGAAGAGAAAAGAATTAATAGATCATAACATAATGTTGGTCAAATTCGAAGTCAAAAAGCTTCATTCACTCGATGAAGAATGCAGTAGCAAATTTGATTGATTCTACAGCAATATATATTTGTTTGTGTGATCAAGTTTCTTTTCGGGATAACTAAGTAATAAAAGCACAACCTCGTTTTTCTTTGGAAAGTGATCAAATCTAAACATAGAACAAACCTAGCAAAGCATTTTCAGTAAATAATCCTTTAATCTAACGAAGAACCTATTCAAACTGCAGGGGAATGCCTGCCTAGATGATTATCCAAGTATCCAACAGACAGCTTAACATATTACTCAAATCACATTATTAAGAGGTGTCCTCGAAGACTGTTGCCTGCAGGAGATAACAATGATGTGATGTTGCTATTAGTGTGACGAAACATGTTAATTTAAGTTTGAGTTTTTTTTTAACATAGCTTTTCCTGCTTTGAACGTTGGAATTTATAGATATAAATTTTTATTATCACTTGCATCCAAGCCAATCCCTGTTTGGCTTTAGGCACTTTGGTTCTGATGCTACATATTTTCCTTAGAGTGACTTATGAAGAAGAACCCATACTGGCCCTTACAAAATAGAAAATAGGTGCAGGAGTAAGCCAAACTGCACCACCATTCATTATAATCATGGCTGATTATGCAAGCTCAGTATCCCATTCCCGCTCTCTCTCCATATCCCTTGAACCCTTTAGCTGCAAGGGCCACATCCAGTTCCCTCTTGAATATATCTAATGAACTGGCTACAACAGCTTCCTAAGGCAGAGAATTCCATAGGTTCACAACTGTCTGAGTGAAGAAATCCTTTCTTGTCTCAGTCCTGAATGGCTTACCCCTTAATCTTAGACTGTGACCCCTAGTTCTGGACTTCCCTGACATTGGGAACATTCTTCCTATAACTAGCCTGTCCAGTCCCATCAGGATTTTACATGTTTCTGTGAAAACACCCCTCATTCTTCTAAATTCCAGCGAGTACAAGCCCAGTTGAACCAGTCTTTCCTCATACATCAGTCCTGCCATCCCAGGAATTTGTCTCGTGAACATTCGCTGGACTCCCTCAATAGCAAGAATGTCCTTTCTCAGAGTAGGAGACCAAAACTGCACACAACACTCAAGGTGTGGCCTTACCAAGGCCCTGTATAACTGCACAAGACATCCTCAGTCCGATACTCAAATTCTCAAATCCTCTCACTATGAAGGCCAGCACGCCATTAGCTTTCCTCACTGCCTGCTGCACCTGCATACCAACCTTCAGTGACTGTTCCACCATAACACCCACGTCTTGTTGCACCTCACCTTTTCCTAAACTGCCACCATTCAGATAATAATCTGCCTTCCTGTTTTTGTGACCAAAGTGGATAACCTCACATTTATCCACATTATATTGCATTTGTGAAATATATGCCCACTCATCCAAGTCACCCTGCAGCTTCTTAGCATCCTCCTCACAGCACACACTGCCACCCAGCCTAGTGTACAAATCTTACAAAGTAGTGTTAAACCTTGAACTGGTCAATATCTAGATGAAAACAGCAAGACAAAAGTCTTGACCAAAGTCTATCAAAGAACAATGCTAAATTTACTCTGACTTACTGAAATGCCTCACAGCTTTAGTAACTGAACAAATATGTATTCTATCACAGTTCAGGTTGTGCCACTTGATAAATTTAGTGAATAATAAACAGGAAAAGAAGAGTAATCAATATGGTGATAGTGATAATGAACATTATGATTATCTTTGAAATACAAAAGAAATAATAATACTTCTTGTGGACGCAAACTAAACCTTGAACTGTGGTTGTTTTTGTTATGACATGACTAACTGGTATGTTAATGTCAGGGTTAACGTTTCGGGTCCGGTGACCCTTCCTCAGGACTGAGGAAGTTCTGAGGAAGGGTTACCGGACCCGAAATGTTAACTCTGTTTTTTCCTTCAGAGATGCTGCCAGACCTGCTGTGCTTTTTTTGCAACATTGTTTTTGTTCCTGATATTCAGCATCCGCAGTTCTTTCAGTTTTTGTTAACGTCAGGTATTCTTGACGACTTCAGATTGACAGCTGTATTTATCATGCAAGATTTTGCATCAAATTTCTTTGAGATATTCCGGAATAAGCAGACGCTACATCTCTAATAACTAGAAAAGATCATCGGCTATCTAAAGGATTAAAAGTGGCACAAATACAACTGTCAAACATGCCCTGTAAGTGAGAGACATGATACCAAAATATCTGACACAAAAAGAAAATGCTGGTAACACTCCAGTCTGGATGTTTGGTTGAATTCAATGGTTTGACCTAAGAATTTGTTCCACAAACTTTGAATGACCACTTTGATGGACAATAATCCTCTCACAGGAGCAATTCAATTGTCCGCTATTAGTCTATGATCAGTATTGCATGTAGGTGTACATCCAATGTTACGAAACATGGATTACATTCAGGATTGTTCCACATTGCTGGTAAGCAATTACTGACATAAGAACCTCTGATCAAAGTTTGATTGACATACAGTAGCGTTAACATCACTGAACTTGCCGTGATCAACATCCTGAAATGGAGTCACCACTGATCAGAAATTTAACTGGAGCCACATAAGTGCCATGGCTACAAGAAGTCGTCAAATTTTGGGAATTATGGTGAGCCACATGGTCTTCAGGTCAAGCAGCTTGATACCTTATCCCCTATCTTGGTCATTAGTTCCATCATCACCATCACACTTTGGCTACAGCATATAACATCTATGGGATACACAACAGCAACTTGCCAAGGCTTTTTCGACAGCACCTTTCAAATCCACAATCAATGTTCCCTCTAAGCTGCGTGTCTACACGCATACACAGCCGCTCCAATGTGGCCACGGTGGCCCATGAAAATGACGTTGCCCACAATCCATCCCAACAGAAGGTCAAGGAAAGCAAGTTCTTGCGAACTCCACATGCAACTTCTTCTCCAAGCCGCACACCATCCTGACACATTATTCTCGTTCTTTCACTGTAAAAAAAAAAGCCTAGAACTCCTGGACCAACAGCTTACACCATATGTTTTGCAGTGGTTCAAGAAGACTGCCTAGTCCTACATTCTCCTCATTGCCTACCTCAACTCACCAGTTGCTGAAACACTCTAGAAAAGAATACTAATGCTCTCTTAGAATTCTACATCCTATATGCCAAAACTCTAATGCCCGTAACACTAACATCATCCCTTTGCCTGTCGCTGCCTGAACTCTCTGACCTATTCCCAGTCCACTAATACCTTCATTTTAAAATTTCATTCTTGATGGCCTTGCCCTTCCCATTTCTAACCCCCTCCAAGCAAGCGATAATGTGAATGCTATACCGTTAATGATGATGTTTTTATGAACTTAGAGAAGTCATTTAACAAAGTGATAAATTATTAATGAAAATAAGAGTTCCTGGAACTATACGCAACCTTGTAACATAGGTTGGCAATTCGTTGGGAGGTAGGACGTACAGGTTAGAGAATGTGCTCTGATTAGTAAGATGTGACTAGTGGCATTCCCCAGGGGGAATATCGACAGGTGGACTTGTGATTGCTTGAACTAATTTCTTCAAATAACTGGGCTGAAAGTTGTCAAGAGTCAGTCTCTTGATCTTCAATAACCTCCCAATGTATCCTCACCTGATTTTAGAATTTTTCCATCCATATTTACATTTTAGCTCAGTTTTTATATTGAAATCTTAAAGTAATTTCTCAATTTCAGGTACAAACTTAATGTGCACTGACAAAGCTTCAACTCTGGGGGGCAAGGATTTGTAATGATCTCCTCATCGCAATTCAAATCATATGTGTATTTTTGGCCGATGACAACAAATTTTTCATCTGTCAAATTGCCTAAATTGACATTACAACTGCAGTTATAGTTGGAAGAGGACTGGGGAAAGCTCTTTAGGTGTGGAATTCTTGTAGGAAAACAATGAAAGATGTCAAAATCAACTGTAGCTAATACACTAAAACTGTCACACTTTTATAATAAAAAAAGTTGAGATTAACTTGAAAGTTGTCCAATGATACACTGTACTTCCATCAAGTTCATATTAACCTTAGAAACTACATTGCTGCCTTGTGATAAACCCAAACTAATAATCTGACATTGTATTAACAATGTGCATGATTACAGTGTTGGGTATTTTTACAATGTTCATTACTGCAATGCACACAGATGCACTTTGTTTGCGTTACATGTCTGGCCAAAACATAGCTTATTTATAGTGCACTTTAAGCTTGTTATTTATTCATAGAATGTAGACATTGCTGGTTAGGCCAGCATTTACTGCCCATCCCTAAATACCCAGACAGCAGTTGAGAGTCAACCACGTTGCTGAGAGTTTGGAATCACTTGTATGCCAGACCAGGTAAAAATGTCAGATTTCTTTCCCTACAGAGCATGAGTAAACCAGATGGGTTTTTCTGATTACATGGTCACCAAGAGACCATCACTCTACTGCAATTGTGTTAAGTTCAGATTTCACCATCTGATACTGGAGTGCCCGTCAAGTGATATTATCATTGCAGCACTGCCTCCCTTGCTATCCTATATTCCTAGTGTCCAACTTAGTCTCTGGAATCTGGACACTACTTCTTCCATGATTAAATCCTTTCCATTTCTCAGACAACCACTGGGATATAAAGTGAATCAAAACAAATCTGAAACAACTTATTTCTCATATTCTTGCTACTTTCTAGATAAATATCTCAAAGGTTACCATACATCTAAGTTAAACTCGATTTTTTTGGTATTTATATTTGACATTGAGTTATTAGTAATAACATATGCTGCGATACATTATTTAGGTGTCTAATTTCCAGGTAAACTATAACATGATTCACCTTAAAAAGATTGAGAGGTACAGGTTTTCCAAAGTCTGATGCCTATTTAAGTTCATCTGATTTATAATAGCTGATTGAAAAATTGCCAGTTTTAAAACATTACATCACCATCTAGGGGCTGCATTGCTACAGTAGTAAATGTCAATAAGTGCATACCTCAAATTGATCAGAACTTCTTTGAATGTTAAATTTGGTGCTGCCACATTCTGCATGTCATTTTATCCTTCTGACACATTCTCATTCATAACCACAACAATCAGATCCATGACAAAATATGTAAATGGTGGTGGAAAGCATACAGTAATGCTCAAGAAAGTGCACTTTAATAACCTCAACTTCTTTGTTATTTTTCTGATTTTAAATGGGATCCATGATAGTCCCAATGGATTTCTCAATTTACGACGCCTGTTTTAATAAAAGATACAAATAGAACGAGATAGTAGGAACTGCAGATGCTGGAGTCAGAGATAACAAAGTGTGCAGTTGGAGGAACACAGCAGGCCAGGCAGCAGAGGAGCAAGAAAGCTGATGTTTCAGGTCGGGAGATAGTAGGAACTGCAGATGCTGGAGAATCTGAGATAACAAGGTGTAGAGCTGGATGAACACAGCAGGTCATCATCTGTGGGTGCTCCGACAATCCATTTCTGAAGAAGGGTCTAGGCCCGAAATGTCAGCCTTCCTGCTCCCCTGATGCTGCTTGGCCTGCTGTGTTCATCCAGCTCAACACCTTGTTTCAGGTCAGGACCTTTCTTCAGAAATGGGGAAGAGGAGGGGAGCTCAGAAATAAATGGAGAGAGTAAGGGTGGGGCTGGGGAAGGTAGGTGGGATGGTGATAGGTGAGTGCATGTAGGCAATGGTTGGGATTGGTCAGTGAGGTGGGAGTGACGGATAGGTGGGAGAGAAGATGGACAGGTTGTGTCAGGTCAGGGAGGCAGAGATGCAAGGAACCGTTGGCCATGGGAGGAGGCCAGGGTTGGGGAGATTTTGAAACTGGTAAAATCCACATTCAAGCCATTGGGCTGTAGGCTCCCGAGACAGAATATGAAGTGCTGTTCCTTCAGTTTGTGGGTGGCATCATTGTGACGCTGGAGGAGGCTCAAGATGGACATACCCCTATGTCTCCTATCTGGCTTTCGTAGGGGCCACTCTCTCCGCACTCCCTTGCCCACTCCACACTCCCCACTAACACCACCAACACCTGCACCTCTCCCTGCAACCGCAGGAAATGCTACACCTGCCCCTACACCTCCCCCCTCACCTTCATTCAAGGCAAGAACCTTCTACATCAGACATGGGTTCACCTGCACATCTGTCAACTTGGTCTACTGCATCCGCTGCACCCGATGTGGCCTCCTCTACATTGGTGAGTTCAAGCAGAGGTTCGGAGACTGTTTTGTGGAACATCTATGCCCTGTATGCGACAAACTACAACACCTTATAGTCGCAAAACATTTTAACTCCCCCTCCAACTCCCTGGGTGACATATCCATCCTGGGCCTCCTCCAGTGTCACAATGATGCCACCCACAAACTGGAGGAGCAGCACCTCATATTCTGCCTCAGGAGCCTACAGCTCAATGGCCTAAATGTGGATTTTACCAGTTTCAAAAATCGCCCTGGCTTCATCCTATGACCAACCCTCCCTCTCATCCCCGCCTCCTTGACCTGACACAACCTGTCTGTCTTCTCTCCCACCTATCCGCCACTCCCATCCCACTGACCAATCCCAACCACTGCCTACATGCAATCATCTATCACCATCCCACCTACCTACCCCAGCCCCACCCCTCCTCTCTCTATTTCTGAGCTTCTCTCCCCTCATTTCTGAAGAAGGGTCGCTACCCGAAACGTCAGCTTTCCTGTTCCTCTGATGCTGCCTGGCCTGCTGTGTTCCTCCAGCTGCACACTGTGTTATCACAAATAGAACGAGACTACACATCTATGCCAATATTTGTTCAAAGATTATATGCAAGTGAGCTTGCCAGGAATATGCAAAGGTGAGACAGCTGGTTTGACCACAAACTCTAGGGTGCCAATGACCATCTCATTTCTTACATGTTACATCTCCCTAGTAATGATCATGGGGGAAACAGTCTGCGAAAATCTGGGTTAATAGGCTGGTCTATTTGATGCTAGGATCCCTCATAAAGGATGAACACAACCTGCCTTTGACCTTGTTCATTCATATTATAAACTGACCCATAGGAACAGGGTCATGATGAGACCAAAGGGCCAAGTGCTCTAATTATCAAACTACTTGGGTATTGTGCTGCACCATCACTTGCTTGAAAACACGTGCTTGCATCTTGAGCATTTTTTCCCCTTACTCTGCACATTCTGTTTCAACAAATGTCCCTTTACAAAATGTTCATGGGTTCAATTGTCTTTACATGATTTTCTGAATCCTAATTGACTATTAAGATTTTACATACAAATTACAATTGTCCAAATCAGGATCTGGAGTTATATTAATGAGGTGACCTTGGAAAATTGCAGTAAAAGAGAACACTTAAATACTTATCTGTTTAAAACCAGCTTGTAACAATTTAGTTCAAAACTGCAGCCCTTTCGGAACATGTAGACATTGCATACACAACGTGCCTTAATATGTTTGACTAAGTAAATTTAAGCGAGAATGCATTGTTAGTTGGGGAGTTTATATAATGCTGAATGCAAACCATGGAAACATTTCATTCAATTGTCTGCCCTGAGGACTGGAATAAAATACAATCTGTGAGGATGTCAGGGAAAAGTTTTTTTTCAAATCATATGCATAATAAAAGAGAGGATGACAAAGGTACTCTACTGAGCTTAGAGGAAAGCTAAAATCATTAGGAAGGCAAAGATGTAATATGAAAGAAAAATATCAAATAACTCTTTCGGCATATAAGTGGTAAAATGTTAAACAGCTAAAGGACGTCTAGTGGATAACTAGGGTAAACCTATAAGAGATTATTTTAAACAGAAGGTACACTGATTAGCACTTTGTTTGCCTTTTCAGTGCAAGCCAAGGAAGACAAAGAGAAAGGATCATTATGTGCAATATAAATAGTGACATAAACCAATAAGAATTAATTATACAGTTTTATATTTTAGATTCTATGCATATCTGAAATTAAAGCACAAAGGACATGTAACTTTGATGAAACCAAAGCTAGGGTGAAATGTACAGATGACGCAAGATACAAACAGAAGTGAAGGATCAGACACATCAGATACATTACTGGAGGGAATGAATATAAGTTATTAAGAACCCAAGGACAGGAAAGGGAGGTAGAAAAGTTGAGCCACTCTGTACTGCTGTTAGCTCCAAATGTTTAAGAACCAGTATAAATAAAAATTGACAAATCTCATGAAATCTTTGTAAGATATTTATTTCTAGGTATCTATACTTCTATCTTTTTACATAATTTTTGCTTTTTTGAAGTTCCTTCTGGCTTGCAGATTGGTCCAAGTTAATCACCTGGTATTAGTGCTAATATGAGCAGGACAAACTAATCAGATCTGAGAATTTATTCAAAAATCTAGAAGGTCACAAGATCAGAACATGGTCAACTTTACAAACATTTTTCTAATTCTAAATAAAAAGCGAAAGAACTGCGGATGCTGGAAATCAGAAACAAAACAGAAGTTGCTGGAAAAGCTCAGCAGGTCTGGCAGCATCTGTGATGAGAAATCAGAGTTAATGGTTTGAGTCCAGTGATCCTTTCTCAGAACTCAATTTTTCTAAATCTAATTTTTTATTTAATTTTCTTTTCAAATATGGTCATAGATGTGGGTATCAATGGCTGGCTAGCATTTATTGCTCATCTTAATTGCCCTTCAGATATTATAAAAGTACTCTTTTCCCAATATCCAAACTGATTTTTAAATAATTTTTAACAATTTAAAGGATGATTCTCACCATACTTGCAATAATAAATGTCCTCACTCACTGTCATTCCCCAGAATGAGGAGTAGCAAAAGCAGCCAAAATAAATAGGATGTCTTATTCATAAAATGCACTTCAATGGCTCAACCACTGGGGATAACAAAATCTGGCTTCCACATATCAACTGTTTCAGACAACCAACATTTTCTGTAGCAATTATGATAGCTTAATGCTCATATATCTACTTTTCTCATGTGAAAACATTTAAAAAATGACAAATGCAAATCAACATAATTTTATAGGTTTATAAAAAATTCTTTCATCGCCTGTAGCTGGCGCTGGCTGGGTCAGCATTTATTGCCCATCCCTTATTGATCTCGAACTGAATGATTTGCTAGGCCATCACAAAAGGCAATTAAGAAGCAACTGCATCGTTGTTGGTCTGGAATAAGGTGTAGGCCAGACTAGGTAAGGATGGCAGACTTTCTTGCCTAAACAGCATTAGTGAAACAGACGGATACATGTGACAATCAACAGTCATTATGTGGTCATTAGGTTAGCATTTAATTTTAGACTTCTAATTAATTTCACCATCTGCCATGATAGCTTTCAAACCCATGTCCCCAGAACACTAGCCCGAACTCTGGATTGCTGGTCTCATGACATTATCATGGTCACAACTTTCCCTTGATACAACATTTGCAACACCTGGCCCATCTAAAAATCTCAAAATGTACAACAAGAATTTCCTAGTTTGTAAAGTGCTGCCTAAACAGACATGATTAAGCTTTCTTCTTGTTCACCATTCTATAAGATATAGTTAACTACAAATAAATCCTTGCTTCTTAGGGAATATTAAATGCAAAAATCAACCAAAAATAGAATGTGGAGCTGGATGAACACAGCAGGCCAGGCAGCATCAGAGGGGCAGTAAAGTTGACGTTTCGGGTCTGGACCCTTCTTCAGAAAGGGTCTTCTGAAGGGTTTTCTGAAGAAGGGTCCAGACCCAAAACGTCAGCTTTCCTGCTCCTCTGATGCTTTCTGGCCTGCTGTGTTCATCCAGTTCCACGCCTTGTTATCTCAGACTCCAGCATCGGCAGTTCCTACTTTCTCTAACCAAAAAATAGAGTTATTTTTCTAGTTTTGTGTCCAAGGCTTGGAACTAATAAGGTAATCAATTGTATGCAAATGAAGAATGATGGCCAAGAAATGTGGTCAGTGACAAACAAATGCAGCTGCTTGGTTACACTTATACAAAGAACTTTACAGGCATCTGAAGTTCTTATTAACCAATAATCAAGGAAATAAATGCCTTCTTTTACAGCATTTGAGGCCAGTGAACAGTACAAACAACTTTGTTCCTCCTTAACTGGTCAGACTGAAGAAACATTAAAGAGTTGTACAGGTTCTGTACTGGGAAGATTACTTAGGCTATGGATTTAATTTAATATGATGTCAGACACAGGAAGTAAATCAGACGGGATAGAAAGAGAGGGAGAGGAGCAGGAGATAGGAAACTTAAAAATGTTCAACCAAATCTCCGATTATTAAAATACTAAAAGCTCAAAACGACAGTATTTAAAAAAAAAAGGCCAGACAAAGGCAGTGGTAGTGATCACATGGGAAATGATTCAAATGGAGAAAGAAACCTACACTGCTGTGTGACCCAGCCCTGAACCTGCACCGCTATTGCCTCTTTTGTTTGATTTGACTTTGGAGCTGACTTTGGCGAAAACTGTGGGGGGAAAGCTCACAGCAGGGAAGCAGCTAAATTTTTTTCAAAAAGTGCAACCTTACTGTTTATTTTGTAAAGCTACAATAGTGAGTAGAGTGGGTTCTTTTTTGATATCTGCCTCTTGATTAAACTTTGAAAATAAAAAACATAAGTACTAAGTGGCCTCGAGCAGTGTTTTTAGAGCAGTAAGACTGTGCTACTTTCTGGGTCTGTAGATAGTTAAGGTGCAAAAATGGCCTTTCGTACAGTGATGTAATCTTCCTGTCAGATGTGGGTGATTAGGGAGAGTTTCCATGTTACTAATGATTACGTCTGCAGGAAGCGCGTTTGGTTGAGAATCCTATCGGATTGCATGGATTGGTTATTACAGAATTTACAGAAGGGGTAGGATGTGTGATGGATGACAGCTGTAGGAAGGGAGACAAACCACAGATACATTCAGTCAGGTAGATGGGTTACCGCCAGGAAAGGTAGTAGAGGAGGCAGGTAGTGTACGAATCTCCTGTGGCTATCCCCATCTTAAACAAGTATGCTGTTTTGGAAAATGTAGGTATGATGAACTCTCAGGGAAATGTAGCTCAGATAGCCATGTTTCTGGTACTGAGACTGGCTTTAATACAACAAGGGGTATGTCAGGTTCCAAGCGATCGATTGTGATAGAGGTCTCTCTAGTCAGATGCACAGTCAGACGTTTCTGCGGCCGACAGTGAGAAATCAGAATGGTGTATTGCCTCCCCAGTGCCAGGACCAAAGATATCTTGAAGAAGGTGCAGAATATTCTCAAAGCGGGGAGAGACCAGCAGGAGGTTGTTGTACTCATTGGTACTAATGACATATGGATAATATTCTGAGGAAAGAATATAGGAAGTTAGGCAGGAATTTATAAAGGAGGCCCTTGAGGGTAGTAATATCTGGATTATTCCCAGTGCCATGAGCTAGTGAGGATAGGAATAGGAGGATGCAGCAGATGAATGCATGGCTGAGGAGTTGGTGCAGGGGAGAAGGATTCACATTTTTGGATTATTGGAATCTCTTCTGGAGTAGAAGTGACCTGTATAGAAAAGACAGACAGTACCTGAATTGGAAGCAGACTAATATGCTGGTGGAGAGATTTGTGAGAGCTGCTTGGGATCATTTAAACTAGTAAAGAGGGGGTAAGACCCAGGGAGATAGAGAGGAAAGAGATCAGTCTGAGACTAGTACAGTTGGGGAAAAAAGCAAATCACAAGGTCAGGGCAGGCAGGAATAAACTAGAGAACGAGGAAGATCTGATAAATTAAACTGCATTTATTTCAATGCAGCAGACCTAACAGGCAAGGCAGATGAACTCAAGGTATGATTGGGAACATGGGACTGGGATATCATAGAAATTACAGAGATGTGGCTCAGGGATGGACAGGACTGGCAGCTTAATGTTCCAGGGTACAGATGGTATAAGAAGGATAGAAAGGAGGGGGCAAGACAGGAGGGGAAGTGGTGTTTTTGAGTAGAGATAACATTATAGCTGTACCTAGGGAATATTCCTGGGAATATGTCCAGGGAAATTATTTGGGCAGAACTGAGAAATAAGGAAGGGATGATCACTGTATTGGGGTTCTACTATAGACCCCGCAACAGTCAGCCTGAAATTGAGAAACAAATTTGTATGCAGATCTCAATTATCTGTAAGAATAATAGGGTGGTTATGGTAGGGGATATTAACTTTTCAAACATAGACTGGGACTTCCATAGTGTTAAAGACTTGGATGGAGAGGAATCTGTTAAGTGTGTACCAGAAAATCTTCCGATTCGGTATGTGGATGTAGAGACTAGAGAAGGTGCAAAACCTGACCTACTCTTGGGAAATAAGGCAGGGCCGGTGACTGAGGTGTCAGTGGGGGAGCACTTTGGGACCAGCGATCATAATTCTATCAGATTTAAAATAGTGATGGAAAAGGATAGATTGGATCTGAAAGTTAAAGTTTTAAATTGGAGGAAGGCCAATTTTGGCAGCATTAGGCAAGAAATTTCAAAACTTGTTTGGGGGCAGATGTTTGCAGGTAAAGGGATGTATGAAAAATGAGAAGCCTTCAAAAATGAGATAACCAGAATCCAGGGACAGTATGTTCCTGGTAGGGTGAAGGGTGAGACTGATATGTGTAGGGAATGCTGGATGACTAGAGAAATTGAGGTTTTGGTCAAGAAAAAAGAAGCATATGTCAAGTATAGACAGCAGAGATTGCTTGAATCCATAGAAGAGTACAAAGGCAGTAGGAGTACACTTAGGCAGGAAGCAA
>JAHRHZ010000028.1:21312999-21347603 GCA_024137785.1 Ginglymostoma cirratum
TATGATGCTGCTCGGCCTGCTGTGTTCATCCAGCTCTACACCTTGTTCTATCCGAGGAAAGTTCACATGGGTGGAGTGATTTTTCATATGAAGAGAGGTTGAGTAGATTGGGCTTGTACTCATTAGAGCTCAGGAGAATGATTTTAAAAAACCTTACTGAAACAATAGGATTCTTAGGGGCTTGATAGGGTTAATGTGAAGAGATTGTTTCCATCTGTGGGAGAGTCTTGGACCAGAGGGCATAATCTGAGTAAAAAGTCGCCTATTTAAAACAAGGATGAAGAGTTTATTTTTCTCCTCAACAGGCTGGTAAATCTATAGAATTATTCACCAAAGAGAGTTGTTGAATTTGGGTTGTTAAGTAAATTCAAGAAACATTTCTGATCATTAAGGAAATCAAGTGTCATGGGGATAAGGCATAAAATTGGAGTTGAGAATTGTTAGATCAGCCACAATCTCATTGAACGATGGAGAGGGCATGATGGGCTGAATGGCCTACTTATGCTCCAATGTTTTCTGGTCTTAGGATAAGTGGAAAGAGACTGAAGGGAGAAAACATGGAGTCAAGATAGGAAGAAACAAAATGCATCACCTCACCCATTTCAGAATTCAATTCCATTGAACTATTTGATCAACCCTTCTGTACTGTCCTGTAGTCTTTCCTCTTTGTTAGTTACACCAAGTTTCACATCATCAGCAAACGTACTGATCTAATTTCCCACATTCATGTCGAGACTATTAATGTACACTACCAAAAGCAAGAGACTGAGCACCGAACCCTGTGGTACACACCACTGGTCACAGGCTTCCAGTCCAAAAAACAACCTTTGACCACCGTACACTGTTTCTGCCACTACGCTAATTTTGGATCCAATTTGTCAAATTGGCCTGGATCCTCTGGGCTCTTAGCTTCTTAATTAGTCTGCCAAGTGAGATCTTGTCCAAAGCATTTCCCTCATTTACACACCTAAACAGTTTCTCGAAAAATTCAACTAAATTTGTTACATATGATCTCTTTCTTACAATCCCATGCTGACTATCCTTGATTAATTTTTGCTTCTCTGAGTGAAGATTAATTCTGTCCCTCAGGAATTTTTCCAATAGTTTCCCCTGTGAAAGATGTCGTACTCGCTGTCCTGTAGTTTTCTGGTTTATCTCTACTACCCTACTTGAAGAATAGTATCACATTGGCTGTCCTCCAGAAACAATCCTGTAGCCCGAAAGGATTTGGGCGGCACAGTGGCTCAATGGTTAGCACTGCAGCCTCACAGTGCCAGGGACCTGGGTTCGATTCCAGCCCCAGGTGACTGCCTGTGTGGAGTTTGCACGTTCTCCCCACTTCTGCGTGGGTTTCCCCCAGGTGCTCCGGTTTCCTCCCACAGTCCAAAGATGTGCAGGCTAGGTGGATTGGCCATGCTAAATTGCCCAGAGCGTTCAGGGGTGTGTGGGTTATAGGGGGATGGGTCTGGGTGGGATGCTCCAAGGGTCGGTGTGGACTTGTTGGGCCAAAGGGCCTGTTTCCACACTGTAGGGATTCTAGTGATTCTAAAATTAAAGTCAGAGCTTCTGCAATCTCCTCCCTTGCCTCCCACAGAAGCCTGGGGTATATCTTCCTTGGGCATGGAGATTTATCTATACTCACGTCACCTAAAACCACTGATCTATCAGAATTTATGTCTATTAACAACTTTTAATATAACTCCATAAATCATGTATATTAATCCATTAACTTGTGGTTATAATACTAACTGCAGATTTCTGTGTACCAGCCACCCCCCATTCAAACTAATTCAGGGGCTCGCTACCATGTCAGGTTACAGCCACTCCAATTTGCGGTTACACCCCACTTTAAAGTGCAGTCATCCATAACACGCTATGTAAACAAACCCATTTAACAAGACCGACATTCCATTCAAAGATGCAGTCAGGCGCGATGGCTCACAAAATTGCACAGACACTAGAGGATGAAACCTTTTTGCATCCCCACACCAAAAACAGTGTTATTTGACATTAAAATCCAACTGTGAATAGGTGCTATTACTAAGCTGTTTTATCTATATTCCTCCAGCTAGAGTAGCTCCAAGTATCAGTCAAAGGTGATAACTGGATTAGCCCCCTTCCTTTTTAAAGTAAAATGTTACTTCCCTGCATACTTTTCCTGTGTGTTACGTAACCAGGTACTTGTCCCAAGATTTTATTCAACATGTATATAAAACTTTACCTCACTGATTAAAACTAGCAAACGCTATGCACTGTATGTAAGCAACCTTTAACCTACTAACAAAATTAACAGCGCTATGTCCAGACCCATGCGACCTTGAATGAATGAGTGAATGAAACTGACAGTACTACGACAACAGATGTGACCATGAACCCAAATTAATGAATGAATGATAGTAAATAGAACCCACAGATGGACGCAACCATGAAACTAACTAAAAATCACAGACAATCAAAACTGATAGCAACTCCAGACATTTATTAGAAAAAGGCATCTTGTGTTTTTTAAACTTTAAAATTCTAACCTTGAAAATAACAAGACTATCACCTTTTGAATTATGCAAGGACAAACCAGACAGACACTCTAATCTCATTAAAATAACCATTAACACTCAACAATAACCGCTAACATTTAGCACATGTTTAAACCATCTCCAATTTCCTGCAAAATGGTTTCTGTACAGTATCTACTGCTTAACATTCAAGTGTTAGAATGTTAATGTATGCTTGAAATCTGTATTAAAAACGGCTGCTTTTGAGCTATGATTTTGGGATTCTATTTTGCCTCACATCGTGCTGCCGTGAATGTACAATAAAGAGGCTATTTTCACCATTCACTGATCCTGGTAGTCTGGTTCTTTGAACACTTTCTCACACCACTAATACATCTACTCTCTCTGTGCAAATTCTTTTAAATATATCACAGACTACCTCCCTGATTTCTGTACCTACGTTATCCTTCTCTAAATAGTGAATACTTCCTGCAGGTCTGACAGATATTTTACTAACTGCACCTATTATTAACACCTTTTATTCAACTATACCTTTCCTTTACTGCCATTAACATTCCCTTTGATTTTTGGTCTAGACAACTTCACCATTTGTTCAACCCCGTCAGTTCTGAAGAACAGTCATGTAGCATTGGAAATGTTAACTGTTTCTCTCTTCACAGATGTTGCCAGACTAGCTGAGGCTCTCCTGTACTGTTTCTATATCATACCAACCCAATATAAATAAATACCATGGGGTTTCCATAATCTACAACAGTCAGGAATTAAGTTTAAGATCACTCTCAGCACCTGGTATCAATGTATGAGGTGTTAAGGCTCTATTGTTTAGGATGTGCTAACAAAGCAATGAGAGAACTGTGATGGGGCAGAGTTGCACTGATTTGAGGGGGAGAAATTGGGTCTGTCGGATCTGCTCAAGGTTTTGAGGTTGTGACCATCAAAGTGGGCAGTGCTCAAACAGATGATATATTTTATTTGGCTTGTCAGAAAATATTTTGTAAATCTATTGCATAAAGAACTGAGAGCAAAGTATTGATATGGAACCAAACAGTAAGCCATTTTCAGGTTCTAGGTTGTGGCTAGTGGCACGCGTTGGGAATCAGTAGGTAAATGGAGCTCAGTTCTTAAGCTGTAATGATGACTTAAACAGAAGAGTTAAAAGTGATGTGTCATGGTGTCGATGATACAGGGCTGGATCAGGGAGTAAGCTGTGGGGAAGATGTGGTGGTTGGGGGGTGGGAGGTTGGGAGAAAATTGCAAGTAGATTGACTGACTGAGTAGGAAACAAGACAGCAAATAGAATGAGATGTAGGGAAGTGAGGTGAAAAGTTATCCACTTGTAAAGAAAAAAATGGAAGAGAGACTGGAAAATGCTGATACTCAGATATACTTGGGTGGCACTGTACACAAGTCATACAGGGTTGACAGTACATTTAGCAAGTGGGATGACAAATGTCTTGTTAAAGGGGGATTTGGATAAATGGAGTGTTGAAGTCTGACTGTGGTTGTCTAATGCCTTGGTGAATTACATTTTGTGGTACTGTGCACCGTTTGGGTCACATCACCTATAGTGAGGTATAGTTGCCTTAGTTGGAGTAAAACAGAAGTTTGCCGGATTGATTTCTGGGATGAGGTGGATGTCTTTTGAGAAGGAAGTGAGTGGACTAAATCTATATTTGCTACATTGGAGGCATTCTCATAGAAATATAAGTTTCCCAGGTGGTTAGATAGATTTGATGCTGGTGGGGGATATTTCCCTGGTAGTGGAGTCTAGAACATGAGATCACAGCTTCAGAATGAGGGATTGGTCATTTAGCACTGAGATAAGGATAAGTTTCTTCATTCCAAAGGTTATGGATTTTTGGAGTCCACTGTCCCACAAAGCTGTGCATATGTATGTTCATGATGGACGCCAACAGAGTTTTAGAGAGCGGTGCAAGAAAGTAAAGTAGAAGATCAATCATGATCCTATTAAATGATGGGGAAGTTTCAAGAGCCAAATGGCCTACTCCAGCTCCTGTTTTTTACCTAAATATTGGAATCTTTCTCTTTTTATACTATCTTGGATTCTGGGCAATTTCAATTGACCCATATCTCTTTAAAAAGGCTGAATATGTTTTACTCATTCAAATAATAGCAGTGAATGCTTTATACATAGTTTGGGCTTTTCAATCTTACTTTCCAGGAGAAATATTAATTCCTCAGGTTCATTTCAATACACGTTTGCTAAATTGAAAGTCATGTCATCCAAACTAGCTACTTAAAGAAAGTTTGCATAAATAAATAAATTATAATTTCAGTTCTGTCAAGACGGTGGTAGAGCTCAGCAAGTTCATCCAGTAAGTAGAAGAAAATGCAGGTAAAATCTACCGTCTGTGCGGAGTTGGCTGATCTCAGCAACAGTGGGACTACAACTGATCACAACGCTCTTGTTTTGGGGTGGAAAAATTAATCAAAGTCACAATTTCTGATTGCTGTGCATTCTGTTCTAAAAGCAACTGGTCAAATAAGTTGCTGACACTCACTGGCTATGCTTGCATCCGTAATGCCCATTTGTGCAAGTGGTAGAGGTACCTGTGAAATGACATTCCAATAGAGTGAACATTTCAGGAGAGGAGAGAAAATGTTGAAAACAAAATAAACAAGAGTTGATCTCAGTCAGAGTATTGATAGTAAATGCAGCAAAAGGTCTCAGGGATGCAGAGGTGAGGGGTATTTAAGTTCTCATTTCTCATCATTAAATGAGATCAGCTGGAAAGTGTATGTCCATGGTGAGTTCATCCGTGAGCCTTTACAGTTCATCAACATGGTATTAATACTCACTGTCAAGGTTTATAGATGGAGAATGACAGGCAATAGTCAGGAAAGTGTGTCTTGTTGCGTATGAGTGTTAGGAAAATTAAGCAGAAAACAAAAATGGAGAAGGGAAAGGAAAAGTCTGAAAGGTATAATACTGTTCACTTTCTTTTCACAGTACCTGCTCCCTTATCCATAAAGTAAGCGATAAGGCACCGCATGACAGCCTGGTGTGCAATAACAAGAACATTTCCCTGTCTCTCTAGCTCCATGATGACAGGCTCCACCCGCTGGACCAAATCCTGGTAGGACTAAACACAAGTAGATGGGTTACTAAAAAGGCAACACTGTGGTACATATCTCCAAATACAGGCTATGTCCAATTTGCGAATGGATTCTGCTCTGGGGTCTGTTCGCAAATTGATTTGTATGCAGGTCAGAGCACAATGCAGTACCACTGTCAAGTAGCAATTTGTATGTCAAGTGTATAAAATTATACCGCTGTATGGGATCACATTGGTAGGTACAAACGTCCGATAATCATAAATCGGGAACCCCTGCATATACTTTGAGAGTTTAGAAAAACCTAAACAGAAAAAAAAAATCAGCTCTGGATGATTTAGATGTGAAAAATGCAACGTGTCTCACAACTGCTACAACATTAACATCTAATATTTTCCTTATTGAAGCTGTCAAAATTGATCACATAAAGCATAGCAAGACGTTCTTTTTGACTTCTGATGGACTTTGTGATTGATACCGGTCTAGTTCCACTGATGACAGATTTTTAAAATCAGGTGCAGTCCACGGATTAAACCAAAAAACAATTATGATTTGCATGCTGATAGTTAACTTCTAATATTGGTGCACCCTCTCATGGCAGAGTAATCGAATCCCTACCACTGCACCAGGATGCCTGAGATGAAGTCTTACCTGCCACAGAGGTGTGTAATAACATCTCTAAACAGGCTGGTTTTTAAAAAAAGGGTTAATTATAAAAGTATTAAACGTACATTACCTGCCAATTTTCTATGGCAATTTTGTATGCCTACATTTACAATGGAATAATTAGGTGCTGGAAGACTGGAACTTGACTAATGTGATGCCACTATTTAAGACAGGTGGTAAGGAAAAGCCAGGGAGCTCTAGACCGGTGAGCTTGATGTCAGTGGTGGGGAAGCTATTGGAGGGAATCCTGAAAGACAGGATTTACATATATTTGTAAAGGCATGGACTGATTTTTGGGATAGTCAACATTGCTTTGTGTGTGGGGAAATTGTGTCTCACCAACCTGATTGAATTTTTTTGAAGAAGTAATGAAGAGGATTGATGAGGGCAGAGCAGTGGACATGATCTATATGAACTTCAATAAGGCATTCAACAAGGTTTGAACTGTTTAGCAAGGTTATATCACATGGAATACAGGGAGAACTAGCCATTTGGATAGAAAACCGGCTCAAAAGGTAGAAAACAGAGGCTGGTGGCGGAAGGTTGCTTTTCAGATTGGGGGGGACCTGTGATCAGTGGTGTGTCACAAGGATTGGTGCTGGGCCCACTGTTTTTTGTCGTTTATATAAATGATTTGGATGTGAACATAGGAGGTATGGTTAGTAAATTTGCAGATGACACCAAAATTGGAGGTGTAGTGGACAGCAAAGTAGGTTACTTCAGAGTGCAATGAGATCTTGATCTGATGGGCCAATGGGCCGAGGAGTGGTTGATGGAGTTCAATTTGGATAAATGTGAGGTGCTGCATTTTGGAAAGGCAAACCTGGGCAGGACTTATACACTTAATGGTAAGGTCCTGGGGAGTTTTGCTAAACAAAGAGACGTTAGGATGCAGGTTCATAGTTCCTTGAAAATGGAGTCGCAGGTAGATAGGATTGTGAAGAAGATATTTAGTATGCTTGCCTTTATTTGTCAGTGCATTGAGTATAGGAGTTGGGACATCATGTTGCGACTGTACAGGGAATTAGTTAGGCACTGTTGAAATACTACTTTCAATTCTGGTCTCTCTGCTGTAGGAAGGATTTTGTGAAACTTGAAAGGGTTCAGAAAAATTTTACAAGGATGTAGCTAGGGTTAGAGGGTTTGAGCTATAGGGAGAGGCTAAATAGACTGGGGCTATTCTGAGGAAGGGTCACCGGACCCGAAACATTAACTCTGTTTTCTCCTCCACAGATGCTGCCAGACCTGCTGAGCTTTTCCAGCAACTTTGTTTTTGCTCCTGAATAGACTGGGGCTATTTTTGCTGGAGTGTCGAAAGCTGAGGGGTGACCTTTATAGAGGTATATAAAATCATGAGGGGCATGGATAGGGTAAATAGATAAGTTCTTTTTCTTTTCTTTTCTTTTCCCCAGGGTAGGGGAGTCCAAAATTAGAGGGCATAGGTTTAAGGTGAGAGGAGAAAAATTTAAAAGGGACATAAGGGGCAACTTTTTCACGCAGAGGGTAGTGCGTGTATGGAATGAGCTGCCAGAGGAAGTGGTGGAGGCTGGTACAATTACAATATTTAAAAGGCATCTGGATGGGTATATGAATTGGAAGGGTTGAGGGATATGGGCCAAATGCTGGCAAATGTGACTAGATGAATTTAGGATATCTGATCAGCATGGACGAGTTGGAACGAAAGGTCTGTTTCCATGGTGCACTTCTCTATAGTTCCAATTACACTCTTTGTAAAGAGGGGTAATGCAGAAAATTTTAACGGAAAAGAAAATAAACAAGTACTTCAAAATGCAAATTGAATTACATCTGTGTAATCTGGCCTAATTGTTCTCAGCATCAAACTTGACATCCTTGAAGACTTCATGTGGCCTCAACTCTGTCCAAGTAACATCATGGGAGATCAACTAGCTTAGTTTTAAAACTACTGCGGTTGTAGTTTTAATGCAGACAACTACAAGAGGAGAATTCAATGTGGAAAGTTGATGACCCACAGCAAATACAATGTGACAGCGTTTGAGACTGAATATAACAAGTTGCTGAATGAGAAAAATCAAATCTTAATGCTGAATAAACTGCAATAACTGAGGGCCTGCTGAAATACGTTCATGAAAAAAAAACACAATACAGTGTAGTAAAATGAAGATACCTAAAACAACAAATGCTGGAGATAACAGTGGATCAAGCAGCACCCACAGAAAAGGAAGATGTTGGGTTTACCTTCTCCATTCTCAAGTACTTATTATAAAAAGCTCTCGGATTTTAATTCAACTTGTGCTTATATTGCCATCTAGTGATGAGTTTTATAGTTGGTCTAATACAAAAGCAGAAAAAGCTCAAAATACTCAAAAGGTGAGTGTATTACACTACATCTCAATCTTTGGGTTTCTACTAAACGGACTCCTTCCAGGCTCTTTCCCATGGGCTTTGGAGACACTTTCATGATTTCTTTCCCAGTCTGCTGGCTTGAACTCTTCACAAATCTGACAGCCTAAACTTTCTCAGTTCCAATAACTTGAAGATTTCTATCCAAACTCTCCAAGCCAGTTTTACAAACCAGACACATCTGCGGGGTGACTGGCTCCTTAGAACCAAACTGAAAAATGCCTACTTGGAGAGGAACTAAAATTTGCTTCTGAATTAAGCTCTGGTGTTGTCCAAACTGAACTATAAAAACCTGTTTCTGAACTCCATTCTTATTTTTTTTATCTGAACTGAATTGAAACTAAAGCTAGTGGTCTTAAATGTATTTACTTGTCATAAGCTCAACAATATGAGCATCTTTCCATTCATGTCACAGGAGTCTGCAGCCACATGCTTTGTAAGCAATGTTAGATCTAGGTCGCTATCTCAGAATTCCATTCCATACTTCTTCCACACTCTTGGTGAAAAAAAGTGTTTTCTCAGGTCTTCTTTAAACGACTTGCCTTTCACCTTAGACTTATGCTCTCTGGTCTTAGACACATCTGCATTGGGGTTAGAGATTCTTATTATCTACTCTGTCTAAATGTCTCATACAGATCCCCACCGCCTCAGCCTCCTCGGCTCCAACAGAATCAAACCCAGCCCGTCCAGTTTATCCTCAAACGTGAGATCTTTCATTCCAGGGAACAGCCTGGTGAATCTCCTCTGCACTCTCTCTAATGCAATTATGTCCTTCCAATAGTGTGCTGACCAGAACTACACACAATATTCCATCTGTGACCTATCTAATGTTTTATATATTTGTCACAGGATTTCCTTGCTCCTTATATTTAGTAACCCACTCTTAAGGGATAGGAGTCAACTTAGCACTGAATAGTATTGATGCTATAATTCCTTTTACTTCAACTTACAAAATGTTGAATGTAGAAAATAATCCCTTCTCACATACCTCTCCACCTGGGTAGCGGTAATGGTATTTGTCCTGGTCTCTCAGAGCAAATTCTTCTGGATAACGGTCCTGAATTTCACTGTAAGTCAATTCTTCACAAACACCCTTCAAAGTGAAGTTAAACACTTATTTGCAGACACCAAACCATGAAACTAATACATAATACAAAAGCATTTCCACAGCTTCCAAAATGTAAAGATAAACTTTGAACTGATTTTGTAATTAAAGTTCAATGCATGTAACAGCTTTTTATTTACTCCAATGCAGAATGGGTAAGTACAGTAGAAACATGACTGTAAAAGGTTCTTCTTAAAAAAAATTATAGAAACTTACAACTGCAGTTTAAAAAACAATTTTCCTTTCAATTCATTTTCAATGTCATTTATGTATTAAATGAAAAAGAATCACTTAATAAATGACTTAAAATTACATTTATTTTGTGCTTACTGCATCAAGCTCATTGAGAATTTTCCACTGTTCATAAGGAACTCCCAGGGCTTCCGCTGTTTGAATTGTTCGCTTTAGCTGACTGGTCCAAACTTTCAGGTCAGGAATTTTCTGCTCTCCAACAAACTTGCGCAAGGCTTCAGCATACTTTGAAGGAAAATCAAAAAATTAATACTTGCTAATAAGTACAATTTGTTTAAAAGACTTTTTTCAAATACAATGCCAATTAGTTCTTAAAATTTACACTCATATACTTAATCCATCTCAACTGTTATTTATCAACCCCAGTTAGTTACTTCAGCTTGCAAAAGGCAAACTTCAAGTTTGCAAAATGAATACAATAGAAAGAGATTAGTTAATGTTTCAGGTTCAATGATCCTTCTTCAGAAGTTCAGAAGGAGGGTCGCTGGACCCAAAGTATTAACTCTGCTATCTCTCCAGAGATGCTGCCGGAACTGCTGAGTTTCTCCAGTAATTTCTGTCTTTGTTTCAGATTTCTACCGTCTGCATTTTACTGTTTTATTGTAGAGAAAGATTAATGTTGTTTCCGGTGTGTGAACCTAACTATAATTCTGTTGAGAACAGTGCATCACTTCCATGCATTTTATTAAACAAATCAGACATTTAAATAAAACACTTTCTTTTGTACCTGTTTTCCTTGGTGCGATAACCCTGCATCACCGCCAAGCCTCCCAACTCTGTTGTATTCACTCTCTCCATGCCGGCTCAGGTAGATAGTACGTGGATAGACATGAATGTTCATCAAATAATAAACTATCTTACTTTGAATATAATCCTGGACTCTGTTCACTAGAAATCGTCGACCAACATTAATTACTTTAATGAAGGATAAATCCCTAAGTTAAGAAAGCATAATCATAGACATTACACATTAATTAACATCAGCAGTCCAAATAAATTTTCACTTTCAGTTTCTCCAGGTAAATTAAGTGAAAGCGAAAAAGAGTTGAATAAACAAGCATTAAACAAAGCAGATGTAAATGGTGCTAAATCATCATAGCAAACTGCTTCACAGGTAACTAAATAAAGTAAAGGTGTAGTCACCATAGTCCTAGGGGGCATAAGGCAGCTTTCTCATTACAGGGACAACTGATGGTGAGTTTGACCTGAGGGGTATCACACCTCGAGTGAGGGATGAGATTGAGAAGGTGAGGCTTTCACAGTGACTTGAGCCAGTGCGGGAATTGAACCCTCTCTGCTGGCGTAACTCTGCATCACAAACCACAAATTAAGCTACCTGATTCCCCATAACTAAAAACAGCACAAAATTGAGTAATGTAACAGAGACTGCTGAAACTCATTAGTGGTTTGGTATCTATTTGTATCTATTTTCTAATCAAGCTACTGAGATATGTTATGATACATCTCTGAAACTAGGGTTCCTGGCTTAGTGGTAGAGACTACTGCAACGTGACAACCCTCAGGATGTGTTTACAATTTTTTTTTCCTGGAAATCTTATCTTACAAAAGGTTGCTACTGCTATTCTAATTAAGTCAAAAATGATCATGATCACATTTAGCGTTTTTATAGATTTACAGGGTCTATAATTTTAAACAATTCAGTTGTTCACTTTTCCAGAATGTACCATGGTATAAATTCAGCACTGGGTACATGATTATGTAAACATGGCTAAACAAATTATTGACCAGAGGAATCTGAAAAATATTGGTAGAGCAGAGATGAGACAGGCAATGGATGGAATGAAATTTGAGAAGCAGATTATATTGGAAAGACTGGATATGCTTGGACTGGATAAGTCACCTGGTCTGGTATCTTGCATCCCAGGAAGGTGGAAAGGCTTGCCATAACCTTCCAATCTTTCCTGATTATAGGAGAGATCCAGAAGAACGTAAATTGGCAAATTTGAAACTCTCATTCATGGGTGAAAAGGTCTTACCAGGCAAATACAGCACACTGAGTTTAACATTTACCATGTGTAGAATTCTCAAATTATTGGGGAAAAATCATCAGGCACTTGGAGGAGTTTAAGTTAATTCAGGAGACGCAATATACATTTTTAAAAGGCAGGTTTTACTTGAATAATCTTGTTGAGTTTTTGATGAAATAGCTGGGAAGGTTGATGAAACGAATAATGTGAAAATGAAGAAACAAAGTACTTGCCATAGTAGAATTTAAATGGCTGGTTAACTAAATTCTATCTCAGAATAGGACAGTCAGTGTTGACTAGGAAAGGAACCCTGTCTTGAAAGCAGTGAGGTTGATAGATAGTTATATTTTATCCTGGAAGATGTATGTTCCAAGGTTAATACTAGGGCTATTGTGTTTTTTTTTAATGCTCCAAGTGATTTTTATATCGCAATACTGAGTATAATTACAACATTTGCTAATCATACCAGATTTGGAGAAGTGGTGACCTTTGAGGGTGGTACTAATCTTCTGTAACAGGACACAGGCTAGCAGAATGGGCAAACGAGTAGCAAATGGAATTTTACACAAGGGTGAGGTGATGCATTTTAGTCAAACAGATTGGGAGAGGTAATAGGTACCTTGTGACACATCCCTAAAGTGTTTGTGCAGGGATAGAGGGCCCTGGGGATGCATATGCATCAATCTTTGAAGATGTCAGGAAATGTCGTGAAAAAGATTAGTAAAGCACATCAAATCTTGGGCTTCAAAAGGAAAAACATTGACAGCAAAAGCAGGGAGGTTACACTGAACTTTCTCAAGTTCAGGTTAAATCACAACTAGAATGTTGCACCAAGTGTTGGTCATCACACTTTAGGAAGGATATGATATTCCAAATGAAAGGTTTCAGTTGTTTGCATTGTTTTCTTTAGTTTAATTTTTAAGGAAAACAGAATGCTCTGCAAATAGTGGATAATATTGTATTGGACTATATCCAGCAACAGGCTAGGATGGTTGCCATAGGAACAGGGAATCCAGGTTAGAACTTATTGAACCTATGTGCCATATATCACAACTGAATCCAAACTGGGGTAGCTGTCCTGCCTTGAGCAGACTTACACTTTTCAAGCAGCCTGATACCCAGGCAGTGGGGCAAGACTGAGCGAAGAAATGATCAGAATGGACCTACTTTTGATATCAGTTCCTGAATTCTAACAGCAATGAAGAAGAGGACCTTAAATGGTTGCTGGATGTTATGATTTGGGAAAACAAGGAAACATGACACCATTGCAAGCTGGAAATTGTTGAGTTTATGGTTAACTATAACGATAAATAGAACATGAGGTAGACAGAGGGTAAACTTGATGAAGGAATACTTTATTGTGCGTCCCCTCAGTTCCATAGTTGGTCCCTCCAGCTCCTGCCTCTAGGTCACCTGACCCACTCTCAAAGGGGTAACACACCCAGCTAAATATATAACATCCCTCTCCCTTTGTCTCCATACTCCCTTTATCAATGTACATCCAATAAATATAACTATTATACAATTAGTGTAGCCAACATATATACATTATCAGGATAATTTTTTTTTAAGAAAATGGATAAAGAAAACCACCCTTCCAAGGCTAACACACACACCCAACTACAAACATAACAAGAATGACTGTACACTTTTACCTAAAAAGACTAATCTTTTGGAGAATCTTCCATAATCTATATTTGCAGTGTGGGGCTCTTAGTCACATTATACAGGGTTTTTTTTTCCTGTAGTTTAATGTCTTAGTGGCTTACTAAGTAATGTTTGGTAGCAGTCTTAAAAACCTGGTCTTGTAATGTCATTCTTAGGTTGGTTTTGCAAATTCAGGTATCTTTTTAAATGTTAATAGTCTTTATAGGATTTCTAAGAGTGAAATTTATTTTACAGGGTGCAGAGCAGATTTACCAGAAAGCAAGATTTAAGTTAAAGGTTAGGTTACAGAAGTGCGAATTGTTCTCCTTGACAGTAATGGAAATTGGTGGTGTGGTGTGACAGATATGTTAATGTTTATGACAGGTTTGGATAATGTAGACAAGGAAAGAATGCTTCAAATAGCTGATGTTACAAGAAATAGGAGATAATAGGTAGCCAACAGCTTTCCCCCATGATGGAGGAGTCTAAAAGTAGAAGGCATAGGTTTAAGGTGAGAGCAGAGAGATACAAAAGGGTCCAGAGGGGAATATTTTCACAGATGATGGTGAGTGTCTGGAAAGGACTGCCAGAGGTAGTGGTGGAAGCGAGAACAACTTTGTCATTTGAGAAACATTTAGGCAGGCACATGGATAGGTTAGGTATGGAGGGATATGGATCAAACATAGGCAAATGGGACTAGTTTAAATTGTGAAAACTGAGTGGCATGAGTGAATTAGGTCACAGGGCCCATTTTTATGCTGTAGACCACCACGACTCTATATAGAATTCAGGTTCTCGGCAAGTCGTGCAATCAAAAGTGAGAAAGAACATTTTTACAGTGAGTGGTAATGGAACTCTCTGCCCATGAGCATGGAGGAAGCAAAGACAATGAATACTGTCAAAAGGAAATTGATTGATTGGGCACTCAATGGAAGTAAACTTATGAGGCTCCAAGAATAGATGCAGAGAATGGAACTGACGGGATTACTCTGTGGTAGGCCAATTTAAACCTGATTGGCCATCTGTACATAAATGACTCAAGGACATATACATTAAACATTAAGCTGATCATAATTTAAGCCACTGATAATAACCTGATGTTTATTTTAAAACCCTTACTTGTCATAATTATCAGGATCCAGTGGCTCATAGGTGACTTCATAACATTCAATTCGTTTGAGGAAATCATCCATAATACGGTCTTGTTCACATTCTGCATAGTCTGGGCTTGATACCTTCACCTCCTGTACATATTTGAAAGATCTTATACTTGCTATATCAGACAATGCTTATATATAGAATCAGCAATAAATAATGCATCTGAATTTTCTAAATTCTAACATGCTGTTAGATAGAATCTCTTTGCCTATCAATAAATGTTAGGAAGTCATTGTTCCTGGTGGGACCAAATGCCTGTACAATCAGACTAGGTATATAAAATAATATAAGCAAAAGGTCCTTAGTTGTAATTCTAGTTTATTGCAAGTCATAGCATCTCCATGCAGATATAAAACAAAAAGAAAGGAGAAAAAAGAAACAAGAGATGGGGGAAATGACTTGAATATTGTTTTAAAAATATCGACCTTATTGATACCATGGATAATCAATAGTGATATCAAGCGCCCTCAAGCTCTGCATATTCCAGAGAAGTTCCACTACAAATGGTTAAGGTTATACTTCAGTAAGTGTGAGGAGATCCTCTGGATCACAATATCAAGCTACAAGGATGGCAGTGAAGGGTGGGGGTTGGGGGTGGTGTGGTTTAAAGGGATGATACATCAGCAATTCTACCTACAGAATTGTTTCCAAAAGGACCGCAAGGTTCCTTATCATTTTGAACCTTCTGCCTCACCTTCACTAAAGCAGCTTTCAAAAACTGCTGTAATTAATACCACTGGAGTAAGGTGATAGAATTTTAAAAAACTATTCTGAATTGTCCATGATGACAGAAGAAAGTGCTTCATGGTTCCACTTTAAAATTTACTTAGTAATTTTTTTCTGATGAGGGGAAAGGATGTAAAACAAAATACTCACTTCTAGACTTTCCTTCAACTTTAATAAGCAGGACAGCATAAAAAGCTGTGCAGTGAATGTAGTCAATGTTATTAATGGGAAAGCTGCATGCAGATCTTTCAGGAGGCATCATATTGGCAGTTTGAAAACAAGTTTCCCCGTTCATAGAATTCATTATACTTGATTATAAACCTTTTAATATTTGTTATAAAAACATAGATTTCATAGCACATGTAATCTGATGACACTCAGCATGATAAGGTAGCAAAATCTAAACATTAGAGGCCCACAATAATAGCGTTTTCCACATACCATGCAGTATCAGCTGTGACAATGTGTAGAAAAGTCAAATAGAAGCCAAACTCTTTGTCATGAAGGCAGAGGAGAAAAAAACAAAAAAATCTGACAGTTACCTGCTATTATTTACTGTGGCTGGGATGATGGAATTTCTTTTACAGGAAAATAGTTTGTTAGGTCTTTATTGGGGGGAAATCTCTGGATGCTACCACATACCTTAATATTTGCAGCAATGACTTCTGGATCATCACAGACAGATTCAACAAAAAACACCTGGGAAAAAAGTTATTCTTGCTTAATCAAACAGTTAGCTAAAATCACTTAATAATCACTCATAATCAATGCTCCAAATAATAAATTGACCATGTTAGAAACTAGGGAATTATTTCATCATAGTAGTTACATTAATTTAAAAGTTCTTTAAAAGACCTTCGTCATTTAAAGACTATACAGCATTTAGATTATGATGAGTACTAAGGTCTGTAATAAAAACAAGGGTCTCAAAATGCCATAGCAGATAGCAGTTACAGTCAATTTCTATAAAATATGCAAAACCTTTGGTAAAGAGGGTTTCTTTTATCAGAAATTCATGAAGCATTCACTAAGAACCTTCTTTTCCACAAATGCATGCATCACTAGACTTCATTGAAAGACATTTCAATTTTTTATTCACTCATGGGATTTGGCTGTTGCTGGAAAAGCCAGTATTCATTGCCCATCCCTGCCTGTCATTGACATGAGCCACCTTCTTAACAATTGAGCAGTTTCTTTGTCATTTCAAAAGACAGTTAGGATGCAGTACATTGCTTTGTATTAGAAGTCAGATTCAGCCTAGAGTAGCTGAGTAAGACAGGCAAATTTTCTCCTCAAACAGCATTACTGAACTTGATGGATTTTACAACAATCCAGAGGTTTTGTAGTCAGCAATACGAATATTAATTTTTAACATAGATTATATAACCAACTAAATTGAAATTCCCTGGCCGACATGGCAGGTTTAGAATTCATGTCTCTGAATGACCAGTTCAAGACTTCAAATCTTTAATGCCATAACATCATCATTATACCACATTTCCATCATTTGTTACTTTACTCCCAAAATTATTTAGTGAATAAAGATAATGTTAATAAGCATGCTAAGTCGAATAGGTTTATTTGGACAAAACATTTACTTTGAGAGTAGTCAAAATTATTCTGTTAATACCAACAAAAGAAAGCTTGCTCCTTCTTCTGATTTCTAACCTTAAATGCATTATCACGTACAAAACTCAGGATTAAATCTCTTCTTTCTCTAGTTGTGTTAGTTGCATCAAAGACCTGAGATACAGAAAAAGTGAAAAAAATTTACGTTAAATTTAGATGTATACACAAGTTATATTTTTAATGAACAGAAATAATGTACTCTCAAAGCTACTAGAGAACATGCCCCTTCATTAAAAAAAAATTAACAGTAAGTAGTCATATCTCCAGTTGGAACTTCAATTTTTTTGTTAAACTATCAGCTTAGGCCATTAGCCATATTATCTGCCAGGTGGCTGTGCTGCCCAGCACTGCACTGATGGATAGGAGCGTGTTTAAGACAAGACGAATGAATAGCCAATACAGTGTAATGACAGAGTCAGATCTCGTATCAGTTTAACAGATTCTTCCATGAGATCAACCAAACTGTATTACAAACCACACGGTAGCAACTTGGTGCAGCATTGGAGAACCATATAAGGAAGGAGGAGGAATAACACAATACTCATAATGGAACAGAATAAGCATGGAAGTGCTAACAGTAAAGAATCAGGTTAGTGGATAAACATAATGACCAGAAATGAGATGCCTTTCACAACTCCTCTTTTGCTTTGAGATTACTCAATCACAACTTGTAGCATTAATTTCCCATTCCATTTCAATTCTGTTGTCCACGCAACCTAAAAAAACTGGTAAAGCTCCTATGTTATTACAAACAATTCAGTAAGTATAAAATTAACTCATGTATTTGCTTAGAACCAGTTATAAACGTATGCAATAGAAACTATAGCAGGAAAATCATTTTATGTTTCAATTAAGTAGTCTAAATGCACACTTTTATTCTTTGTTTGCTGAATATCAAAATAAAATAAATGACATAAAATAATAGGTTCCTAACATAGGTATAACAATTTTAAAACATCTTACTGCAATCTGTCCCTTTTCGACTGTGAGGTAGGTTTTCACATCTTTCAAGGCATCTAAGGCACACTGTCTATTGAAAGCAAAGGGAAAATTAATTTTTGAACAATTTGCTCTTGTATAATTGAGTGGATTTTGAATAGGAATGCCAGAATTTGCCAAGTATCTCTCCGCAAAAGTGGAGCCGGCACAATAAAACCACAGCAACTCTGTAGCACCGACATACTGTAAGAATGATATGCAGTGCTCTCCATAGTGCTCATAATGGTGCCTTTTCAAATTTCACGCATGCCGTCTAGAAGGCTAGATGCTGTTTCATGACATTACTGAACTTCATTGTGGACATTTAGTAATGTTCTCATGAGATTAGCCCTGTAAATCGTAAGATAGCAAATAGCATGTAAATTGACTATTCAACACCACAACATGCATATTGAAATTGGACAGTCCTGCACAGTATGTATTCTATTAACACTAAGCCTTTTGCCCTTTAATGTTTTCCCAATATTGTGGGAATATACTGAATCTCTTATTCACAGGAGATAAAACAGTGACTTGAACAATTGTAATCCTTTTTGTTTTTCCCCTTTCTGCAGTGAGCTTCATGATGTAGTCGCCTCCAACTAAAAGGAAAAATAGTGGCTTGTCACAGGTTTTGATAGTTCTGGTGTGAAATATACAGCAGGGGTTATGAAAACTGAGTTCATGTCCTTTTCTTCTCATATTCTAATATAAACCGCACAATGCAAAGAACATGGTACAGAGCACACGTCTTTCACAATTTCAGTGGAAGTGTTAATTCATTTCCACAGTGACTCAACACGTGCTCAACTTAACAGATCACTAATATCCAAGGGTGATTTAAGTTTTGGCTGAAGTAAGTGGTTTCCACTCAAATTGTGTATGATTACATACTCAAACTCTGAATTGTCTAGCCCTTGGCACTTAATTCAACACTGTTAATTTACTTGACCATTCTCACCACTTTTAATATTCTTTAAGATCTGAACTGAAATTCACTTCTTTGACCGATCTTTTGATGAGGCCTACTACACTCGTGCTCTTATGCTTGATATAGATTTTCTCAACATTTCTGTTAAGGGGTTATAAAGAAACAAACATAAATGCAAGTTTGTGACAAATTCAATACTCCAGAACACGATGTCAACTAAGATTCTAGCTGCTGATAGCTAGAAAAATATGTATGAATATGAATCAACTCAGTGGGTGATGTACCCAGTAGCTGAAAAGCTTGAAGTGTATATGAATGAATGGGGCACAGCACTTAAATATCACCATTGCCCATGTCCAGGAAACTACATGTCTTCAGAACAGTTGGGATCATGAGAAGAAATTGCCAAGTGAAAAAATAACATTACTTCAGTAGCATATTGCAAGCCTACTCCAATACTAATTACCTACATATTTCTTTGGACAAGATATTAAATATTTTGTACTCAGCATGAGATAGGAAAATTTGCTTACTTCCTGATTTTCATAGCTTCTTCATTATCATGACGGAAAAATTCAAATGATTTGTATGATTTCACAGCTTCACGGCGGTACTCGCCCAGATTAAAAACTGCAAGTCAAAGAAAAATGCATAAGTAATAAAGAAACTGGAAATTCAGAATGAATTTATTTGGGGTTGATTCCGATTATGAGTCTTCTGGAATTTCTGGAGAGCTTGATCCTCCCTATTAAAGAATATGTTATGTCACATGCTCCTTAGCTGTCCATCACTATTTTCCTCCTTTCTCCAGCCGACAACCAAATGTATTTCGTATTATAAAGTAAGCAGCTACAAACTGACCTATGTATTTTCATCACCTCAAATGCAGCAACTAAATAACAAGTTTGATTAATTCATTTTGTTTCTACAGTAATTTGTTTTAGAGCTGACCTCATAAAATGAGCTACACCATACTTTGTGATGGGTAATAAATCAGAATCAGCTGACAATCTGGCAGCAAATTTAAAAGTCCTACAAAGAATGAACATAATACAGTGAAATTCCGTCTTTCACATCTTCACCATTCATGAATTTGCTTATCAGCAGAAAGTGTTCAGCACACAATTTTACCCGTTGCAGGTTCAATGTTCAGATACTCCCAGCCTTTAACAACAAAAAATTGAAGAAATTTTCAGAAGATGTCAAACAAATGAAAAATCTCCTATTATGGCATGAAACTGTATTTCTGGGACTAGAAAGTGTGTACTGCATGTGTATCTGTTGCCAAATTGCATAAGAGCCCATGTACATACACTTAGCCTATAATTGTGGTCAATGTGGCAAATTTTATGTTTCTCATTTTGTTATATCATTTTCCCAATAGAACATCTTTATATTTTTTGAAACATTGTATTTCATGGAGTGTTGTGTACTGTGTATTGTATACCATTTGTACCAAAATTTGGGATGGTTAGAAATCATTTACTTCCATTTAAAAAAAATATGTTTGCTGCTTCTAAATTCACTGTTTGAGATGCGTTCTAAGTATGTGATCCTAATGAAAATCAAGACTAAGCTGTATGATTCAATTTGATATTAGGCTTGATACAGATAAAGCAGAATTTTAAACTGAGGATTTAAATTTGAATAAGGGAGGTTTCAAAGAGTTAAGAAATGCTTTGGTCACTATAATATGGGCTGAACCGTCAATGGATAAATTTACAACATTGAAAATTATGCTAATAAATTTTTGATACATTACAAAATAAGCATGCAACCCTAAAAGGTAAAGGGTCCCATGTTGTTAACTAACTGTGGTCAACAAATGAAATGAGATGACTAAATGCATCATGTTATGATGCTGAGATAGCAAGGTGTAGAGCTGGATGAACACAGCAAACCAAGCAGCATCAAAGGAGCAGGAAAACTGACGTTTCGGGCCTAGACCCAATTTCTGAAGAAGGGTCTAGGCCCGAAACGTCAGCTTTCCTGCTCCTCTGATGTCGCTTGGCCTGCTGTGTTCATTCAGCTCTACAGCTGGTTATCTCAGATTCTCCAGCATCTGCAGTTCCTACTATCTCTGAAACAATGTCATGATGCTGCTTCCTTTGGAACCAGGAATTATACACCAGGTAGACAAGTGGTAAATCTGAGCAGGAACACTTCATTGACGATGCTGACATTTCCACAGCCAGTTCTAGACTGGACCCAAGCTCTGCACCTCCAGGTCCACCTGACCAGCTCTTCTTTGGGCAGCACCCCCAACTACATATATAACACTTCTCCCCCTTTATTTTTAAACTCCTATTAATAAACATGTATACACGACAATTATCAAGGTTGTACGTATATTGGCTATAATGCCTGTATAAAGTTAGGAATATTTACAAAAGCATGGCAACGCAGAAGAATGACCACTCCTCCATTAGACAAGACATTCCATTCTTAAACCTCTGGCGTATGGTGGCTTCTCATCTCAGGAAATCTTTCCAGTGAAGTATCCCAGACTTTAGAAGCCTCCTGTTATTCCACAGGTACATCTGTCTACTTGGCTGTTATTGCCCTGTGACGCTGCTGACTCCTGCTCCCTGCGTATGGCCACCATGGCTCTGAGACACGGGACTTGGTTAACATCACTGGTCCCACCTGGATCGGCTCAATATTCTCAGGGACCTCCCCTTTCTGGTGGAGCTAGTCTGTGTGGCACCTCCAGACCAGTTCATCTCTAGTCTGTACCCTATATGACAACTGTCCTGTCATATCCCACTGCTGGGACTCGTTTTTCCCCAGATGTATAATACCATTAATCTTGAATTCCTGCCCTTCTGACTATCTGTCCCTCTTTATTTGACTCTACTAACTCTCTGGTCTCTTCCAGATGCAGCAAATCAAACGTGATTGTCAGCTGGTGGTTGAACAATAAGGACACCAGCGTATATTAGGTCATCGCACGTGGTGTGTTCCTTTACATGGTGAGGAAGTTGTTGACTTGCAGTCATAGCGATCTTTCCCTTGTAAAGCCTTTAAGGTCTGCTTCAAGGTTTGAAAATTTCTCTCTCCTTGGCTGTATGTTGCTAGGCGATATTAAGCCAATCTCACATGTCCGACTCCATGACTTTCCAGGTACTCCTCAAAGTCTTGCGCCACAAACTATGGACCATTGTCACTCACGACGACTTGTTCAGGGTTCATGAAACTGGCAAACATTTCATTCAGTGAGTCTATCATGTTTCCACTGATACCGACTTTATGACTGCACCTGGACCCACTTGCAGTGGCCATCCACAAGCACTAGTAACATCTGTCCCTGTACTGGTCTCACGAAATCGATGTGATTTTTCTGCCACAGTGTTTGAGGCCATTCCCATGCATGAAGGGGTGATAATGGCAGCGCCTTTCCGACTAATGTGCAGGCTTCGCATGATCCAACTTTCTCCCCAATCTGCAAGTCCACATTCAGCCACCAGAAATAGCTCCCAGCGATCTCTGCAGTGCCCTTGGTGCACTTGTTTCAACATCTTACCTCTTAACTGGGGAAGAATAACAACTCTCACTCCCCACATTAAACACCCATCCGATATGGATAACTCCCACCTCCTGGACAGGCAAGGGTGTAATTCTGGGCAGTTCCCATGACTGATCCTCCCGCTCAGGACTAAGTCCAGCACTCAGCTCAAAACTGGCTTATTCTGAGTAGTATTCTGCACCTGATTCGCTGACACAGACAGCCTCTCATCCTGGGAAAAAAAACAATTTTCAGGTTCCAGTCGGAGTCTTGATCAAAGTCTTGATCCTGAAGCGCTTACAAAAACAAGTACCATGATGTCCTCAGCCTCTTTGTTTGCCTTTAAGAACTAATTGAGGCACTCTACGTAAAGTCCCATTTTCTGACTTCATCAAACAGCTTCATCACCCTGAATTGGCCTTCCATTTTGTTTTCCCACCGGCAGGAACTTTTCCTGCCACTTGAGTGCTGTAGCTTTTGCAGCTGGAGTCCCCTCGCTGAATGCTCTACGCTTTGATTGCTTCCTGACCGGCTGTGCTAGCATACATTTCTTCCTGGATTTGCCTGCAGCACGAGTTCCCTCATGGCAGTAGTCCGTGATGTCACCTCCCCTTAATCTTGCACCTTTTCCGAAGTATGGGCGACATCTCCTCTGGACAAAAAAAAGCTATTTACACACAGTTTGTGGGCTGGATCCCATTTTTCTCGCCAGTTGTTATGATGGTGTTTCCTTTGGAACGAGGAATTATATACCAGGTAGACATATGGTATATGGTAAATATACCAGGTAGGCAAATGGAATAATATACCAGGTAGACAAATGGTAGCTGGTTCTAGACTGCAACCAAGTTCTGCCCCTCTCGTCACCTGACCAGTTGTCTTAAAGGGGCAACACCCCCAACTACATGCATAACACATCAAGCTTAAAGTAAAAGCTTGCAGAAATGCAAGATCAAGTGAAAATCCACCTGAATGGCAGAGCCAGAAAACAATAGAAAGTCACAAGGGATGAGAAATGTCTGCATATGCTATTGAAGTTAACAAGTCTCATAAATGCTTTAGAAAAAGAAAATCAAAGAGCAAGATGGGTTTATTTGAGATGGAACAAAAACAGAAATTACTAGAAAATCTCAGATCTGGCAGCAACTATGGAGAGAAAGCAGACTTAACGTCTAAGGTCTTTCTACCAAAGTACAATGTGGGTCCATTCAGTAATCGGATCCTCCCGATGTTTCAAATACATCTAAATAGTACTTTGCATAATTAAAAAATGCCTTTGGGTTTGTGTAACTATGCAGAAAGTCAAACCCCAATGTCTGTTCTCAATATTCAGAGAATGTGCAGAACTGAACAGTTTTAGTTTTAGCAACTGTAGACACAAAGAATTTATTTTTGTGAAAAAAAAGTGTTTTTTTTTGGAAAAACAGCATGTTTCAGGTCCAGTGTTCATCTAAACACTCATTAAATGTAATTGTCCCCATCAGTACTAGACTTGCAAACAAAAGGCTTCAGCAGTCCCCAGTTCAAACAGCAGTTGGGAATGGCAATAATGTGGTTAAACAGATAGACCTCATTTGTGGATTCCTGTTCCTAGAAATTGCAGCTGCCTTGCCTGAAGTGGGTTGTGCCAAAACACATTTTTCGTAAGCCTCACCAAGCCTATGGGTAGGTAGCTTTTGCACCTATCAAGCCATTTGTAAGTTGTCCCTGCTTTTTGCCATGCAAGGCCTCAGATCCACATTTCCTTCAGGCTCCATATGTAATGTAAACAAGTGTGGAACTAACATGTTTCAGCAGGCAGGCCCCGTCTTTATCCTTCTCTATTTGGTACTCTGGAGATGGGACATGAGTAGGTCCAATCAAATGAGTGCAAATACACTGGTACACAATGCAAGTAATCACTGTCCATTAACTGATTGCTTAGGGGCTACATTCTGAGTGAACCTGAACAATACAATCTTTGGAGAAATGATGAATTACTGCCAAAACATCTGGATTTCTCCATTAGCCTGCATCTGTGACTCCCAAAGTTGCAAGCAGGTTCACTGGCATAACAGCAATAAGTATTGATAGTTTTACTGTCAGTATGCAGACCTCCGACATGTCATATGACACTTTCGAAGGACAATTTTCCAATCTTATTTGTGGCTACGGTTTATGGATAATTGATATTAAATTACCCTCACCCAAGGTTCTTTGTATGAAGATTTTATGCCATTCCGTGTACAAGTAAACATGTATCATCCACCATGAATGTGAAGAGAGTCTAGACTACGTTTTCAATTTTGCAACTAACACTAAAGATAGCGAAATCCGGACATTTGCTTCAAATTTTGATGGATATCGAGAAACAGCAATAAATAGGACTTCTATTAACTATATTGCATTTCAAGACCTTAAAATCTCCCATGCACTTTAGAGGAAGTGGCATTTTTTAAAGTGTTTGTAAATACAATTCAAAAGTCCAACTAAGTCTAAACATTCAGTTGTATTTTTCTAATTCTTGTCAAACGTGGTTAATACTAAATAGTAAGATGCCATTTGAGAGTGACCAATTAGTTCAACACCTGTTACAACCGAAAGGTGGGACACACACATGAAATTAAATGGCATGTTCACACGGGTAATGAAACAAAGTAACAAAAAAACTCAATGGCACAAGAGTAACCAAAGTGGAAAAGAAATAGAAGAGAGAGGAAATAAATACGATAACTATCACCAGAGAAAAAGTAGTAGGAAAATTAATGGGCTTAAGGCCAATAGATCCCTTGGACTTGATGGAACAGTTTATTAAAGGAGATAGCTGTGAGAATAGTGGATGCACAGGTAGTAAACTTCCAAGAATCATTAGATTCTGGAAAAGTGTAAGAAGCTGGGAAAACTACCAACATAACACCTTTATTCAAAAAGAAGTGACAAAAACAAACAGGTTACTAAAGGCCAGTTAGCTAAAAATACATGTTATTGGGAAAATGTTACAGGCAATTATAAAGGATATAATAACAGACTTTAAGAAATGCATAGTATAATCAGAATCAGCATGGGTTCACGAAGAGAAAGTCATTCCTAACAAACTTATTAAAATTCTCTGAAGAGTTAGTATGTAGGATGTCATATATGTGGATTGCCATAAGATCTTCGATAAGTTCCCATTCTTTCAACTACTTATTAACAGCCATATTGTTGTGAGTAAGACATTAGAGAGAGAGGATTGGCTAAGTAGCAGAAGACAGAGTTGGAGTAAGAAGGGAAATTTCAGGATGGCAAAGTGTGACTACTGATCAGTGCAGGAGCCATAATTATTTTAATATATATTTATGATTTGGATGAGAGAAGTGAACGTACCATTGCCAAGTTTGTGGATAACACAAGAATAAATGGGAAGGTAAGAGACTAGGATGGCACAAAGAGTCTACAAAGGAATGTAGACAGGTAAAGCAAGGGGGTAAAAACTTGGCAGATGAAATAAATGTGGAAAAAAATGTGATGTTGTGCATTTTAGCAGGATGAACAGAGTGGCCAAATATTATTTACATAGAAAAACTACAGAAACTGTAGTACAGAGATTTGGGAGTCCTCCAACAAGTTCAACAGGTTATAGGGAAGGCAAATGGAATGTTGGACTTTAATTCCAAGTGAATGGTGTACAAAAATAGGGAAGTCTTATTAAACTTATGCAAGGCACTAGTTAGACCACACCTGGAACACTTGAAAAGTTTTGGTCCTCCATCAAAGAAAAGACATTAGCAGTGGAGAAACCTAGAGAAAGTTCATCAGTTGATTCCAGGTCTGAAGGTTAGAAGAATAAGTGGTAACCATGTTGAAATATACAACATTATTGGGGATTTGACAGGGCAGACGGGGAGTTGTTTCCCCTGTGGGAGAGTCTAAGACCAGAGGGCGCAATTTAAGAGTAAGAGGCTGTTCAGTTAGGTCAAGATGAGGAGGGATTTCTTATCTAAGTGGGTAGTCAATTTGTGGAATTCTTTACTATAGAGGGTTGTTGATGCTGTTATGTTAAGTATTTTCAAAGCAGAAACAGATTTTTGATCAGTATTGCAATCAAGGGTTATGGAAAAAGGACAGGAAGAGAAGTTAAGGTTTATCAATTCAGACAAAAACGCACTGAAGGATGGAGCAGACTTGATGGCTGAATGGCTGCTTCTGCTCCCAAGTCATATGGTCTTACGTTCAATATCTTCCAAACCTCGCTAGACAACGTGTGGCTTAAAGTGGAGTTTGCAGGTGGCGAATGACTGGGGTCACTGCCACCTGCAAACTCCTCTTTAAGCCACACGTTACCCTGATTTATAACTAGCTTGCTATTTCTTCACTACAGCACTGTGGTTGTGTCTATGCCCACGGATCGTAGTGTTTCAACAAGGTGGCTCATCAACTCCTTGAGGGCAAAGAGAAATGGCCAATGCTGATCCAGCAGCAACATCCCATGAACAAATGACGAAAATGATAAAGTGGTAAGTGAGGACATGCAAGAATCAGAGTGGATGGAAATGGGTTTGAAGTCTTATTCTTGAACAGCAATAACAGGACCAGAGATACAAGATAATCTACAAACCTCAAAAAGCATATTTCAAATTCAAGTCTTTACACTAAACAAAAAGTCATCATTAATCCCCAACAGCAAAGACTTTATGAAACAGTGATTTACCGATCAACAGCTAGGGGATGGAGAAAGAAAGAAAGAAAGAAATGCAGTGCTTAGAACTTGAAATTCTGTTGAAATGCCCATTCAAGATAGCAGATGGCTTAAGAAGAATGATACACATGGTAAACATTGTGGTGTTGAATTCAAATCTCATCACGACATATCATTCAATCAAATTTAATAAACCTAGTGCTTGTGGACTGGTACTAGAATAAAAGACAACATTATGCACTTAAAGAAAGATTTGAGTTTTTTTTAATTTTCAGAAACAGATTCCCAAACGAAACCCAATATATAATATTTATATAAAACAAAATAAACTGTGAATACAATACAGCCACATAGATAAAGCAGGAAATAGAATAATGCAATGATATATATAATAACTTAAAAAATTATTAACTCTAATCCAGATTTCCACCCTAACTTTTCACTTTTTACCCGATTCTAGCTTGCTGCAACTTCTGCTTCCATTCTTCTTCCGAAGTTTATCTATTTTATTGGTGCAAATGGTATACACAGGAAGAGCAATGAAAAACACACAGGCCACTCAAACCCAAAATTATTCTGACCCAGAAACAAAAAACAAACAATAAGCTTCAGTGTTAAACATTGCACAGTAGCAGCAATGTGTACCATCTATGTGATGCACTGCAGAAACTTACCAATGCCCTTTAGACAGCGCCATCCATAGAATCCCCACAGTGTGGAAGCAGGCCATTCAACCCATCAAGTCCACACCTTCCAAATAGCATCTCACCCAGACCCACCCCATTCCCCAATCCCCGTAACCCTACATTCCCCATGGCTAGTCTAGCCTACACATCCCTGGACACCCTGGACAATATAGCATGGCCAATCCACCTAACCTGCACATCTTTGGACTGTAGCAGGAAACCAGAGCATCTGGAGGAAACTCACACGAGCATGAGCAAACTCCACATGTACAATCGCCCGAAGGTGGAATCGAACCCAGGTTCCTGGCGCTGCAACAGTGCTAACCATTGAGCTACCATGCTGCCACAAATCCATGACCCACTACCATTAGAAAGACAAAGGCAGCAGGTATGTGGGAACAGTAACACCTGCAAGTTCCTCTCCAAGCCGTTCACCATCCAGACTTGGAAATATATTGACATTCCTTCAAATCCTGGAATTCCCTTCTTAACAGCATTGTGGGTCTATCTACAGCAAATGAATTGTAGCAGTTCAAGAAGGCAGCACATCACCACCCTCTCAGAGGCAACTACAGATGAGTAATAAATGCTGGCCGGCCAGCAAAGCCCACATCCCATGGCTTTTTGTTAAATTTAAAGAAACCAGTGCATCAGGAAAGACAAACAAACAGCAAGTAGTTTCATGCTCCAAGGGCTGTAGATTTAGATAATTAATATGGTTGGGTCAAATCACCAGTAATTCTCTGGAAGTATTTAGTCTATGATGATATCAGTTCTACAATAATAGCTAAGTTATAGGATAATAAATTAAACATTTCAGGATCATAATACTGCATAATGGGCTACATCACTAAAGTGGGTCAAGCACTTTAACAAAAATGAGTGCACACATCAAGAAACATCCATCCTTGTATGAATAGCACCCTTGGTTATTACTGTGATGGATTAATGCCTTCTGTGCATCTATGTAATAATACATTTAAATTTGTTGCTCCTGTTACTTGGTTGATCAAATACTTCATAATACTTGAGATTAAATCTATATAATAACAAATTACCTCATGACTTACCTTTGGTTGGGACACCGATCCAATTGAGGTAACGAGTGAGCTTCTTAGAAACGTAAGTCTTTCCACGAGCAGGCAATCCCACCATTACGATCAATGTGGGGGAATTGGTCATGTGAGATGCCCAGGCTACAATTAAAAGAAAATGTGAAACAGACTCAAAAAAAATGAAGAGTCTTGTAAGTAGAGTTAAGCATCCGTGGTTACCTTGAAAACTCAGGTAAAACTATATTATTAATAACCGAAGCCTGGGAAAAAATAGTACAGAATTCGGTTCAACGTGTGAGAAGCAGATTTCAAAATCAGCAAATCTTAGTGGGCGGACGACTACTTTAAAAGATGATAGTTTTAATACTATAGTTACAACATCCAACAGTTTTGAAAACATTATAGAAATTGCGCACCATCTATATACAGTGAAGGCAAACACTTCTCACTGTATTTTTACATTGAATGTATATGACAATAAACGATTCAGTTCAATTCAAGAAGAAATGCTGAATCTGCAGCTTCCTGGGAATAAAGTTTCTCTGTTCCCAATTCAGGAGATAACAATGAGACAACACAATCAATTGTCTATTGTTCACAAGAATGTTATCTAGGTGATATATATCTTTCAAGCACAGCCTTCATGTTGACATTCCTGGGCCTGATAAGGTGGAGTATTTTGTTCAATAAATGAATACGATGTTCATACAATATATAAGCAATAAGATGATGTCGGGGTAAGAGAATGCTGTCTACGTTGTGTACCTTTTTATCAGTAATTGGTCATTCAAATGCAAATACGTTAGACACACTCACCAGCCCACTTGGAAGTATATAAATTTAATCAAGAGTAGAATGCACTTTCAATAGAGGAGAGCTTGGTGAAGTGGATCCATGTAGTTTCTGCCTGGCATTTTGGTTAGCTGAAGACAACTGAGAACAGAAGAGATCAATACTACGGTTCCATTCAGCCCTATCGTCAAATTTTGAACCAACACAGTGTCATCTATTGCAACAATATGTCTTTCCTGTCTATTTAGTTTATGCAACACAGTTTCTAGGAGGTCTCTTATATAGTCGCAGAGTCCTCACCTCTGAGCCTGAAGCTTTGGATTCAAGTCCCATCTTGATGGCCACAGTAAGTATATCACAACAGCCAAAGAGGCTGACTACCAATCTGAATTCTTCTGATATGCCTATAGCTAGTGATAAAAGTGGGCAACCAGACCTCTGTGGTAACTGTAGTGAATTCCCTTCCCAAATTAAAAAAATGTCTCCATGCACAGGTTCTTTCTGTGGGCAAGTAGGTTTCACATTACTGGTTTTCCACTGGAACCCTCAATCCAACGCTGGATTGAGTTCTGGAATATGAAACAACCAAAAAAAAACAAAATTGCTTTAAACCACTATTTGTGAACTTGCCCAAATTTTGGAAATAATCTTTGACACCCAGAACAAATCCTACATACATACACTAAAGAACTATCTAGTTGAACTTCAGCCACAATCAATGAGATAATATTCTTAAATTCTTAGGCTGAATGCATCTGCGCCTATTTGGAATTGGCAAGAGCCAAAAGCACCAAATAGCATCTGAATAGTTCACCGAAGATTATTCATGTTGGAAATGAAAACAGTAACACCCTTGGGTCATGATGTGGAACCAGTTGGGTAGAAATTAACAGAGGAAAGAAGTAATGGGTGGGAGTCATCAATAGACCCCCTGAAGAATTGCCTCTTTGTTGGTCAAAGTATAAATCACAATCTGACACAAGAAAGGCACTACAATTGTAATAGGTGATTTTAGTCTGCATTTTGAATTGCCAAATCAAATTGGCAACGGTAAAATCAAAAACATGGGCTCTTCTGGTTCAGTGGTAGTATCCTGTAGAGTCAGGATTTGTAGATTGTATCAGAGTTTGTTTCTAAGAAACTACCTGGGAACCAACTTTTTAAGATTTCGTTATATGTAATAAAGTAGGATTAATGAGAGATCTCAAGGTTAATGATCCACTGGCGGTCACAAGCACAATGTGGTTGAATTTTAAATTCAATTTGAAATAAGCAATTTGGGTTTCAAACCAGTGCTCTCAATTTAATTAAGGGCAATCACAGTGACACGAAGGAAGACTTGTCTAAAGCAGGCTGGGGAAATAGACTAAAGGATAAGTCTCCGGATGAGGGCAGACATTTGAGCAGATATTTCATATTGCTCAGCAAAAATACATTTTGATCAAAAAGAAGGCACTTCAAGAAGGATGAACCACCATGAGCCATGGTTAACAAAGGTGGTCAAGATGACTATCCAATCCAAACTATAAGATTGTGAACAGCATGGATAGAGTGGAAAGTGGAAGGCTTTCCCCAGGGTAGAGGGGTCAGTTACTAGGGGACACAGGTTCAAGATGCAGTGGGGGGGACTTTAAAAGAGATTGGCGAGGCAAGTTTTTCAGAGTGATGAGTGCCTGGACCACTCTGCCAGAGGAGATGGTGGAAGCTGACAAAATAGCAGCATTCAGAAACAACTGGATGAATACATGGTAGGAAGGAAATAGAGGGAACTGTGCTATATTGTTCTTTGCTCTTTGTAAGGCATATGTAGCAGCAAAAACTACTGAAGTCCAGAAGATTGGGACTTTTGTTTCTTTTTATATAGGAACCAGCAGTGGATGACTTAAAAGCTAATAAGAAGGGAAAAATTTGATTATAAAAATAAATTGGCAAAAAATATAAAGTCCAAAAGCAACTGACTTCTATGAGTATTCAAGATCAAGTTGAAGACCCCCTTGGAAAACGGTGTTGGTCTGTCCACTCTGGAAGTTTATAAACTACGTGACAAATGGCTTCAGGGTGGAGGGCCCAAAGGTCATCAAAGAACTCTGGATGTGGAGAGAGATGATGGCTGGGAAGTAGAAAATTCTTTTGTACCTGCAAAAATCTGTTTACATGCATTAGTCACTATAAATAAACCAATGTGTTTTATAAATAAAAAAAAGCAAGAGGGTAGCTAAAGTTGGTGTAATGCCCTGGGAGAAAGCAACTGTGGAATTAATAATGGGGAGCAGGGAAATGTCTGATAATTTAAACCAATACTTTGCATCAGCCTTCATAGTGGAGAATACTGGGAAAGATCCTGTAACAGTCTCTGTCACAAAGGACAAAATTTTGACAAACTAATGGGACTAAAGGCCAACCAGTTACAAGGACCCCATGGACTATATCTAAGGATTCTGAAGGAGGTGGTTGCAGAGATAGTGGAGGCGTAAGTCATAATATTCCAGAGCTCACTCACTTACAGGAGGGTTCTGCAGAAAACCAGTAATGTGAAACACCTATTCAAGAAAGGAGTGAGACAGAAAGCAGGAAAGTATAGGCCACTTGGCTGTCATTGGGAAAATGCTCGAGTCCGTTATTAAGGAAGAAATAACAGGGCATTTAGAAAAGCTTAACAAAATCAAAGTCAATATAGCTTGGTGAAAGGGAAATCATGTTTGACAAGTTTGCGAGAAATTTTTCCAGATACAAGTGTATAAATGAGAATCAGTAGGTGTAGTCAAACTTCCATCAGGTATTCAATAAGGTTCCACAAAAATAGTGATTGCACAAGATACTATGAAGTCTCAGCAGATACATGGTAACATCACCTCCTGCAAGGTCCTTCAAAATCAATCCTCACCTTGACTTGGAAATACATCTCTATTCCTCCAGTATCATTGGATCAAAATTCTGGAATTCCCTCCCTAACAGCTTTATGGATCTAATTACAGAACATGGATTGTAGCAGTTCAAGGTGGCAGCTCACCATCAACTTTTCAAGGGCAGCTATGGATGGGCAATAAATACTGGTTCAGCCATCCACGCTCACAATACATGTGTGAATAAAAAAAGGAGACAATGGTATTAGGGGTCATGCATTAATATGGATCCAGGATTGGTTAACACACAGAAAGAGTTGGAATTAAAGGGTTTTTTTCAGGTAAGACGCAACTAGTGGAGTTCCAAAAGGATCTGTCCATGGACCTCAATTATTTACTATTTATGTTTATGACTTGGAGAGAAGAGTGTAACAGATCCAAATTAGCTAGTGATATGAAAATAAGTGGGATGGTATGCTGTGATGAGGTTGTAAGAAATATACAGGGGGAAACTGATGGATTGAGTGAGAGGGCAAAACTTAGCAGATGATGTTTAATGTAGGAAAGTGTGAGACTATGTACTTTTGTGGGAAGAATCAAAAAGGTGGACTATTATTTAAACAGATATTTAACCATTTTTGGAGACCAAAAAAGTGCAGTTCAGAGGGACTTGGGTGATTATTTGCATGAAACACGGAAATTTAGTACGCATGGACAGAAATGGAATTTTGGAAAAAACAGAAACTCAGAACTGAGCATTCTGAACTCAAAACATTATTTCCATTTCTGACTCCACACATGCTGCTAGATCTGATTTTCTGCAGTATTTTTTTGATTGTTTCAGCTTTCCGGCATCTGCAGTACTTTGGTTTTAATGGAATTTTGGCCTTTATTGCTTTGTGATTGGAATTTAAAAATAAGAAAATCTTGTTACAACTGTCGAGGGTGCGGGTGAGGTTGCACCTGGAGCGCTGGGTATAGTTTTGGTGCCTGCATTCAAGATAGGACATACTGCTTTGGAGGCAGTTCAAGAGATTCACTAGGCTGATACTTGGGATGAAGGGATTGACCTATCAAGAACAGCAAAACATTAGATTACAGAAAAATGAGGAATGATCTTATTGAAAGATACAAAATTCTGAGGCGGCTTGACAGGGTAGATTGTAAGAAGATGTCCCTACTAGTGGGGGAATCTTGAAATAAGGGATATAGTTAAAGAATAAGGGAGAAACGTTTATCACTGAAATGCAAAGGAATTTCTTCTCCTAGAAGGTAGTGAAAGTCTGGAATTCTCTACCCCAGAGAGTTGTCCAGGCTAGATCTTACCAAACATATATAAAGTGAACTAGATTATTGAACTATCAGGGAGTTGAGAGACATGCGGCACTATCATGAAACAGGAATTCAAGTTTGGGGCACATAAACTATGTTCTTACGGAATGCCAGGGCAGGCCTGAGGGGCTGAACAGCTTATTCTTGCTCTTAAGTTCTTATGTTAACATCTTTTGAGGCTGCATATTAAGACATGTAGCTGGTACAGAGCTAATGCTGCTAATTACCAACCTGGTCTTATTTCTCAAAAACCAGGAATTTTGAGCCCAAATTCCTCTCTTCTTTTCCATGAGACACCGCTCAAGCTTCATGTGACACAGGTTAATGTTAGATAGAGCTTTCCTTCATGAGAAAGATTTTCCTTTTGCACTACACTTTTAACTGCTGTTTCTTGCACATGGCAAAAAGGGAGCTCTTTTGCTATGTGTTTGGTAGCTCGAAACCAGAAAGAAAAGCTGTATAGACTTTTTAAATATCACAAATTTAACCTTCATTGGTACTTCACCATCATTAAAAAACAAAATTAGAAGCAAATCAGAGATAGTAGGAACTGCAGACGCTGGAGAATCTGAGATAACAAGGTGTAGAGCCGGATGAACACAGCAGGCCAAGCAGCATCAGAGGAGCAGGAAAGCTGACGTTTTGGGCCTAGACCCTTCTTCAGAAATGGTTTCTGAAGAAGGG
>JAHRHZ010000028.1:21348003-21376928 GCA_024137785.1 Ginglymostoma cirratum
AGATAACAAGGTGTAGAGCTGGATGAAAACAGCAGGCTAAGCAGCATTAGAGGAGCAGGAAGGCTAATGGTTTCTGAAGAAGGGTCTAGGCCCAAAACGTCAGCTTTCCTGCTCCTCTGATGCTGCTTGGCCTGCTGTGTTCATCCGGCTCTACACCTTGTTATCTCAGAACAAATCAACCATCTCATCTCTTTGCCAAAACCTCTTACCTAAAAAAAATGTATGCAGCAAGTATTTCTGGGAACATAGAAATTTCTAACTTGAGACAGTGACTTTCCATCTCAATGAAAATTGATATCACTCGTATAGCTTACACAACAAAAAACTGAAATCTATGGAATATGGCAACTAGAAGACAACTTGCAAACGTATGCTCAGGTTCCAATGAAAGATCATTACCTGAAAATATTAACTCAGTTTCTATCTCCACAGTTGCCACCTGACCTGCTTTCGATACTCAATCCAAGGTTTACACAAAAGACTTGATTTCTGATAACATATTTTGAAATAAAGCAAATCTTTATAGGATGAAAAGGCTTCAGGTTCACTAGTATAAATTAACAGACTTTGGTAGGATTCAGTATAGTAGGTAGTGGATGGGAATTGTTTGGTTTGTTAGTAATTCTGTTAATTTGTTCACTGTTAAGGTTAAATAAATAAATTGTTAGTTGTTGCTTATATAGTGAATATTAGGGATTTCTTTCATTTAATCACCCTTTTTAACAGATTATAATTTGCAACGTGAGCTTCTCTCGCCATTACAGGTTTAATTATTAGGAGCGAACTACTGCTCCTGCCATAACAGATGGGGGGGTTGTGTTTCGGTTTAATTACTAGAAGGGTTCGAACTCCTCTCCCTAACACACCCACAGTCCAAAGATGTGCAGATTAGGTGGACTGGTCATACTAAATTGCCCTTAGTATCCAGGGATGTATACGTTAGGTGGATTAGCCATGGGAAATGCAGGGTTACAGGGATTGGATTGGAGGGTGGGATGCTCTTCAGAGGGTCAGTGTGGACTTGGTGGGCTGAATGGTCTGTTTCCACACAGTAGGGATTCTATAACATGTACATTTCCAGAGCCTAAAGCAAATGCTTGCAAATCTGGGATAGTCTCTGAAAACTCATGCATATTCTGTGCTGTTCAGTGCAAACACACACTGCAATGTTCAGCAGTTTCACTGCTTTTGCCACTGTGATGAAAAAAAATTTGCTCTCATTCTGACAGTCCCTTAATAATCATTTTTAATTTCAGCAGATTGCCATGATATCTCAGTACTTTCTTGCCCCTTGCCTCATCTAATTTAGCATTATCTCATCTGTTACACATTAATTCTGTTCTTTGAAACACTGGCACAACTATTATTGACTAACTCTGAAATATCAACTGAGCCTAAACTTCATCAAATTAACTCCACCTCCAACACTATCTTCAAAATTCTTAAAATTTCAGAGGGTTGCAGGGATGGAGGAGTTTGCAGACAGTGGAAAGCAAGGTCATGAAAACATCTGAATATCAGAATGAGAATTTTAAAATTGTGGACCAGGTAGAGCATGCACAGCACCAATTTGGAGTGGGAAGTAACTGCAATTAATAACTGACAAATTTCAGAGAAAACAGGAACATGTAAAAACAAAAGCAAAGACATGCTTTAACTATACAATGCCCTTTCAATTACAGTGATAAATGATCTTGCTCTGAACAATCAATTTGGATAAAGATAATTGTAAAAAGAAACACATCACGGACAGTCATTTGTAGGACCCCTGACAGTAGCTACACAGTAGGAGAATAAAAGTCATGAAATACTGGGAGCTTGGAAGAAAGGTATTGTGATAATTGTTGAAGACTTTAATTGTTGTATACATCAAATGAATCAACGGCAAGGTAGCCTGGAAAATGACTACATCGAATGCATCCAGCAGATTTTCATTACAGAATGTTTTGCTGTCAGATGAGATATATAAAGATACTTGATTAATTAATAGGGTCATGGTAAAGGCCCTTCCAGGTAAGAGTGATCCGAATTATCATAGTATTTCACATTCAGTTCAAAGATAGGTCTGAAACTTTGAAATATAGCTGGGCGTGAAGACAAAGGGCTAAAGTGGAACTGGGAGAACAGGTTAAAAGGTAAGATGGAGAAAAGCAGTCATAGACATCTAAGGAGTATTTCATGTCTGCCAGCAAATATAAAAGACAAATAGAAAGAAGGCCAAAGATGCATCATCCATCTAAACAAGGCAGTTAATGGTGATATCAAATTGAAAGAAAATATGCACAACGCTGCAAAGGTTAATAGTGGCCTAAAAATTGGGAACATTCCAGAAACTAGCGAAGGATGATGTTTAAAAAAATGAGAGAAATTAGACTGAGAGAAAATTAGCAAGAAATATAAAATAGACAGTAAAAGTTTTGACAAATATTTTAAGGAAGTGTAGCTAATAGAGGGTGGGAACGCAGAATAAACACTGGAAAATAAGGAAATGGTAAAGATGTTAAGCGAGCATTTTGCATTTGTCTTCACAACAAATGACATAAAAAGTATTCAACACTAGAAAATCAAGAGGCAAAAAGGGAGGGATGAATTTAAGTATTAGGAAAACTAACGAACTAAATGCCAACAGCATTTTAATGAGGTGGCTTTATAGTGATAGGAAATAGTGGATGAGTTGACAGTAATAATCCAGAATTCCCCAGATTCTGGAAAGGTCCTGGTGGACTGAAACCCCGTAAATGTAATATCTACAGTCGAGAAGGCGGGCTTGCTCTGAGCAAACACAGGGTATATTTTGGACTATGCAATCATTTTTTGAAGTAAAATGTTGTAAAATATTTATGTCATTTACTATTGTCAAAAGTCAGTTGGATTTTAAATGCTTTTTTAAAAAAACATATTTATTGGTTACATAAAACTTGTGCGCCATGTATAAAATAATGCCCATGATTTTATTTCAGTTTTTATTATAAGGCATAATGGAGTGGTAGTCTGGCAGCACAATTTATGCTCTGTAGATACACATTCAAATTCAAATTAAATTTAAAACAGTAACTATTTTTAAGGCATATTTAGACAAAGTATTCAGGATCAACTTTTACAGAAGTAATGTTTTTGACAGTCAGCAAAGAACCGTGTTATGTATTCAGTCTTTCAGTTTCAAATGCTTGCAGCTTATATGGGAATGTTCTATAGTAAAAAGGAAGCCCAAAAAAACTACACTTTTAGTAATTCCTTTACTCTGGGCCATAGGACTGTAAGAACAGTTCTTAGTTCCTTTTCTGGGAAAGTTAAATGCGCTTGGTGGTCACACAAATTGTACATGTTATTTTGAGTTTTTTTTCTGATCGTAGCTCTCCCATTTCAATGAGAATTAAATTTTCCCAATACCTTAGTGGAAAAATTGCACTCCGCGATCTAACCATAAAGGAGATACAACAGAAAATTCCTGCTTCAAATCCTGGTTGCTGAGGTACAACTGAACACAAGTGGGGAAGGGAGCTGAGCTGGAGTGAAACACACTAGAAACTTTGAGGTCAAACATTAGAAGCCAAATTTAAACAAGATTTAACAGTGACTACAAAACTACTATATAATAGTAAAAGCCATCTAGTTCACCATTCTTACCCAGTCTGGCCTAAAGATGACTCTATTCATACAGCAATATGGTTCACTAAAAAACGATCTCTGAAGTAGCTTAGCAAGTTATTCGGTTATGTCACAAAAGCAAAATAATCCAAACACAGGAAATTAGAAATCAAATTTGAAATTTGAAATTCTCAGTACATTTGGCATCATATGTGACAACAGAGTTAGCAGTTCAGGTCAATGACCTTCCTGTCTTGATGAAATGTCATCAACTTGAAAACTCATTCTGTTTCTTTCCATGGTTGTTTCCTGGCCTGCTGAACATTTCCAGTTTTTATTTTGTTTTAACTTGGTTCTATCAGACTACTACAGAAGAAAAAAAAGACAGATCATCAGGTACCAGAAACGTGAAAGGCACACTTTGCCCAGTCAATCCTACAAAGTCCTGCTAACACCTAAGGGCTTACAACAAAACTGAGTGAGTGATACCAACAGACTGACTAGTCAATCAACAGCCTGACAGAATTATATTAACTATATCTTAGTTAATATTATTCTTTATTATTATCAGAATTATATTATATTAACTTTATCTTAGAACAACAAAAGAATCACTGTATTGAATCTTGGAAGGGGACGGCTGCCATGAGAATAATTACAGTAGGGCTTATATGCTGCAGAGTTTAGAAGATTAAGTGATCTTGTTGGAATTAAAAGCTCCGAGAAGGCTTGATGCTGATACGCTATCGTGTATTCCGTCTCAATGGTAAGTCGTCTGCCACGAGCAGAAATGTCTTCATAGAATCATAGTTACAACACAGGACAATGACATTTGAACGATAGAGTCAGACTCTGTGCCAATTCTCAACAAGAATAATTTAGTTGGACCCATTCTCCCACTTTTCCTCCACAGCCCTCCCCACATGTCTTTCCATTCAAAATCTGATAAAGGTGATGGAAGGTCATCGACCTAAAACGACGTCTCTATCATGCTCCGTCCACAGATGCTAACAGACCTGTTGAGTGTTTCCAGCCATTTCTATTTTTACTTCATATATCTAGCACCCGCAGTATTTTGCTCTGGAGTTTAAAGAGGGTCACGGTCTTTTTTTTCCTCTCTCTCGTGCGTAGATTGTTCCACTGAAACCTGAACTCCTGCCGGATCTGGCTACCCATAAGACATAGGAACAGCATTAGACCATTCGGCCCATTGAGTCTGTTCCGCCAACTGATCATGGCTGATCCGATTCTCAGCCCCATTCTCCTTCGTTCTCCCCGTAACCCTTGATTCCTTTACTAATCGCTTCTTTAAATCAACAATAATAAGACTGCGTTGTAACAGTGCGATGCTATACACTACTGAATCTGTAAACCAGGCTACGCTCAATGTAACCTTGCACCGGCCACCTTCCGTCAGGAAGATTCAACGGCAAGTGCACGAAATCTGACAGCCCGGTGCCACTCCCTCTCAACACGCGTCCGATGTTTATTTTTGGGGAGAGAGGCGAAGACGGGAAATACAGTGAATTTTGGGCGACAGTTCTGGTCTTGATTCCTCTTCCCCTCCCCGATCTTTCTCACTCACCCTTTCTCACAGGCAGGGACATGTCAACGGCAACCACTTCAAATGCAGCGACCGCCACCCGGCGCCCGCGTGACGTCAGCCGCAAACACACATATGACGGTTTTGGGGCGGGACGAAACCATTCGCCAAGGGTCAGGTCGAAACCATTCGTTGTGAGTTTCTCTCTATGGTTTCGCGGTGAAAAACACGGGTGCTCACGTGACAGATGCCGCGGGGGTTTGTGATGTCACGCGCATGCGTAGTATGACGCGCCGCCTTGTCCGAGGAGTGAACCTGTGCTGTTTTTGCAATCTCAGTTCGTGCCCTTTTATGTGGGTAAATAGACGTCTCTCTAAAACCTGTGTTACGCTTTCAGCCGTTGGAAGTAGAAGGTGGGTACGGGACCGTGTTGGGTAGCTGGGCATGTTCGCCGTTTCCATTAAGAGAAACTGCGGTTAATAAAGAACATTGTGTTGGTTGGTGGTGAGGGGAGCTGGGGTGATTCATTAGGCCCCAGTATCACTCGTTTATCCCTGTTACAGGGCAATTCATACTCAGGAGACTAGAGAGTTTCCTGAGATGCACAGGTAATGGATCACTTCTGCTGGCCCAGAAACAGCTCTCTTGAAAGAGAGCAGCAAAGGATTTAAATGGTGTAGCTGTGTCAAATCAGCGAGGTGAGCTATACTTAAACAGAATTCCATTGAGAGAAGGAGGTATTAGTGGACATAAAAGTGGATAGATCCACAGCCCTGGTAAGATATATCCCATGCTGCTCTGGGAACCAAGAAAGTAAGAGATCAGGAGTTTGTCATTTATTTTCAAATTCTTTCTGATCTCAGGAAAGATTCCAGAGGACTGGAGGATGATGAATGTGGTACCATTTTGTAGAAGTAGTTGGGATAAACTGAGACACTACAGGTCATTGAGTCAAACGTCAGTTGATTTGATTTATTGCAGTGCATGTACCTAAGTGCAGTGAAAAAGTTTGTGAGCAGTACAGGCAGATCATAGCAAGCAGGGACATACAGGTCATAGGGTGCTTAGAGTGAGGTATACAGGTTACATTGCATGGGAGGTGCGTGAAGCAAGATCAACATTAACAGCAGCAACATTATTTGACGTTGCAAGAGTCCATTTATCTGTCTATTAATGATAGAGAAGAAGTTATTCTTGAATCTGTTGGTATGTGTTCAGACTTCTGTATCTTCTGCCTGACAAAAAAGGTTGTTGGAGAGCATTACTGTGGTGGAGGGGTCTTTGATGTTGGCAGCCTGTCTGTGGCAACAAGAAGTGTGAGCGAAGTCCATGGATGGAAGGTTGGTTTCTGTGATGGTCTGGACTGTGCATGCAATCTTCTGTAGTTTAGGAAAGTTATTGGAAAAATTCTAAGAGTCAATTAAGCACCCCTTAGTGAGACAGGAATAACCCAGGAGAGTCAGCATGGGTTTGTCAGGTGGAGATCATGTCTAACAAATTTTGTTGAATCTTTCAGAGTTGACTAGGTACATAGGATGAGCGTAGTGCCGTTGTTATAGTTTACGTGGCTTTCATACGCCTTTTGTCAAAGTATTACATCAGAGACTGGAGTAGAAGCTAAAAGCCTGTGGGATGCAAGCAATTTTGCAAATTGTATTCATAATTAACTTGGTGGGAGAAGGCAAAGAAGCATGGTCAAAGATTGTTTTTGTGACTGGAAATCCGTGTCCAGTGGGGAACTGCAAGATTTGATGCTGGTTCCCTTGCTGTTTGTGATATGTTTCGTGGATCTATACGTGATTGCAGAAGGTTCATCAGTAAATTTGCAGATGACATAAAAATTAGTAATGGGGTCACTAGGAAGGAAGAACATGTTAAACTACAGAATGATACAGGCGCACTGGTTGGATGGGCAAGACAATGACACTTGGAATATAATCCTGAAAAATGAATTGATACGTTTTGAGAGGATTAACAAGGCAAGGGAGTGCACAATAAATGATAGAATCCTTGAAAGTGCAGGGCAGCAGAGGGACCATGGCGTTCAAGTCCATTAGTCCTTAAAGGTGGCAGAATGGGAGACAAGATTGTTAAGAATGCTTACAGGATACTTGCTTTTCTTTGTCAATGTGTTGATGCAAAAGCCAGGAGATTATGATGGAACAGTATAAAATATAAGTTAGGCCATAGCTGTAGTACTGTGTACACTTCTGGTCGCTACACTATTGGAAAAATGATTGCAGAGGAAGGTGCAGGGGACATTCACCAGCATGTTAGATAACAAGGTGTAGAGCTGGATGAACACAGCAGGCCAGGCAGCATCAGAGGAGCAGGAAAGCTGATGTTTCGGGCCTCGACGCTTCTTCAGAAAAAATTTCTGATTTTCTGAAGAAGGGTCTAGGCCCGAAACATCAGCTTTCCTGTTCCTCTGATGCTGTTTGGCCTGCTGTGTTCATCCAGCTCGACACCTTGTTATCTCAGATTCTCTAGCATCTGCAGTTCCTACTATCTCTTCACCAGCATGTTCCTGGCTGAAGTGTTTCAGCTATGAAGAAAGACTAGATAGGTTGGGGTTGCTTTTCTTCGAGCAGAGAAGGCTGAGAGGGAATGCAATTGAGGTGCTCAAAATTATAAGGAGCTTAGATTTGTGGAAAACACCACAAAACACTCGAGCAGAATTAGACCATATAATCTGTTGGGTCTGCTCTGCCATTCAATGAAATTATGATTGATCTGATCATCCTCAACACTACTTCCCCTGCCCTTTTCTCCATAACTTGATTCCCTCACTGATTTTTTTTTAAGAAATCTGTTTATCTCAGCCTTGAATATACTTCACATCCCAGCCTCTCCATCATTGGGAGGTAAAGCATTCCACAGATTCATTAGCATCTGCATGATGAAATCCCTCCTTATCTTTGTCTTAAATGCCTTTGTTTTTAGGCTCTCCCACAAGGGAAACAAACTCTCTGCATCTACGTTCTCAAGCCCCCTAAAAACTTTGTATGTTTCAGTAAGGTCACCTCTCACCTTCTAATCTCAAATTAGTACAGGCTCGATCTATGTAACTTTTTCGCATAAGATAGTCCCACCATATATAGAATCAGCTGCATCTTCTCTGGACTGCCTCCAATGCCAGCATAAGGGGACCAAAACTATCCAAAGTACTCCAGGTGTGGTCTGACTAATGCCTAATATAGTTGCAAGACTTTGTTACTTTTATACTCTATTCCCTTTGAAATAAAGGCCAACCTTTATTTTGCAATCCATTTGTCTTCCCTGTTATTTGCTGAAATTGTAGGCTAGCCTTTTTGTGATTTACGCATGAGGACTCCCAAATTTTTGTTTTCTTTATTCATTCACGGGATGAGGGCATCGCTGACTAGGCAGCATTTATTGCCCATCCCTAATTGCCCAGAGAGCAGTTGAGAGTCAACCACATTGCTGTGAGTCTGGAGTCACATGTAAACCAGACTAGGTAAGAACAGCAGTTTCGTTCCCTAAAGGACATTAGTAAACCAGCTGGGTTTTTCCAGCAATCGATGACGAATTCATGGTCGTCATTAGACTTTTAATTCCAGATTTTTTTTTAATGAATTCAAATTCAAAAATCTGTGGCAGGTTTCGAACCTGGGTCCCCAGAACATTATCTGGGTCTCTGGATTAACAGTCCAGCAATAATACCACTAGGCCGTCACCTCCCCTCACATGGTCTAGCTTTCTGTGGTCTTTCTCTATTTAAATAATATTCAGCTCCTCTATTCTTCCTACCAAAATGCATATACTCCCATTTTTTACACAATTTATTCTGTCTCCCAAGTTTTTGTCCAGTCACTTAGTCTGACTGACCTCTGCGGATTCTGTATCACCCCGCCACTTGACTTTCCGTCTATTTTTATGTCATCTGCAAACTTGGCGAAAATACATTGACTTTCCTCATCCAAATCATTGATATATGTTGGTGGCCGTAGCCCTAATCACTGTGGTACTCCACGAGTTGGAGACAACAAGGACTGCCGATGCTGGAAGCCAGAGTCTATAGATGTGAGGCTAGAAAATAACAGCAGGTCCGACAGCTTCAGAGGAGCAGGAAAGTCAATGTTTTGGGCTGAAATCCTTCTTCAGGACTGGAGAGGAGGAGGGGAGCCCAGAAATAAATAGAAGGAGGGATGTGGGGTCTGGGGGAAGGGGGAAGTTACAGCCCAATAGTCTCAGCATTGACTTCAGCTTCAAAATCCCTCCACCCTCAGCCTCATCCCATGTCCAGCCCTCCCTATCCTCTTCACGTCCCTGACCTGATCTGACCTAACCTGTCCATCATCCTACTCTCCTATATGCTGCACCCTTCCCACGGACCAATCACAATAAACCCCTATCTGCATCCCCATCTCTCCTGCCCAAACCCCAGCCCACCTGCCCTCCCCGTTTATTTCTGGGCTCCCCTTCTCCCTCCCCAGTACGCCACAAGTTAATGTGTTACGAAAACAACGGGAAGCATGCATAGGATGTCAGCCTCCAAGTAAGCAAAAAGTGAGTGAGCACCAAGAAATCAAGCTAAGAACCATAGGATGCATTTGTGTAGATAAGATTCATCTGTGTCCCTGCACACAAAGCAACTTGGCAGAATTATGCATTGTGTAGGTGTTCCTGAGCTCCAAAGTAAAGTGTTGAAGGGCTGATGTGGTATGTAATTTGGTCCTAGATCAGGCATGATGATGTGATGAAGGTGGTGTTTTGCCAATGCCAGCTTGAGTGGATAAAGGGTTGAGGAATATAGTAGCTGTGGAGTATTTAGGGATATATTTGTGAAGAAGCAGTAGGGTCACGGCCAAGATAATCATTTGGCAAGCTTTAGCCGCCAAGGAGAAACTTTCCCTTCAGTATATTAGTCAATAGCTACAGTGCATAGATTTTAGGTTATGGGCTAGAGGTTGAGAGGAGATTTGAGGAATTTTGTTTTTCATCCATAGGATAAAGATATCTGAAACTAGCTGCTTGAAAGGTTAGTAGAGGCAGCAACTCAAATATTTAAGTATTTAGTCGAACACTTGAAATGTCATAACATTTAAGGATACGGGTTTCGAAACCGAAATGGGAGTCGAGAGGTGCTTGATGACTGACTTGGGACAAAGAGCCTGTTTTGATGCAATAAAACTCTGACTTTATCTATGACTGAATGTGATAAATAATCTACATGTTAACTGGAATTCTGGGAGGTATGTTGAGGAGAAAAATAATTAAAGGAGAATATGGTTTTCATGGAAAGATTAGCATGTGCTTTACAATACACCTCAAACAATCACTTCTTTTATGTATTCATTTATGGGATGTAGGCAATGCTGGATAGGGCAACATTTATTGCTCATCCTTAATTGCCCAGAGGGCAGTTAGAGTCAACCATATTACTGTAGATCTGGAGTCACATGTAGGCTAACCAGGTAAAGGTGGCAAATTTCCTTCCCTAAAAAAGATGGATTTTTATGACAATTGACAGTGGTTACATGTCACCACTAGGCTATCTTTTTTATTCCAGCTTTTAATGCAGTAGCTTTAAAATCTTATGAATAATATGGTGGAGCAGGAATGCTGGGAGTAAACAGCCAACCATCATAGCAGTTAGAATCAAAGCATGTAAAGAGCCGTTTTATTATCTGTATATTTGGTAGTGAACTAAAATAGAAAAAAAGCACTGTTTTAAAACTGAAAGATTGTAAAAGAAATTGCTGCAGTTTTTAAAAACATGTTCCTGAAGCTCATTGTCTTTTGTACGCTGCTACTTTGCTCCAGCAATGAGGGAAGGCGTAGACAGCATGGCACTTTGATTTGTGTGCAAAGTGCAGTGTGGCTAGCAAAAGCTATCTGTTTTGTGGAATTGTGACCAGTTATGGATGCTAAAGGTCATCAGTCTGATGATAACTGACGGATTTGTTCCTGGGCAACTGAACAACTTGTGGGAGTGAATATTTAATTGAGCTGCTATGTGAGTGCTGGATGGGCAGGTGGTCTCGTGCTCTCAGCAATATAAATTGCCTGAAGAAAGCCAGTTGTTACTTTAAACTTGCTTTGTACTTAGTCCACCATTGCCTTGCACTTCCTGACAAGGAGAAAGGAGGCCAAAAAGCAGAGTCTTGGCAAGCAAAAGGAACGTCTCAAGGAAACCTCTGGACTCGTTGTTGTTGAATGTGTTTTCCAGGTTTCTTCCCTCCACGCATAAAAATCATTTTTATGTATATTTGTATTGAGGTTTTACATCCTTAACTAGTAGAGCAATATCTTTGATAGTTCTTTGCTGTTAACTTAGGATGAATTTGCTTATTTCGAATAAACAGTCATGCTTTTGAAGTACAGGTCAGTGTTTTCTGTTAGCCTGATTCCACCAGACATGTAAATCGGGGACTTTCATGCTTTGGTTCAATCATTAACTTTTGTGACAACCCTAGAGAAGTGGGGCTTGAGAATGAGGGCCGTTTCCAAACTGCATCGTAACAAGCATGAGTGATAAACATGGCTGGTGCATAACACCTACCAATCATGATTGGAATAAACTAAACTGAGATGATTGAATAATTGACTCCTTGCAAGGTTCAGGTGCAACCTGAATACGTATCAGAAGTGAGATTTAAAATTATATTGTTCTGTGAAGTTTATCTGAAATTTGTGCTTGATTGTAAATTCTTACTTTTTGAAAATATTATTTTAAGTGTGTTTGAAAATACTGTTTTTTCCCCTCTGTTCGAAACTCTACTATGTTCATGTTTAGAGTCACCCATGATGAGTGTTTGTTTGGCAAGTTACCCAAGCATCTTTGTTGTATAAAGCAGCTAAGTGATGTAACAGCACTGTAATATTTGAATTATTTCTGCAACTAAATAAATATATAGTGTGCCTTTTGCTACCTTGGGACATTCTAAAGTATTTGATGCTGTATTCCTGTTGTAAGGTAGGAAACGTGGCAACCAGTTTGTGCACAGTAAAGTCCCACAGGCAGCAATAAGATCAGAATATGTATTAGTGATGTTGAGGGTTAAGTGCTGGCTGTAATACTAGGGATAACTTCCCTGCATCTACTGAAAACAGTGGCACAAATTCTTGGTATGTCCTCCTGAGCAGGTAACAGAGCCACAGTTTAATGTGGAGCGTGAAGGTAGCACACGCAACAAAAATATTAGTTCCTCCGTACTTAAAATGATTAGATTTTGTTTTGGTTTGTTGATAAGACTTAAATACCCAAACTTTTGACTTGGAAGAGTGCTACAGCTGTTCATGCTTTCTAGTTTGAAGGTGAATTTATTCAGCTTTTTTTCAGGGTAAAATGCAAAGGGTACTTAAAGCCTTGCATTTGGACAATTCTAACCCAGGCTTGTATGGAGTTTTGATTTACTTTACAGGTTGTTTGGTTTTAGCATGTAACTTGGTATTGTACTGTGGAGAATTTCTTGTAGAATTGTTACTTTTTAGCTATTGCAGTATTTATTCTTGTATCATGAAATATGTGAAAATTCATTAATTAATCCTAATTAATTGAGCAGACTTTGCATCCTTTAGGATCGTGACTGAAACCTGTGAGGGAAAACTAAGGAGAAATTTTGTTTTTAAATTTCTTCTGCATCTCTCCTGCAGGATGGGTTTCTCTTAATTTTTAACGTGTGTTTTTCCTCTTTCCCACCCTATTCTAATTTCCTGGGTCACATGCCAGGAGATTGTGAAGATTGTTATTACACCTTCTGTTGATTAAATAGGAAATGCCACTAAATTGCATTTTTGTTCGACACTTTTATGATCCAAGCTGGAAATACTGGACAGAATGAAACTTGCTTTATAGATCAGGTTTTTTTAAAATCTTTGCAGTTGGTTAGCCTGTTTCAAATCCCAGCTCCAGCAGAGGTATGTCATAACATGTCTGAATAGGGTTAATTTAAAAATATCTAGAGAGCTGTTGTGGTAAAATGGTCGTGCCCTTCTCTCTGGTCCAGAAGGCCTGGGTTCAAGTCACGGAGAAAGGGTGGGTAGGTTTAATGCAGACTCTTTAAAGACAGGTGTTGATATTATTTATATTTTTATTCATCTCCAGGGGATGAGGATAACATGGTCAATATAAGGAAAGTTAGAACAATAATAAAATAATTAGATGAGGGGTTTGTAAAAGCTATTGTTATGACTATCCTAGATTTGCCCCCTTGATTGGGAAATGGATTAGGAAATTTGCAAGAAACATCAGTGGCCATATAGTTGATAGTGAAATGGAATCTAGCTAAAGGTAAATAATTATGAACCATCAGCCTATAACTCCTCTTCTAGTTACTGACAGCGCAGAATATCAAAAATGGTGTAAAAAGAATTTTAAAATAAATTTATTTGCTAGTCGATGTTCATGCTAGCAGCAAAACGACACAACAAACTTTCCTTAATATCAGTACACTTGGACAATGAAGGCCATCAGTTTTACTGGAACAACGTAACTATAGCCCAAGCCAAAGATAGACACGCACAGGAATTCCTAGAGGCGTGGTTCTCAACCAGTGATGCAGTCGACAAATGCATAGAATTGGACACCGTATACAAATCGGAAATGACACTACACACCATAATGGGCCAGACAGTATAAATTCCATACGGAGTAGAACAACATTGCTTCATCGGAGACCTCACTGATGACATTACCTAGCATGGTGATGAAACGTCTTTACAAAAACAAGCCTGCTCGGCGAACAAGTCAACAATGTTATTTTTCTGGTTTTTTTAATTGTCGTCTGAAGTGGAAAAATAATTGTTCTTAAAACGGAAACATTACTGAAGGAGTACCGCAGCTTTGAAAGCTAGTGACCTGACATTCATAAGTGCTGTTTACACAGCTTCATATTCAAGCTGTTGTTGAAGTGTAGTTTGCTGATGAGCTGGAGTCAAGGGGTATATACAAATTGAGATTCACTTGAACACAAGTCGCTGACTGGTCTGTGGCCAAGTGACCAGTAATTGATGAGAAAGGCCTTTTGCCTGCCAACAGCTATGTGAATAGCTCTGAGATCTCTGAACAGCTTGGGGCTGTGAACAGGATAGTGAGAAGGCAACAGACCTCAATTAGTTTAGGTGCCCTCACTCTCTGTTCACTGCAGTAAAGCTCACTTTAGGCCTGTGGAAAAAAACCTAAAAAAAAATTCCTATAATGCAATAGTTGCAATCTTGTGTAACCTTACACTGTAGAAAATCGCTATAGCTATACAGCAGAAAGTTCGTGTTATCCAAACAGTGCCCCTTATTCATCAATCCCGTTACAGCCAATTTGCTTTAATGAAGCACGCATTTATAACAGAACCACCTGTATTTGTATTTCCTTCAGTTGCTGTATGCTGTTTTTTGAATTAAAATGTCAGAGACCTTTTCTAAGTGTGAACCAGTCACCTTATATCTCATGCAAACTATTGAAAGTATCCAGAGAAGGAAGAGCAAATAACAGTGTACTAATCAGCATAAGGACTATCTCTGCAGATCTATGAATAGGCACTACTGAACTGCTTTCCCAATTTTACCCTACCCCCCCAAAGTATCTGTCTTTTCTTTCCGTCTATGTCTGTTTGTGTGTTGTAAGGGGGAATTTATAACTGGATTCGAGTTGTAACTAGTAGATTACAGGCCAACAGTTCCTAGCTGTTTACTCTTAGCTAGAATCCATTTATGTGTAATGAATAGTAGTTCTTGTTAAGTACTGAAACTCGGTCCGTTCTATCTCTCTCCCTATTTCAGAAAGGTGGGTACGTTGGTGAATTTTGCATACTTTTTAAAATCGCCAATGTTTGTGACTAGTCTGGGAATAGCAAAGTTTGATTTCCAGAGGGCTACTCCATTGAGCCTTATGATGGTTCATTTAGAGTCATCATCGTAAAGTCATACAGCATGGACACTGGCTCTTTGGCCCAATCTGGTCCATATCAACCAAAATTGAGTTGGCAGAAAACTGGCAACTGGAATTCATTGTGGAGAAGTGTGAGGTTATGTGTTGAGGGAGGGCAAACAAAGGAAGGGAATACACAGTAAGCAGGAGGGTACTGAGAGAAGTAGAGGAATTGAGAGACCTGGTAAGGTATAAGATGTCTTTTTTTTGATGAGTTATTGAATACAAAAACAGAATATAATGCTGGAATACCTAAGACACCAGCTAGGCCGTAGGTTTGAGTTCTGTGTCCACTTCTTGTCACAATATTAAAGAATGAATATAATTATTCTTGAAAAAATACAAGGTGACTTTGGAAAGAATGTTGCCAGGAATTGAAAACTGCAGCTCTGTGGAAAGATAGGATAGTCTGGAGTTGTTTTCCCTTAGAACCAAGGAGTGTGAGGGATAATTTAATTAAGGTGGACAAATAATGAAGGGCTTTAGCTAAGAGTGGACAGGGAAGACCAATTTCCCCACAGAGAGCAGTTGCCAGGGGATACAGTTTTAAAGTGATTGGTATAAGGATCCAAAACTGGTTTAGTAGTTGAGATGGAAGCATTCAGCTCTTTTAAAGGGAACTTGGATGTGTACCTGCAAAGACTTAATTTCCAAGGCTATGGACCAGGAGCTGGAAAGTGGGATTAGAAAGGGCAGCTAATTTATTCAGTCAGTGCAAACACGATGTGCCAAATTTTCTCTTTCTGTGACATAGCTTATAAACTATAGAAAAGGTATGTAGTCCGATGTTTTAAATGTCAGAAATTACATTTTTCTTCCATCGTCAATGTGATCCCTCTGTTTAAAAAAGAATGAAAGGAGAAAACTGGGAGTTACACATTGGTTAGTATAATACCAGTAATAGAAAAATGTTGGCATATTATAAAGGATGTAATAACAGGACACTTAAAAAGTATAAATGGTATTATTCAGAGTCAACATAGATTTACGAAAGGAAGATTTTGTTCGACAAAGCTACTGAAGTTTTAGAATAGAATCCCGACAGAAACAAAACAGGCTGTTCAGCCCAACAAGTCCACACGACTCCGAGTCTGGGTGGGATGGTCTTTCTCCACCTACACCACCACCACCAACCCCCCCCGCCAATAAGCATCGCTAATCCACCTAACCTACACAAGCTGATTACTGCGGGCAATTAGCATGGCCAGTCCACCTATCCTGCATACCTTTTGGACTGTGGGAGGAAACTGGAGCACCTGAAGGAAACCCATGCAGACATGGGAGAATGTGCAAACTCCACACAGTCACCAGAGGCTGGAATTGAACCCCGGTCCCCAGCACTGAGAGGTAACAGTGCTAACAACTTAACCAAGTAGCTGGGGTGTATATAGGTATTTTCAAAAAGCTTCTGATAAAATTCCACATGAAAAGTTATTATGCAAAATTGGTGGTAATACCCCCGCATAGATTGAGAATTAAGGAACAAAGTAGGAAAAAGTGGGCTATTTTTAGAATGGAATGTGGTGACAAGTGTGATATCACAGGGAACAGTATTTAGACCCCTGTTGTTCATGTTAAATATTGACACCGAATGAAGGAATTGTGTAATGTTTCAAAGTTGGTGATGACACAAAACTAGATGGGAGTGGTAAGGAGGAAGTAAAAGGCTTTAGGTTGATTTAGAGAAGTTGAGCGAGTAGACAAATACGTGGCAGATGCAACATAATGTGGATAAATGGGAAGTTGTCCACTTCACTAGGAAAACAGATGGCAGAGTATTATTTTAAATTTTGAAAGACTGGGAAGGATTCATGTACAAAGGGGCATGGGTCATTGAAAGCTAGCATGCAAGTGCATCAAGCAGTTAGGCAAATTGTACGTTGGTCTTCATTGTAAAAGAGTCTTACTGACGATGTACAGTGCCTTGGTGTGATCATCCTATGTGTGCAGCTTTGGCCTCCTTATCTAAGAAAAGACCTTGCGATAGAAGGAGTTCAGCAAAGGGTTCACCAGCCTGAATCCTGAAATGGTAGGTTTCTCATGAATAGATTTTATTAGGTGGGGAAGAGGGATGGTGGCCAGAAGAAGGTGACATGTTGTCATGATATGCAGTAGTGCATTTTGGACTGCAATGAGAAATTTCTTCCACAGAAGGTACAAAGGTGAAAACACTGAATGTTTTTAAGAAAGAAATAGATTTCTAGAAGTGAGAGGTATAGGGAGAGAGCAGGAGTATGATGTTGAGATATAGGATCAACCATGATCCTGTTGAATGGCAGAATGGCTTGATGGCCTACTCTTCCTATTTTCTGTGTTTCTCTAGGCTGTCTTAGTAGTGGTACAGGTCTATAGCCAGAAGCTCATCCATCAAATATGACATCAAGATTGTCATAGTCTGATTAATTTTGCAGTTGCTTAGGAGGCACTGGGAGTCAGTAGCTAAAAAACAGAAGTTGTTTTCAGTCCTCGCTTCAATGACAGCAGTCTTCCAAATATTTAATTGAAGGAAATTTCTGCTTATTTATAACCAATATTACTTAAGAGGTATGATAAACTAGTTGTAGAAGTGATGGTGAGGTAGAATTGGGAGTCGTCAGTGTACCTGTGAAAATTAACAGCCTGCTTTTAGGTAACCTGACCAAGGAGCATCGTGCAGGTGACAGATTGGAGAAGCCAAAGCTAAAACCAAGTCAAAGTAAGTTTCTGGAACTAGTAATATTTGACCACTGCTCGTCGTCATCTCTGAACTTTATGGTAGGCTGTCAGAAATAATTGTTAAATGCAGAGGAACTTCTCACTTGTACGTTGAACATAAATGTTGTACGTTTACACAGTGATTTGAGCTTTTGTTTATTTGAAAAAGAGAAGCAAAGTTTGATTGTTTACAACAATATGAGAAACTCTGGTGAGTGGATTATTTCCTTTGAGAACTACTGTGGTCATTTAAGTGATATATTTTAATAAATACAAGAAAATTCTCTGGTACCTAATTTTTATGGTATAAATGTGCGTGTGATGAAATGATAGATCAGATCTTCTGGAACATATAGGTGAAGGATGGTATAAGATGGATATCTCATTGCACATTATCATCTATTCACCTTGCCCATTCTAGAGTATCATGCTACGTTTACGATGTAAAGCAAAGAATGGAACTCATCTGATGCAAGGGCTGACTTCAGTATCTAATGTCCAAGAATTAAAAGATAAAGTGGAAGAACTAACTGGAATTCCAAGTGCACTGCAAAAAATTATGGTGGGATTTCCTCCATCCAGTCTAGATCTTCGTAATGGAGAACTGCCTCTCAAAGATTGTCCTATCAAATCTGGTAAGTCTATTGAAGACAAAGTATACAGAGGAAGATTGAAAAACCAATATTGCTTAAAGTAATTAACCTGAATTTTTTATACCTGCTATAGTTATGATGTCAATCAAGATGGCAGCTTTTTGAAAAATTCAGAAGATACTATACTACTTGAACCTATAAATAAGTATTTAGACGTAATTCTGAAACTGGTTACTTTTTAGTTCAAAATGTAACAGCACTTGTAATGTTTATGAAATGAGATTCTAAATTCCTTTGTCTGCTTTCACATTTGGGTCTCTTTGTTTGGGACATTCAACTACTTAGAGACCAGGTTTTACTGCTTAAATATTGAAAAGCTGGATTTGCACTAGATTATTAAGGATCATAAAGTATTAACTAGTGAGTAAGAATTATCCTAATTCAGTTCTCAGATTCAGATAAAATTGACATGTCCTGTTGGAAAATAATATGCACAATTTTCTTCCTTAGCCTTTTCTTATCACTTTTGCTGTACTGTGATTACATTGCAGTAAACTGTATTAAATGTATGCAGATTGAACAGACCAACAGCTTCATACTACTCCTTATACAAAACCTAATGCAGTTGCGTAAACTGCTACAAATCCAATATGAAGGTTCACTAATCTGAAAATGAGATGTATGCAGTCATAATTCTAAATGTTTATTTGGTAAGGAAAGTATAATTGAATAACTTAATGTTGATATGGCAATTTTTGTGAAGCTGTATTGTCTGTACAAAGCTTATGTAAGCAGAAATTGATCATTACAAGGGATCTCCGATTTATGAGCATCCGACTTATGACCATGATCCCATACAGGGGTGTAATTTTAAAGACTTAACATACGAATGTTTCCTGTACGTGCAAATTGCTATTTTATATCATCCTGTATTGTGTTTTGATTTGTGTACAAATTGACTCTCAACCCAGGAACTGCCTGTATTGCTAGTCAGTCTTGTTTTCTGCTCTAGAGCTGGCTTGCTCTTTCATATCAAAGGTTGTGTTTTTGTCTATTTTGGTCATACCATCCTACAGAAAAATAAGACCACACAACATTTCATTCAAAGTAATCACTGGAAAAAAATTAATTTCACAGTTATAAATCATGGTTCAACTGGTCAAGCTTGCTGTCCATAGGTTAGAATTGCAGCTTCCACTGCCTGGAAAATACAAGACTATAAAGAATGATCTGAAAACTTATCCTAAATATAAATAATACCAAGGTCATATGATATTGTCATATTGCTCTTGCATTTTGATGTTGAAAGCTATCCTTACAACTCTTTGCAGTTATTTTCTACTTAATGATCCAACAGTTTGGGAAATCAGTATTTTCCATTTGATGCCACTGGGAAAAAAAGCAAAACTTTTATTACATGAATGTCTACTATTGCACTGAATTCTAGTGAGTAACAAGCAACCCCAAGTAGTTTTATGTTCTTCTGAGAAATTTTCTATCATAGTGCAATTTTTTTTCTTTACAGGTACAGAACACAACCTGCAATCTCCAGAAAGGCTTTGTTTACTAGTTACTGATCCAAAAACGTAACATAAAATTGTATTTTCCAGAATTTTGGATGTTTTTGTATCTGTTTCTTACTGTTGCATGATATTTCACAATGAAAGGATAAATTTCAGTCAGTTGTCCACTAAGTAAGTAGTGATTTTAATTTTTTATTGCCTGTGTATTATTGCTGTTGATGATTATCCTCAATAAAAATTCCATGCTTAATTATATATAATCACAAATTCTAGAAGTATGTGGGGTGGCGAATTCTGGCCTGTCTTCCCCCACTTTCAGCTCATACCCCCACATCCCTTTTCTAATGACACTGAAACAAACTGTCATGTGATTTTGTAGTTGCTGGTGGCAGCTGATTCTTTCCCAAGTGATACATCATCATTGTCTGCGAATTCAGGAGGTGAAAACTGAAGGGCATAATAAATGTGCTTCATCATATTGATAGACATGCATTTCCAGTGGCAAATTCTGTAGTGGAAATCAAGGATAACTTGTCCGTTTTTTATTTTCTAATCAACCTGTTCAGAGATATTTTCGCACACCTGTGGAGCAGGTTGGGTTTGAACCTGGGCCTCCTGGTCCAGGGGTAGGGACACAACCATTGTGCCACAAGAGTCCCTACTTGTCCCTTTTTCTATCTTGTCTTACCTCCTGCAGTCACAATTGTAGCAATCCTAAAAGGACTGATAGTCTTAGCTTAGGCCAGGGATCAACCTTGAGACTTTGGTTTGTATACAACAGTACCATTCTGAGGAATACATTTATTTACTGATTCTTTGGAGGAAATCATTATCAGTAATTTGAAAGCATTAACTCTGCAAGATCTACATAGCTAAGCATTACTTGATTGATAGTTTTCATAATGTTTTTAAATGGGCTCAATCAAGGGGTGTGTTGCTCCTTAACCAGGCCAAAGAATTTTTTGCAATAGTAAAATCAAAATAATTTAGCAACCAAAGAAACTCAACCTCAAGTCCATCCATAAGCAAATAAGAAAGAAAATTGTGCACAAACAACGAATAATTCTTAATTTTCCAAAATGTAGCAGCACAAACTTGTGCAAATAATAACTCTGGTAATTGCTGTTAGACAACTGATTTAAATTCATATATAAATATTTACTTGGGTTAAAACCTGACTTTCTGTTTGGCAACTGTGTTTGGGATATTAGGCCGAGTGCATGCATGGAAGGAATAGGTAGGAGACAAGGCAAACTCTTCTGGTTGGGATCAGTCAGCCAGAGTCATGGTGTACATAAGTATAGACAAGTAGTTTGATACCATTCATCTCTCTCTCTCTCTCTCTCTCTCTCTCTCTCTCTCTCTCTCTCTCTCTCTCTCTCTCTCTCTCTCAGTAATTATTTATTTGGGTTGCTGTGGAGACTGTAGGTGAAGTTGATGGGGAAATCATTATTGGTCTTATTTTTGTAGCATGTGATTAGTGTGATAAATTGTAAAAGATTACATGTGAAGCAATATCCTGTACTGGATAAAAGTGAGAGGGATAAAGCAGACATGGATGGACACCTTTGATATATTACAAGGCTTGCATTAAGACTTAATGCAGCGTTTTTCTAGACAGCTAGGAACATTGTACAATAAAGTCACTATAATCCTACCAGACTGTAAGGCTGCGCTCTCATTAGAGGGATATAATTGGGGTTAGCTCAGTTGGCTGGATCACCAGTTTTTGATGCGGAGTGATTATACAGTGTCCAACTAATGACATGTCTCTCTAAGCCTGCAAGAATGTACGGGTGAGTTTGCATAAAGGTTCGTTGTTCAGACTATGTAGTTCTTTTCTGACAGTTTCAATCAAAGCGAGTGTGCAGGTCCCTGAAAAGCTTTTCTGCACACTAGAAATGGCTTTATTCTTTCATGCTATATTTAAGCGTAATAGAAATATTTATTGGGCAGTGTGTAACTGCCCAATAGAAGCACGATAAACAAGTAATGCCTGTAAATATTGAGTTTATATGTAACTGTAAGACAAATTGAGCTGTGTGAACAAAGCTACATATCCCAATTTTCACATGACAATAGTGACTGTATTTGAAAAGACTATTTCTTAGTTGTAAGACGCTTTGAGATATCTTTTAGTTATGAAAAACCTTTTATAATGCACACTTTTTAAATTCTTGTCCAAAAATGAGTGACAAAAATTTGTTTAAAATCTCACTTTGGACATGGTGTATTTTTAAATTTTCTGTAAATTGTTAAGTACTAAGCTGTTTATTATGTCACCTTTTAATAACTTGCTGACAGAACTAATGTAGCATTGCGTTAAACATATCACTATACTTTTTTGCAGGTGATACTTTGATTGTGGAAGAGGAAAGCGATACTTTGAAAATTAAAGCCTCGGTGTCAAAATTTTATGCCAGAAGTTCGGATAAAGATACTTTCCCACAGCTGATCCGGCATGTTGTCCCTGCAGATAATTCGTGTCTCTTCACAAGCATCAACTATGTGGTAGAAGGAGGTGTTTGTGAACCATCCTGTGCTCCAGAAATGCGAAGCTTGATAGCGCAGATTGTAGCAAGTGATCCTGATTCCTACACTGAAGCTGTACTAGGAAAATCTAATTGGGATTACTGCAACTGGATTCAACAAAATGACACATGGGGAGGAGCCATTGAAATCTCTCTCTTATCCAAGTTTTACCAGTGTGAGATTTGTGTCGTGGACACACAAACTGTACGAGTAGACAGGTTTGGAGAGGACATAGGTTACACAAAACGTGTCCTCCTGATTTACGATGGAATCCATTATGACCCATTAGAACGTCGGTTTGAAGATCCTGAAACACCCCCACAAACCATCTTCGCGACTGCAGATGATGTTGTGCTTGCCCAAGCCCTGGAGTTGGCAGATGAAGCGAGAAGGAAACGACAATTTACTGATCTCAATAAATTCACCTTGCGATGTGTCATCTGCCAAAAGGGGCTGGTGGGTCAGGTAGAGGCTAGGGACCATGCCAAAGAGACTGGGCACACCAACTTTGGGGAGGTATGACAACCAAAATAATGTTACCTACCTCATATTCCTAAAATGTACTGGGATAATTAATCCCTAGGAATTAAATGGAATTTTAAGGGGTGATTTTTTTTTAAACCCTGGGATGATTAAACCATGAGCTGATCAAACTGTTGGTTGTTTGCAAAGGTCGGACCTCATTCTTGATTTTTCTGTTTATGTAATAGGAATAGCATTTGACATTTTTTCATTAATTTATTTAGTGAAAAGATAAACATTCTGATTTGATAGCTATTGAATTTAGTTAATCCAATAGAGTATTAGGTTACTGAATATTATGGACACGGATAGGTTTCTTCAAGTCTTAAATTTGGGTTGCTTTTACTTCCACGGAGTTGAACATATCTGCAGATGTCATATTTGGAAAATCATTTATTGCATAATGAGTAGAAAAATGAGCTGTAAATCTGTACTTTTTTGTAAATATTTATTTTAGAAGACTAGTATGTTATATTGTAACATAGTCTATTGTTTCAAAGTATATGTTTTTGTGTTTGACAACCGTTTTGTGATCAGCTCATGGAAATCACAGGTACATACTTTAATAACTACCTTAACCCTGACTTATATCGACATATTGGGGTACTTTTCATACTTTTAAGTTAGTTCTTTTGAGTTAACATTTTCTCAAGAGTTTCCTAATTACTTGCACACCGAGCAAAAATGGAGTTTCTATGAGCAAGTTGAGATTCTTCTGAACTGAAATCTGCACCCTTCATATGTGAAATGGGATATCCCATCACAGGACTAATCATTAATCTCTCGGCTATGATATAATGCAACTGCAAACTAATAACGTTTAACATGTGATTCTATTGAAAGTCGATAGATATTACACCATCAGCCTGCTACGTTCAGCCGCAAATAATAATTTATTTCCAATTGTACAATTCCAATGTACAAGCAGAAAAGGCTATTACTAATAATACGTAGACTGAAACAAAAATTGGATTAATCCACAAGTAGCTAAAATAGCTGAAACTCCAAGGGTGTAAGCTTTGAATATTTCACTGTGAAGTTTGTATATGGTCAATTTAGTTTCAAGTGCTAATTATCAAAAGCTAAACTGAAAGCATGTCAAAAAGCAGGGTTGTGAATGTCCCTATTCAGAAGTCCCAGAATTATTAATGAATGAATCAAGTACAAATACCCAGTGGTGCCTCAGCATACAATTACTTGACAAGCTGCAATTTAAAAAAAATTGTCATCTGATTTGCACTTGAGCGAATTTTTTTGTGTAAGCTGATGCATTAGTAAACGTAAGAGCCTGCCTGCATCCCGTGAACAACTGGCTTTCGTCTCTACCTTAGTGAGGAAAATAGCTTGTGTCATTGACATTGTGGATAATTCAGGATAATTATATGCATTGGTTATCCCTAAATTTGGACAAAGAAATGCTTTAAAAAGTGACAGTTATGTAAAGCTAACTTTCCTATTTGAAACAGGACTAAATCCTTTTGTCATTACTTGACATGTATTCACCAGAAAGAAAAATAAGTGTTATTCCATTTGAATGCTTGTAGGTCAAATAATATTTGCGGATTTGTTTTTAGATACTTTTTAAAATGGCTTATCATGGTGAAACTTTACAGTGATCTTAAATATTGAAATAAAATCACCAAATGCTGGAAATACTAAGGAGGTCAAACAGTATCTGTGGAGGGAGATGTTTCACGTCACTGATTTTCATCTGAACTACTTTTTGATGCTACAATTCTGCCTTAATCTGTTAAAGTTTACATCATTTTTATTTCTGATGCTCTTTTAACTTGGTAATTAAGTCAAGAGAAAATGACAAACTGAATTGTGATTGGTTGGATAACAAAATACGAATTTATACCCAACTGTCTTATCTACTACTGCAATCATATGGAAGACTGCTATTAGCTATTACTGAGCCATTGTTGTTCTTAAAGTTTGCAAGGTATTTTGTCAGTTTTGTCTTGTAGCGAAGGAAATAACTTTGCATGTGTTACCAGCAGCTTTCTAATGCTAATTAAGTAGCTCTTTCAGGAACTAGTATGGACACAATAGGTTGAGTGGCCTTCTGTAAAATTCTAAGTAAAATGTGAAAATCATGTTACAAGAATTGCAATGTGAATGCACCAAAATGCCAAATATGACTATTATGATTTGTAACTCCAAAAAGGTCAAAATAGGAAAATACAGAATCATGTTCCCTTAACACTGACACAAAATGTGCCTTATTATCAAAACTAGTAGCATACATTGGGCTGCATCTCGGAGTATTTTTTCCCCCACAAATCATCAAGTTAGTATCAGTTTCTCGCAACAGGTAATTATCAAAAAGGAACTGGGTTGAGTTGGTCAAAAGCTATTTTACTTGTCCAGCAGATTTTTTTTTTTTAGTCACTTGTGGGATGTAGGCTTTGCTGGCTGGCCAGCATTCATTACCTGTCCCTCGTTGCCTTTGAGACTGAAGGGACACTCATTAATGTGGGCTGAACATGAAAAGTCAGGTTACAATTCCATGCCAATTCACCTTTTGCAGTTAATGGTTTTTGCCTAAAAGCATGTCCCTTGAAATACTTCATAAAGGGCCATATAAATTTATAACAGTAAAGGACACTGCCTTGCTTTTACATTTTCTTTTTTTAAATAAAAATAAGGTTACCTGTCCTCCATTTTACATGGTTAAAAGTTTCCATGCTCCATCCACCAAGAATTCACTGTAAATCTCTCCTCACTTCCTTACTGGTGGCTTTAATTGATGAATCATTATCACTGACTTAATAACCAAAGTAGCCACAATTCATGTTTGATATTGCTGAAATTAAGGGATGGGTTCTTGTTGCTTTTTATATTGCATTCAACAGGACAAGCATAAGAATGTGAAAGATCCAACAGAAGCAATAATTTTTACCACATGAGAAAAGGCTGATGGCTTTGAATGTTGCTGTGGAGATTGCACAGGGAGCTTTTGTCCCACATGCTTTGACTCAATTTTGAAAAGTGGTTTGGCATTTTGCCTGATGATTACATGATAAGCTTCAACATGATGTCACTTCTTTTTTTTCCAGCAATAGTCAATTTCTGTACTACTGACTACTTTATGTTCACCTTATTAAACTTTCACAATATTATAATGCTCACTGCTACAGTGGAAATAGTCACAATAGCTGGAGTCCTTTCTCATGATAAGAATTTTTCATATGTGGAACCAAAACAGTTTAGGTAGATAAAAAAGATGATTGGAAAAAAACTGAATTATTAGTGTTTCTGCTCCTCACTTAAATGTGCACAAGACTGTAGTACAGCTCACAGCCTCAGAGGGGCAGTCTGATATTGAAGATGTAGAAAATCATCAATAATTTTGAGGTGCCATGTCTTTATAAACTTAATGCAAAGTCAGATTTTAGTAGGGGAAGTGGGTGATAGTGGTTTTTAAATTCATTCCGAATTTTCTTCTTGAAAAATTCTAAACACCTTTTCCCATGAAGGTACTTCAAATTATTGAGATTTTAATGGTCACATTTTTCTGTTTAATCTGATTAAAACGTGTAAAAGATTGAATTTTATTTAATTAATTTAGTAGCACAACTTTGTATTGATCAATTAAAACAAAATTAGTTTGACTTTATCCAGTGTTAATAACTATATGATGTTCAAAACCCTCAGCTGCAACAGAATGTGTTTATTATTAATGATTCAGAATTGTAGTGGACTATCCAGAATGAGTTTGAGCAAGTAAGAAATGCCTGTGCTTTTTAGTGTTATGTAATTGTAAGATGACCAAAATGGTGTCATTATTTTATCTGTGTTATATTTACATTGTAACAGGGAATGATATTTGTGATCTTTTCTATTCATAAGTGTGCACAGATCATATTAAGTTTGCACTATTCAAATAGTTGTGAACTAGATTTGTAATGCAAAGTTGTCTTCCACAATAGTCAGCTAAATGCATGCATTGACTTCAGCCAAAGAGCCTAAATGTGAGCTAATATTTGTTGCTTGTGAATTCCGTACTTTGCAGATTGGAAAGTGATCTTCTTTTTAAAAAGAAAACCTCCATTGTTTATTCACTATAATATTGCATCTGAATAGTAGAAGTGATTTTGTTTTTTTACAGTGGCATAATTTGGATAATATATGCATGGTAAAACAAATAATGACAACTCTGATTTTAATCATTTTAATTGCATGTAGGAGATTTGTCATATGTGGAAAAGTATACTTTAAAGCTGGTTTTGTCAATAGGTAAATGTAGTTACGCTATAAATATGTTCCAACTGTTTTAAGCAATGCAGTTCAGCCCCCACAATTGCTGTAAAATAAGAGTGTTCACAGCACTGAGTCCAGGTATGAATGTTATGTTTATTCTAGCAATTAGCCGTGTACGCATGTGAATATTACATAAATTATGAAAGGTTAGTAACAAAAAACAAATATAAAATCCATGATTTTCAACCAGAAAAGCTAACCTGAGTGAGGAATGATTGGATGCAGTTTGAGTGTGATCAGAATGTAAATGTTAAACAGCAGGGTAACAAAGAGTTGAAGAACTGGTTTTTGGGGGGTTGGTGGGGGTGTACTCCTGTTGGAGTAACTAGAACGTGGTATGTTTACTTGGCTGTGCAATCTTATTTAAAGTAAACTTGAACGTGCGATATTGAAGTAAATGCCAGCGGTACTTCAAAATGGCTATGCCCTTAGCCACCCTGTTTAAGTACAACTACAACATTGGCATCTACCAGGCAATTTAGAAAATTACCCAAATATGTCCTTTAGACACAAAAGGCAAATCCACCCTGGCCAATTACTGCCACATCAGTCTATCTTGATTATTAGTTAAGTAGTGTAGTAGGGGGTCATCATCAACAGTGCTATCAAGCATCAAGTCATCACTGTGGGAGTTCCTCAGGATATTGTCCTATGCCCAACCATTTTCATCTGTTTCAGCAATGACCTTCTTCCATCATAATGTTAGAATTTGGGATGTTTGATAATTGTGCGAAGTCCAGCACTGTTCGCGATTCTTTATACTGAAGCAGTCCAATGCCCAAGTGCAGCAAGACCCATGCCCATTGACGATATCCAGGCTTGTCATGACAAGTGCCAAGTGATATGGCAGCCAAGTGCCAGGCAATGTCCAAGCGATGCTATTTCCATTGGTCCAGATGCTATTTCCGCCAGCTCCAGCAAGATGCCACCACCAGACACACATTCCCCTCCCCTCCCCTCCCTTGTCCGCCTTCCGCAGGGACCGTTCCCACCGGGACACCCTGGTCCACGCTTCCTTCACCCCCAACACCTCCCCACAGCCCTACCGCACCTTCCCCTGTAACCGGCGAAGGTGCAACACCTGCCCACTTACCTCCTCCCTCCCCACTATCCAAGGGCCCAAACATACCTTTCAGGTGAAGCAATACTTCACCTGCATTTCCAAGAATCTAGTCTACTGCATTCGCTGCTCACAATGTGGTCTCCTCTACATTGGGGAAACGAAGCGTAGACTTGGCAACCACTCCGCAGAACATCTATGTTCTGCTTGCAAAAAAGACCCTGAATTACCTGTTGCCTGCCACTTCAATGCACCACCCTGCTCTCTGGCCAACATCTCTGTCTCCGACTTGCTACAGTGTTCCAGTGAAGCCCAACGCAAGCTGGAGGAACAACATCACATTTTTTGATTGGGGACCCTACAGCCCTCCGGACTCAATATTGAGTTCAATAATTTTAGGGCCTAAACTCTCCCATGTCCCAGCCCCCTATCCCACACACCAGGCCTTGTTACTGCATAGCCTGCCACGACACACCCCCTGTTGTTAGTCACTAACAGTCCCCATTAACAACTATTCACCCTCCCAGCCTGATCGTTAGCAACTCCTTTGTCTGTCCAACTGTCTTTCTCTCTCTTTGGGCTCTATCTTATCGTTTACTCCCTACCCCACCCACCTCCCTATTTTCTGCATATAAACTGACGTTTTCCCAGCCACCATCTGTTCTGAGGAAGGGTCACCGGACCCGAAACGTTAACTCTGTTTTCTCCTTCCCAG
>JAHRHZ010000028.1:21377028-21490389 GCA_024137785.1 Ginglymostoma cirratum
TCTTTGGGCTCTATCTTATCGTTTACTCCCTACCCCACCCACCTCCCTATTTTCTGCATATAAACTGACGTTTTCCCAGCCACCATCTGTTCTGAGGAAGGGTCACCGGACCCGAAACGTTAACTCTGTTTTCTCCTCCACAGATACTGCCAGACCTGCTGAGCTTTTCTAGCAACTTTGTTTTTGTTCCTGATTTGCAACATCTGCAGTTCTTTTGGTTTCCATTCGTCCTTGACTTACAATGGCATTGCTACTACTAATTCTCCCACTATTAACATCCCAGTGGTAAACATTGACCAGAAACTGAACTGGACTACAACAGCATGTCAGAGGCTTGGAATTCTGCAGCAAATAGCTTACCATCTCATTCCACAAAACTTGCCCACCATCAGCAAAGCACAAATGATGAGAGTAATGGAAAACTCTGTTTGCCTGAATGAGTGCTGCTCCTACAATGCTCCAAGCTTGACATCATCCTGCACAAAGTAGCTCACTTGATTGGCACCATACCCACAAACATTTTCATATTTAACAAATATTTTTGTAATTTAGTTTACTTGTATAGTTTACTGAAACAAAATACAAAAGGGGCTTGAAATTAACTTGAATCTACTAGACACGTTGTCAATACACTAATGTATTAGAAAACGCATTTCATTACCTGTTTTTGCACACCATGGTACCCATTTCTGAAGAAGGATCCTGACCCAAAATGTCAGCTTTCCTGCTCCTCTGATGCTGCCTGGCCTGCTGTGTTCCTCCAGCTCCGCACTGTTATCTCTGACTTCAGCATCAGCAGTTCTTACTATCTCATGGTATGCAATATCTTTTTCTTTTCCCACAAATGTTCCCAACAACCGTTATGAGTACTTTAAGAACAGTAAGTACACGCTAGTTGTATAGGTAAATGTGGAGCATGTTGTGAGTTGATAATATCTGTCAGCTATTGATCCCATTACATATCCTTTATTATAGAAGCATTTATTTATATTGGCAATGTAAGTCTATGACTTCAGCATAATTCTTGGTGCCTCGTATTTTGGACATTAAATTTTGCTGCAGCTTTAACAAGATGATTAATACAGGTTTTGGAGTGATTAAGAATCAAATTTTAATTAAAAGCAAAAATTCTGTGAATGCTGGAAATCTGAAGGAAAAGCAAGTGCTGGAGAAACTCAGTAGGCCTGGCAGCATCTGTGGAGAGAAACAAAGCTGTTTCAAGTTTTATATGATTCTTCAGAGCAGATTTATTGCTTCAGGTGATTAATTGCTGCTTCCAGTGTATTTGGGCAACTATTTGGAAACATATTTCCTGTTGTTTAAGCTTTCCCATGGGGGAATGAGGTGGGTTTTGATGAATTTAGGTGCTACAGGTTCCAATGTTTGAACAATGCAGCAAACCAAATAGATGCAGGCAACTTTGTCAGTAAATTATAGAAAATGACATGAAATATTACCAGTTAACATTGTAGTATTTTTTTTTAACTAAAACTAAAAACTTGGTGTCCAAAACCTGGATTTTGCACTCTGGAATTTCTTTCTTAAATTCCTAATCCTAACACCGTTATATTTTGGATCAAACTTTTTGTCACATCCTTATCCTTTTCTGGCCAAATCTTTGTTACCCATACATCATCTGTGAAGTGCCTGAATATTTTTAGGTGAAAGGTACTATATAAAAGGACATATTCTTTTAGATGAAAACCAAGTTAGTTCAAAACAAAAAAAAGTGCAGTTCTGTTTATTTGATATACTAGACTTGTAAAATTATAGCTACTTTGTGGTTAGTTCACACTAGTAAACTTACTTGTATCTTTATTCTGCTTATTACCAGCAGTTAGAGCTAACTAAACTATTTATATCAACTTGTATTTAGATCTATTTAAGTTTATTTATAATTTATAACATCTTTTGATTTTGAGACAGTGAGCAGTTTACAGAAGTATAGTGCAGTGTACCTACTAACTGACAAATTACTATATTTAATGAATTCCAATTAACATTAGAAAAATAATTTTTATCAGAACAATGAGATCCATTGTGCATATGGGTCTATACATCAGTAGAATTCAGGAGTATCAAAATATTACTGTCTAAAGCTTTTGCCATTGGGTCAGAGATTGAAGTCCAACAATTTTTAACAGCATGTGCAGTTTGGCTGTTACAAGTCTTTTTAATCTAATAACCTGATCATAAATATCACTAAGTATAAATTACAATTCATTTGTGATACACAAGTACAGTAATGCTGAAAATATGAAACTTGCCACCAAAGTTTTTTTTATTTTTCAACCATAAGTATAGACAAGAATACCAAATTTCAAAAGGAACAGCAACTTGTACTGCTTAAGAGACCAGGTTGGCTGGTAGGCTGTGCCATGGAAAATGCATGGAGTCCCTATAGTGTGGAAGCAGGCTATTTGGCCCATTAAGTCGACGCTTACCCTGTGAAGAGCATCCCACCCAGACCCTGCATTTCCCATGGTTAATCCACCTAGCCTGCACATCCCTGGACCTTATAGGCAATTTAGCATGGCCAGTCCACCTAACCTGTGCATCTTTGGACTGTGGGTGGAGACCCATGCAGACGTGGGGAGAATGTGCAAACTCAGCACAGTTGCCTGAGGATGGAATTGAACTCAGGTTCCCTGGTGCTGTGAGGTAGCAGTGCTAACCACTGAGCCACCGTGCCGCTCGTTGAGCAAAACATGCCGGGGGCTTGAGAGTCAACTCAACGTTTTTGAATTTAGGCAGAAGCTTTGGCATAATTTCCAGGTGCAATCTCCTTGACAATACCTTGACCAATTAGAATCCACTTTGCAACCAATCAGGCTTCTGTTCTCATGTAGTAGAAACTATTGTTCTTTTTGAAATCTGGTATTCTTGAATCAGCCCTGATGAATCAAGGACACAAAGCTTCAACAGCATGTCTCTGGCAGTTAGCACTTCAGTCTACCATGTGACTCGATATTTGCAACATTTCAAATTTATAATTTGAGTGTTCAATTCAAGTATCCCAAAAATGCTGTTCTGGTTAAATATTTGAAAATAGAACCAGAAATATCTTTGGCAGTAATATGGAATTGATGAGCTAATGTCTTACGTGGTTCTGATCCATTCAGATGTTATAATCAGCTACTCTTTTTACGATACAAACCATAAAATTCACTGCTTTTCTAATTTCCTGCAACCTCTATAAATCTAGAGCAATCTTATTTTCTAGATCAGACTGTAATGATGCCCGATTGTTCTGCAGACCCAAGAGTATCTAAATACTAAATCCAGATTATTTTTATATCCATAGTCAACATAATATTCAGCATGCACTCAGCATTACGGCGTCATTCTGGGGGCATTTAAAATTGTGTGCTGTCAACTACTGTTAATGCTCAATGGCAATTCTGTCACCTCTATAAATCTGAGGTACTAATTCAGGCATAGTCTTTCAGAACTACTCATTTGGTAAAACGAATAGTGTTTGCTGCTGTTTGACTTTTATGAATGTAAGAACTTTTTAATTAATTATCTAGGATGACCTACAAGACTGGATGAATTTGCTTACAATTTTCTCTAGTCAAATGATGCAGATGTTGGAAGTAAAAGTAAACAGGTTTGAGACAGATTTTCGCATATATGTGAATAGCACTTCCATCTTAAGTTTATATAATTCTAAAGGTCAATGAAAGATGTATACTTGGGTTATTTGCACTTCATTATAGTGTACTATATATCCATTTTTGAAATGGGGCACTACATTTCACTTTGAAGCTGTAATTCTTGACCCTTTTTTTGTGCTTTAATATGATTATGTAACTTAAGCATTACCTCTAAAGGTCATATTCACATTCAGGAAAAATATATTAAGATGCAGGTGTCAGATTGGTATTTCTCAGGATCTCTCATCAAACTGTTGATTATAGAGATAATTGTTAAGTCCATACATGCATAATGTACAACTTGTATATTCTTTCAATGTTACATATCTAGTGGTACATGTTATTTATGCCATGTGACTTGGTGAAAATGAGAAAGACAGTTTCAATTGTGCTTTAAATTGCAGTGTCATTTTGCCTAAAGTAGACCTCAACTATTGCTAAGAGTATGAGTATTATCAATATAAGGTGTTTACAGATCACTGCTGCTACAAGTACTTGTATGATGTTTATGCTATTGGTTGAAGAAAATAAACATGAATATTACTGTGTCCATCTTTTCTCACTCCTGAATATAAGGTCATTATAACTATACTTTTTCAAAATAAATTGAATACAATAAGTGAGCTGATTTTTGTTTTTGTGTGCGTGTAGTGTGTACAGTTTGCCGTGATGGTGGAAATTTGACTTTTTTTATTTTAAAATGAGGGATAGGCCATGATCACCAATGACCTAACATACAGTCTCGGCTTTCTGATCATCTGTTTAATCTCTCCTGAGTTTAAAGTGAATTTTAGCCATCTCCAATTCGTGTTGTGGACACTATTATATGTTGGGATTAAAACTTCTTAATCACTCAACATTTAACTGCTGTAAGGAGGAAATTAAAAAGTCTGATCTGAGTTACCTTCCTTTGCCAACTAGTCATAACTAGAATTTTTAAGCAGGTAACAAGAAGCATGGTTTCAAGACTGCTACAGTTTTTGTAAATTATCAATGTGGTTAGTTTGGCTGCTGCAACAAGTCAAGCAATATTAAAGATCAAGTGAAATCCTTAAATTTTCAGGACAATACTTATTTTAAAATGGAAGCTGTTTTGAAGTAATGCTGGATAAACATCTTCTCAAGTCACATCATCACTGAAATCTCTTGTTTGTCTTGGGCATGCCACTGATCTTTTCCATTTACGTTATGTTGTGGCAATAATATATGCTGGGACTTAGGCTGAAATTGTCAATTCAACATATTATCCTTGCAGATATCATCAAGTAAAGTCTTTAAGTGTCTTGGTGATCTCTAATCCAACAAAGACTTTGTGTCAGTACACTAATAAACTGACCTATGGATTATAATGCCAACTGTCATATTCCAAAGTTAATTGTTGGTAATTTGTAATTTTAGGTTGCACAAGTCAAATAGTTAATTGTTTTATGTTTATATAAATGGCCAGTTTAACCACTAAAAAATTATGGGGCCAACAGGATACCCAATTTTACATTTCTTCCTTTTACAGCCTTCTGATTTGAATATTAGAAACAGTTGTGAGAAAATAAGTCTTTCAAAACTGCTGCCATTCTCATTTGCCGTGTCCTTTGGCATGGTTAAAAGCTCTTTCTTTTTGAGGGACATTACTATTTTTCTTCACCATCTGTATACTTTTCCACCACGAATAGACTCCACTCCTTTCTGCTTTTCACCTTTGTTTCGCCGCTCAACTTGCAATGGGGACGTATGAAAATGTTCAAACAATCCTCTAGGCTGACTTTTGTATGAACAACAATGATCATGATCTATTGAAGAGAGAGAATTGCAACTAAACCAGAACTCAACGTGTGAAGTACAGCTGTCTGAGGAAAGCAGATTCTTTAAGGATACAGAGATTAAACCACGCAGGACCGATATTTGATGAGCTGATAGTTTTTGAAAGAGAAGACTGTTAAGAATAATCAGGATCACCCCCTTGTAAGTAAAACTGTTGGATGCATTCAGGGAAAAATCTATATTCTCTCAGATGCAGAACAAATTGAGTAGTCTTTGTCCTCTTCATTGGAACTTTTATCAGGAATGATGTAGGGATGAAAATTTGTACTTAAAATCACGGATTATTCTAATCGCACTGGAATTTTTTTAATACATTTTAATTAGTTTCCATTTAAAAAGTGAATTTTATTGATTTGCATATAACCAACACTGCATCTGAAATTAATTTCTGTTTAGAATTTTTACAGTAAAGTGAAGGAAACATTTTCGAGAAGTAATATAGTATACTGTAGCATTCAGTTGAATCTGGAAAGAATAGCTATAATGTTACTAGATTTTAATTTGGAAGTGTCTTACCTTATGATTTCTCACACCTTGCTTAGCATACTGGCATTTTCGTTTCGTAGGAAAAGAACTTGGGCTTATATAAACATTAACAGTTTTTCGTGTAATATCTAATAAACCTGAACCGGTCACGAAGTGACAGTGAGAACACCAGATAAGAGCTGTGGCGCTAGTATTTATTCATTATCTATACTAAGGAAACACTCACAGACCATAGTTCAGCATGACTTCATGCAAAACAACTAAGTAATTGAAAATCATTGCAAACGCGGAAGCATTAGCGAGATTATAGAACTGTCTATACTGAGGTCTATAGGTGTATTTCATTTGCAGTAATCGTGACGAGCAGTAAAACCTGTTTGGATTCCATTCATTTGGGTTGTTCATCAGTGCAAAGTCTGTCTTTCCTCCTATCCTCATGCCTAAGGATTGGGCCTTGATTGACCAAAGGGGAGGTGATGGCCTTGTGGTTACCGCAGTGACTCAGGTAATATTCCTGGGACCTGGGTTTGAATTTGGTGGTGAATTTGAATTAAGAATCTAATGATGATCATGAACCCGTTGCTGATTGTCAGGAAAAACCCATCTGGTTCACTAATGTCTGGACTGTGTGTGACTCCAGCCCCGCAACGAAACGCTAGCCTAGCCAACGACACCCTCATCCCGTGAGTGAGTTTTTTTTAAAAAAAAACTTTCATTGGATTGATCCACACTTGCTTAAGTACTGCAATGTTTTCCTATTGCCCTCTGGACGATGGCTACCCCGGAAACTTCCGTGTTTAGCCCCTGTCATCAATAATGGAAACAAGTGGGAAAGTAGTGTTAAAACCAAAATCAAATCAGCCTTGATCGTATTAAATAGTATGGGATCTCAAGGTGTTGTGCCGTTAAGATCTAGGAGCAGAATTAGGCCATTGGGCACTTCCATGTCTGCTCTGACATAGTTGTGTAAATTTCATATACAGCTTACGCCTACTCGTGATTCTAATTTTCTTCAATGGAGAAACATATAAATCTACTGCCTTTTTTTTGTTCCTGCCCTATACAGGGAACAAGTTAGAAATAGTCGCCAAGTGCTGGAAACACTAAGCAGGTTTGACTGCACCTGTGAAGAGAGATACAGAGTCCAAGGTGCCTCCTCTTCGGAAATCAGATACGGGTGGAGTCATACTTGACACGAAACGTTTCTTTTTCCACGAAATGTTGTCAGACCTGCTGAGTTTCTCCAGTAATTGTTTTCATTTCAGATTTCCAACATCCCCGGTATACGGCATTTATTAAAATACAAGTTACACTGCTAGCAGCATTCAGTGGATAGTTTTTCTTCAGTGGGACCGGTCTGGAATTTGTAACAGTTCATGCTAATGGGGGGTAAGGTTTCCATGAAGCCCCTTTGATCAAAGGGGCATTTCCTCGTAGCAAGAGGCGGAGCATTCCTAGCAATCTGGCCGAGGGAAAAGCTCTGATTGGTTGAGGAGCTGAACGAAACTGGATCTGGGTGGATGCCAATTGGTGAGGGGCGAGGCAAGGATTGTTGTTGACAAAGGTGAGTGAGCGGGATGCGATCGACAGGTTCAGTAAAAAAAATGAAGGAATCTGATTTGTCACCATGTGCAGAGATTCAAGAGGGTTGGTTTGTTTATTGCAGGTAGAAAGCCAAAGCTCATTGGCTGGCCAGGAAGGGTGCATCTCTGAAACTGTAAAGTAAAGGATTAAGCAAAGAATTTAACCAGCAGACGCACTAAAACTGTAATTTACCGGAAGAACCAGCGAGAGCGTGTTTAATTTGTTTTGAATTGTCCGTGAGCACTGTCCAAACGTAGTTGGTTGTGTTCAGGTGAGTGAATGATTAAACCGGGAGTCTCTTTCAATGTCATTTAGAGCGCAAAAGAAAACGACTGGTTGAAGTTCTCTTGACTCGGATCTAAATGAAAGCATGCTCGTGGTCAGGATAAATCTGGTAGCCAGAGATTTCGCAGCAATTAGCGCGCTAGCAAACGCCTTTAAGGCTTACTAAAGCGTTGAAGTGTCTCCCAGACTGAACTGTGCGGCGAATTCGTGTCTGACCGGGGACACACACTTTCCGCTTACCCTGATCTAGGCCGATTGGAAAATTTGGGAGAACTCTTCGCTGGACTCTAGGTGAACGAGCTGATTGTTTCAGGGGAAAGTTGCTTTTCTATTCACTTGAGCAAATTCCGGAGAGTGTTGTACCCAAGGTAACTCAGGATCCCTATTATAGAGTCGTTTAGCTGCTCCGAGGTCATTTTCAGGCTTTTTTCCCCCATAAAGTTAAACAAAAACTCAAGTTTTGCTATGTTTTCTTGGGCAAGGACGGGGACTTTTTAAACGATGTGGTGAGAAAATGTGCGGAATGTTCTTGACTCATCATTTCTGGGATCCGAAAGCAACCAAAGTTTAGCCCGAACCATTGGTGTGTTGTATAAAGTACACTTAGAGTACCTCGTTTCTAACGTTTTAAAGCAGATATCCTGTTCCGTAAGGATTTTTTTTTAAAAAAGAAAGTAATATTCAGCTTGGGCTGAATCTTATCCCCACCTTTTGTCAATAGTATCATATGACCTGACATGCAGTAGTTGGTTGAATACCACTCTGCTCGACTAACCTGCTATTGCAGGAGCAATTTGCGTCATTCTTGTTGGGTAAAAATTCTGTCTCCTTTAGTGCATACCTGAGCATATTTTGCCCCTTCGTTTATTTTGGTGTTCACTGAAAGGAAAGTAGATATCTATCCGTGGGTTGGACAACAAGTTAAATAATCGCGCATTCTGGGAGAAACGCTCGTTTGTCAAATATTGAAATTGAAATTGAAATTCAGACCAAAAGGAGAACCATTCTTTCTCTCTTCCTCCCTTTTACATTTCCTGGTGAAGAAACGCAATTGAAAGGTTGTTTTAAAACTGGATTCTTCCGCCCTTTTCCCTTTTGAAATTTACAAAGCGGTGTTCAAACAACAGATTTGTTTTTAAAAAAGAACTGTTAGTCTGATTAAAATTCTAAATGGCCCTTGTGGGTTTTGAGTGGGACTCGTGTACGTTTCCAAAAACACATCTGGAGAAATACACTGTACAGTTTTATTTACCCTCTTCCTTAAAAACATTTTCGTGTTTTGTAAAGGGGTTTTCACAGTCAAAGCTTCTAACATTTTATCTTCGCATTTTAAGTGGCGTTGCCGCTCTTAACGTGTAGCCGTCTGATTTCCCCATTTTGTGGCAAGTGCACACCCATCATAGCACGGGTTCTTGTCGTGTAGTGGTTGTCCCTAACTCTGGGTCAGGCGGCACGTGTCCAAATCATACATTTGAACAAGTTGATAAAAACATCTGCATCATTATCTATTAAATATCATTGTAATAATAACCATTTTTAAAAAGGGTAAAGTCAGTTTGTGTTCAGGAAGCTTCAATATATGAACACTTTTTTTGATGTGTAAAATTTGCTGACTGAGTGTACTTAAATTAGATCTGATTTTTAAGGAGACATGTCCTTTTCAGCTGAATAAAACTTTGGTGCATCTTCTTACAGTTGAAATTAGCTTCACCATTATTCAGAATTAAAATTAGCTTTGTTGTCACATGTATACTCACACTAGTACAGTGAAAAGTTTAGAAGTCACCACTAAGTGCCACATTAGGTACAAAGATATCTGGTACAGATTCTCAAGTATAAATTTTTAGGGAAAAAAATAGAAAATAAATAAAAAGTCCAGCATGATAGACCTTTATGCCATCTTAGGTACAAAAGTACAGATTTATGGGAATAAATTAGAAAAATAAAAAAAGAAAAAGTTGAGAATAACAGTCCTTCCAACTCAATCTGCACTGGTACCTAGCCTCCAGACCAGACCATGCCAGGCCTTGACTCCTGACTCCGCTGGCTTCACCTCGAGGCTGGGAATGCTAGGAGTCTATTCTGGATGCACCTCAAGGCTGGGCATCCGTGCTGCCAGAAGTCCTTGCTGGCTTCACCTTAAGGCTCTTGAGGCCGGGAGTCCACACTGAGGCTAGGAGTCCACAATGACTTCACTCCAGGCTCAAGGGCAAGAGGTAATAAGAAAGAAGGAAAAAAGCACAAAGAAACAGATAGAGCAGACAAGCTCTGGCTGAGGAGTCCTACTCTGCCACCATCTTGGAATCATTTATACACAAATGCTGCTAGCTTCAAGAAAGTGCAAGTGTTTCATTAAATCGAGAAATCTAAAAGATGCTGTTGTCTGAGATTTTAATCACTCAGCCATTCCTGGCTATGCCTTTGGCCACTAAGGCCCTAACTTCTGGGATTCCCCCGTTCCCCCTAAATATCATCACCTCTAACACTCCTTCCTTCAAGAAGTTTCTTAGAAACCTTTCTCTTTGAGAAAACCTTTTGGTCACCTATTCCTTTGTGACATGATGTTAAATTTTATTTTGTACTCCTCCAATAATGTTAAGTTAATACAGTAAATTGTTGCGGTTAGTTTGATGGACGTGGTATGTTCTGTTGGGCTCATAATAAAAATGCATTGAACTTGTGCTGCCACTGAATTTACATAGAATGCATAAGCAAATTAGACTCACCGCTAAAAATTTAGACCTGATTTGAACGATTGATGCCAGGGAGTCATTTAAAGATTGTCTTTAATAAATTTAAAATGAAACAAACATACCAGAAATTTGCTGCAAGTTTGGCAGTATCTCTGAAGAGAGAATCAAAAATATAATTTTTAGTCAAATATGACTTAATAAGATGGTTTTAGGAAGCAGGCTTTTTGGGATTCAAAGAGGAGTCATACTTGAATCTGTGGTAACCCTGTTTCTCTCTTCATATGTACTGATCGTCCTGAATATTTTCAGAACTTTATTTTCTTGTTTCGGAACAAAGAAATAGCAGAGGAATTGCATAGGTAATTTGCTTCAGTTTTTGCAGTGGAAGCAGCACACCAGAACTTCGAAAGTCGGGGGACAGAGGTGAGCATAGTAGCCATCAGTAAAGAGAAGGTGCTGGGAAAGATCAAAGGTCTGGTGGATAAACCACCCAGACCAGATGAACTACACCCCAGAGTTCTGAAGGAGTCAGCTAAAGAGATTGCGGAGGCATTGTTGGTGATCTTTCAGGAATCACTGGAGTCAGGGAGGGTGCCAGATGACTGAAGGATGGATAAAGTAACACCCGTATTTAAGAGGGAACGGGGGACAAGATAGGAAACTGGAGGCCAGTTAGGCTGACCTCAGTTGCTGGTAAGATTTTGGAGTCCGTTATTAAGGATAAGATCACAGAGTACTTGGAAGTGAATGGTAAAATAGGGCTGAGTCAGCATAGCTTCATCAATGGGAGGTCATGAATGACAAATCTGTTAGAATTCTTTCAGGAGGTAACAAACAACTTAGATAGAGGAGAGCCAGTGACAATGATCTATTTGGATTTCTGGAAGGCCTTTGACAAGGTGCTGTACAGGAGGCAGTTAAATACAATAAGAACCCATGGTGTTAGGGGCAAGGAACTGGCACGAAAAAAGGATTGGCTGTCTGTCAGAAGGCAGGGTTTGGAGATAAAGGTGTCTTTTTTAGGATGGCAGCTGGTGACTAGTGGAGTTCCTCAGGGGTCCATATTAGGACCACAACTATCCACATTATATGTTAATGATCTGGATGAAGGAGCTGAGGTCATTGTTGCTAAGTTTGCAGATGACACAAGGATAGGTGGAGGGACAGGTAGTGTTGAGGAAGTGGAGAGGCTACAGGAGGACATGGACAAAAGTTGCACTTGGAATATAATGTGAGGAAGTGTGAGTTTATGCACTTTGGCAGGAAAAATAGAGGTGTAGACTATTTTCTACATGGGAGAAAGGCTTCAGAAATCTGAAATGCAAAGGGACTTGGAGCCCTAATTCAGGATTCTCTTAAGTTTAATGTGTAGGTTCCGTTGGCAGTTAGGAAGGCAAATGCAATGTTAGCGTTCATTTCAAGAAGGCTAGTATACAAGAGCAGGATGTTCTTCTGAGGCTGTATAAGGCTTTGGTCAGATTACATTTGGAATATTGTGAGCAATTTTGGGCCCCTCAATGAAGGGAGGATGTGTTGGTGTGGAGGGTTCCAGAGGAAGTTTACAAGAATGATCCCAGTGATGAAGGGCTTTTCATATGAGGAGCAGTTGAGGACTCTGGTTCTGTACTTGATGGAGTTTAGAAGGATGAGGGTGAATCTCATTGAAACTTACAGAATACTGAGATGCCTGGATAGAGACGAAGTTTCCACTATTAGGAGAGACTGGGGCCTGAGGTCAGAGTGAAGGACAACACTTTAGAACTGAAATGAGGAGGAATTTCTTCAGCCAGATGGTAGTGAATCTGTGGGACTCATTGCCACAGAGGGCTGTGGAGAAAATGATGAAGAGTCTAGGCCCGAAACGTCAAGTTTTCCTGCTCCTATGATGCTGCTTGACCTGCTGTGTTCATCCAGCCCCATGCTTGTTATCTATCATAGATAGCTAGGTTATTGATTAATAAAGGGATCAAAGGTTACAGTGAGAATTTAGGGCAATATGGTTGAAAAACATACCAGCCATGAATGAGATTGTTCCATCATTCAATCGGCCGAATGGCCTAATTTTGCTCCAAAAATATTATGTTCTTATTGCAGCATCCACAGTATTTTGTTTTCATACAAAGTTTAAAATAATCTTGTGGTTCGATGGTAGTATCCCTACCTTTTGTACATAATTTGAAATTGATTTCGCCCACTTCAGTCAATATTTCCTTGTCATCTTCTGCTGGCTTGTTTCACAATCCTTCTCCAAGCAACTGTGCATAATAACTATCCTGTTTGCCCCAATCTTAGATGCAGTTTCCCTCATTGTGCCATTATCAATTGCACTTCTTGCAATCTGGAACACAAAATATTGACAAAATAAAATCCACAACTTCAGTCGTGGGTGTTCTTACAGTAAATTCACAAGGCTTGACACATCTAATCATAAAACACTGTGACATCCAATATATGCTATAGTGCACAATGGCCACATGTGTAATTCATATCAGCTGTTCTCCTGGCTTTTCTGTTACAGGAAGTAATAAGTTAGAATATATTGTGACATAACAATGTGATTTTATAATGCTTGGTACTTTCTTGTTTGAATTTCTTTTCTCTGTTTTATTATTTTTGCAATGATATTTATATGTTTTTTTTTTTGTTTTCTGATTACAGTCACTATTGGCTTTTTCTGGTTCTTATTCACTGTACACCCTTGCCTGAACTGATCCAACTTAGAAGGCCCTAGTGCGATGCCCACAAGTGATACGTGGGCTGGACAATTTCCCATGGATTCCTTGCCCAGTGTCAGTTTTGTTGGAAGCTGCAACAATGTAATGAGCACTAACTCTGCTTTTGTAAGTCTTTCATATTTTAATAAGAGGTAGCAATTTTCCAAGTTGGGTGTGGTAATTATATAAAGGAGACAAGATAATCTGATGTGTACATTTTTTTTAAACAAAATCTCATCACGCTGAACAATTATTACTAATATTCTTTTAAGTTGGTAGGTTTTTTTGCAACAATATGTTTTCTAATTTAAAAGAATGACATTTCTGATCTCTTGACCAGTTTTGTAAAATTTAAAATGCCCTAATTCAAGCGTACAGAACGATCAAAGATTTTATATTGACAGTATACAAGATATTATTTTATCAGTGAATTGTGCTATTAATCATTTTAAGAATATCTGGATCACCCAGTTATGTCTCTACACATTATTAGTTGTTAGAATGGATGACTTCCATGTATTATTAAACAAGTTGTGCCATCAATAGCCAGTAATTTTGATTGTTTTCTTTAAATCCCTTGTAAGCGACCAACCGCAGTTCATGTATTTGTTAAATTTAATCCTGTGCATTTGCCAAACAAAAGTGTTCTCTGATTCTTCTTTTTCTGTGAGGCTTCTTATTTTTCATTTATGAATGATATGTTTGCATTTTGGGACCGGGGTACAATTACGTAGTAGTAAAGAAGGCTTAATGTTTTTGAATATCTGGTGTTGAACCTAGCCAACAAAATTATTATGTGCAACATTGCGAAACAATTAACAGATATTTCTGCTATAACATGTGTTTCGTTTAACATGAATTGGCTATACTGCAAATCATGAATAATGGACGCTGTTTGGATAACGTGGACTTTCTACTATACAGTATAACAATTTTCTATACTGATTTCCCTATAATGCAATTTTCTATAGCATGAGGTCACACATAAACGCAACTACCATGTTATAGGAGAAATACCTATACCTGTATTTGTCTAAACAAGAAGGAAGCATTTTTGTTTTGATACTCATAACATCTCCAAATTAAATTTTGTTGTTTACAATTTCCAAATTCTGACTGAACTGGCCAATATCTCAGCATTGAATGCATGCTGTATCTAATATAGGGGGAAGTAAAAGCCTACAGTGTTTCAGCAATACCAGAATTAATATATCAATACATTGAATTACAAAGCCAGTGCATAATTTCTTAATGTAAAAGGCACTTCAAACTAGTAAAGCTAATCAATGTGGAATTGAGATGGGATATAATTTTCAATTGCTGTAAGTCTGTAACATAGTTGGACAGGTCTGAAAGTTTACACACCAGAATACTAAATCCATATACTTTGTAAGTCATCTCATTGAATTGTATGAACATTTCTACTAACAAAATACGCATACTCTCTCTCTTGATTTTTCCAAGTCTCTCCTAACTACCATAAGTGTCACTTGGGAGTTTGGGAAGGGAGTGGGGAGGATTCAGGGCTTAAAAGTGACACCTGAGCTTGTGGTACTTGTATAAACCATATTTTTATGTATATTTCCAAAGATGGTTGTGGTTTTCAAGTACAAAGGGAATTTGTTTAAACTACTAAGTATGTGAATATTGTTTTATTTTCATGCAAGAACAGGAATGGGACTAATTGGATAGCTCTGTAGAAGTGCCAGCTCAGGCGCAATGTGCTGAATGATCTCCTTTTGTGGTTAGCATGAGACGTACAGCAATCAGTGTGTGAAACAGGATCCCTAGGGAGTGATTGGTTTCCTTGCTCGTGGTAGCTATTTTTGTGATAACATAAGTTTAAAAATGGAACCCTGTTAGATATTAGGACATCCTGTATGTTTAGCTTTTTTGAGAAATTGGTGAACCCTTGCCTTTCATTCGAAGAATGTAGAAGAACCTGCTTTTACTGACCTTTCAGATCACTGAAACAGGTACTTCCAGTTAGGATTTACGTTTGTAGATTAACTGTGATTCATCTCTGTTTAACTTGTGGTCAGCAATTTTTTTTTTTTTTTTTGTTACTTATTAAATAACATAACATTAACTTTTCAGTTTAAAAAAAAATACACATAGCAGCCTGCATTTAACGTAGCCAGTGTCACGTGGGGAATAAACCCACTTAAAATTTAGCCGTCGAACTGCATGTACTAGCCTTTTGCATTTTATTAGATAGTTGGTCACTACTTTTCAAGCCTTCTACTCTCTTCTTTGTTTCTACCGTAACAAATAGAATCTCATGTATAAATTATTTCAAATTTGAAACAGAACTGTTGCAGAAGGTTTGGACATGATTTACTGAACAGCAAAATTATTTTTCTAATTTTAAGATTACCAGTCAAGAATCAAATAACCTCGGGGGCTAACAAATCAGTCAGTATGGCACAAAAGGAGACAACTCAGCCATTGAAATTGTGCCAGCTCATTTGAGACCCACTGGTCCAGAAGAGCGTAATAACATTTCTGAACAGGTTGGTTAGAAAATATCTAGACAATTTAGTCAGTCTGTGCTCCAGCCCTGTAATCCTTTCTTTCATATCCACTTTGAGTAATTGATCATCTGCTTCCACCACGTCATAGGTAGGGAGTTCCAAGACATTAGCACTCATTATACTTATTTAAATGGTCTCTGTGTGGCTCACATACACCAAACGGATATCTTCCTTCAGTGCCTTAAAGGGATTGTCTGTGTCCCCCATCCTTTGTGTCCTCAGCTGATTGGAACAGATTTTCTTTAGCCTCCCCTGCCTTAATGAAACCTACCACAACTTTCTACAACATACACATATCTCCCCTTATCTTCTTTACTCCACGCAGACTAATTACAGCTTCCCTAAGCTAACGGTTAAAATCCCTTATCCCTACAACTGCTTAGGTAAATCTCCTTGGTTCCTGTCAAGGATCGTCCCAAAAAGTATTGACCAGAAGTCGCCACAAACTCTAGTTTCCCCACCCCTGTTCTCTATTTATTTTGGAGCTCCCTTCCCCCTCCCCCATTTCTGAAGAAGAGCCTTGACCCAAAATGTCAACTTTCTTGTTCCTCTGATGCTGCCTGGCCTGCTGTGTTCCTCTTGTTTGTTATCACAAATTCTAGTTGTGTCCTAATCTGAGTTTTATAAAAGTCTAGCATAACTTCCCTCCTTTTGTAATAAATAGCTCTATTTATGAAGTCCAGAAATGATATGCATCACTAACTGCTCTCTCAATATGGTCTACCAATTTTTAAGATTTATGCATCGCCCCTAGCAGGAAGATTGTGACAGCTCTTTCACAGTCTCCATCTCCATTTTCTTTAGCATCCAGGGTCAAAACAATCCAGACCAAATGATTTATCAACTTTCAAGCATTGTCAACCTTTCTGGTACAGGTTTCTTATCAATTTCCAAATTGCTACCAGCATTTTGCAACGTTCTCTTAAGTATTCCAGACCTACCCCTGTGCCTGCAAGCATCAATTATGTTCCCCTCTCTTACAATCCATTATTATTTACATGCCATGAGATTATTTTTGGGTTCCCTTATTATGTTAACTGCAATTCTCTCACTTAGCCTTTGGCAGTTTTATTTTCCTCCTTTCCCAACCAACCGCCCTCAGCATTTTTTTATTTGATCATGGGACATGGCATCATGCTTATTGCCTATCAATAATTGCCCTTGAGAAGGGGTGGTAAGCTATTGCCTTGAACCACTACAGTCCATGTGGTGTAACTAGACCCACAATGCTGTCAGGGAGGTAATTGCAGGATTGTGACCCAGTGATATTAAAAGAGCAGTGATATATTTCCAAGTCGGAATGGTGAATAGGATGGATAGAAAAATTGCAGGTGGTTGTGTTTCCATTTATCTGCTAACTATGTCTTTCTAGATGGAAGTGGCTGTCTCTAAGGAGCATTGGTGAATTTCTGCAATGCATCATGGAGACAGTAGCTGCAGTGTTTACTGAGTATTGGTTGTGAAGGGAGTGGAAGTATGTGGATATGGTGCATAATCAAATGGGCTGCTTTGTCCTCGCTGATATTAAGTTTCTTGAGTTGCTGGAGGTACACTACTCCAGGCAACGGGGGAGTATTCCATTACACCTCTGACTTGTGCCTTGTAGATGGTGGACAGGATTTGGATGTCAGCGGGTGAGTTACTCACTGCAGGATTCATAGCCTCTGATCTGCTTTTGTAGACGTAGCATTTAAGTGGCTAGTCTAGTTCAATTTCTCGTCAAAGATAACCCCCAAGATGTTGACAATGGGGAATTTGGTGATGGTAACATTGAATGTCAAAGTGGGATGGTCATTGTCTGGCTTGTGTGGCGTGGATGTTACTTGCCATGTGTCAGTCCAAGCCTGGATATTGTCCAAATCTGCTGCATTTGAGCATGGGTTGCTTCAATATTTGAGGAGTCACACATCCCCCACTTCTGACGTCATGATGGAGGGAAAGTCATTGAAGCAGCTGAAGATGGATTGGCCTAGTACAGTACCCTGAGAGACCACCTACAGCACAGCCATCTTCCTTTGTGTCATGTATGTCTCCAATCAGTGGAGAGTTTCCCCCCTAATTTGCATTGACTCCAGTTTTGCTAGGTTCCTTAATGCCAACTCGGTCAAATGTGGCCTTGATGTTAGGGGCAGTCATTCTCGGCCAACCTTTGGAATTCAGCTTTTTTTTAATGCATCTTTGAAGCAAGATTGTAATGTGCTCAGGAGATGAGTGGCCCTTGTGGAACCCAAACTGAGTGTCAGTGAGCAGGTACTGCTTAATAATACAGTTGACAACACCTTACATCACTTTACTGATGATTGAGAGTAGACTGATGGTGGGGTAATTGGCTGGGTTGGATTCGTCCTACTTTTCCATCAGGCACTGGGCAATTTTCCACATTGGGTAGATGCAAATGTTGCAGCTGTACTGGAACAGCTTGGCCAGGAATGGAGCAAGTTCTGCGGCACCAAATCTTCAGTGCTATTGATGTAATGTTTTCAGCGCTATGGCCATTGGCATGGCCAGCTAAAGTGACATATAGAATGATGTAACATATTCTCAATGTGATGACAGGACTTTGTCTCTGAGTACAGTGCATCATTGTTGCCAGTAGTGTCATGGACAGTTGCATCTGTGGTAGGCAAATTGGTGAGGATGAGGTCAAGTATGTGTTCCCCCTTGTTGGTTCCCTCACTATCTGCCATGGTCACAGTCTAACAACAATGTCTTTTAGGACTTGACCAGTTTGATCACTAGTGCAATTGCCGAGCCACTCTTGGTGGTGTATGTTGAAATACTTCCTCCGCTGATGTGTATCATACACTTTTGTTTGTTTCCTCATTCGCTAGCGTCCTTGCTATCCAAGGATCTCAGGCACTGTTTCCCTTGCCTTGCCCTCTTTATTTTTGAGGTGTACTGAGCCTACACCTAACACATTCCTTGAAGATCACCCATTGTACATTTGGAGTTTTCCAAATAGTCTTTTGATTCTACTTTACCATGGCTAGATTACCCTTTATCTCACTGAAGCTGGCCGCCTTATTTGGAAGTCACCTTTTAGATTATTCGTTGTTCTTCTCCATTGTTAATCTACACTTTGGAGTGATCACTGTTTTCTTATCCACATTTTCCCTCACAGACACTTGATCCACCTGGCCGTCCTCACTGCCCACTGCCAGATCCACCAAATCCCTCCTTTCTAGTTGGACGGAGAACATACTGTTGACAAAAATTCTTCTGCACATATTTCAGAAATGCCTCCATCCCTTGAAAATTCTAACATGTTCCTAATTAATATTTGGATAACTAAAGGTGCTTATAATCACCAAACTCTTCATGATTTTTGCACAACTGTGGTTTCCCTGCAAATCTGCTGCTTGATTATATCTATCTCGCTATTTGGAGACCTAGAAAATATACCCAAATATCGTGCACTTTGTTCAGATTAATTAGATAACTTAACTTGCATTTATGTAGCATTGTAGCATAGTAACATATACCAACACGTTTGTCAGGTGCATTATCGAACGATTGGTACTGACATTGGGCCAGTTTAGGAAAGTTTTTAAGGGAGTCTCTTAGAGAGGGGTTTACAGAGGAAATTCCAGAGTTCAGGCTCACCACTAGCTGAAGGTATAGCTGCCAGTACTTGAGGAATTATTGTCATAGATTTGTGAAAAGGCCAGAATTAGAGGAGTGGAGATATTTCTGAGGCCTTTTATTGAGATTGGAAGTGTTGAGGCTATGATGTGATTTGAGTACGAGATTGAGAATTCCCCATTGAAATCAATGATACCTTGTGATTTTTTTTAAAGTTTAAAAACAAATAGGAACAGTTATCTTAAATGTTATAAGCATAAATTTTAAAATGACATTTTAATGTAACAGGTGGTTGGGTTTGTAGTCGTGCTTTCTCTCTTTTTAAAAACTGTAAACAGTACCTTAACAATTGATAAACATCTCTTATCCATTCTATTAAGACTTCAATCCCTTATGGATAAGAACGGAAGCGATGATATAACACAGATGACTCAGTAGAGCTTTTATTGAGCAAGCTGTAAGGGACTTTTTCTAAAATGGAAGTTTAAAATACAATATTGAAATGATATTGGAGTGAAGTGAGATAGTTCATTAGCATTGAGGCACAATGTGTACTTTATCATTATGCAAACATGAAATGGACTGATTTGAAAGCTGGTCATTATATTAATGGCTGTGTACATACTGTGAAACAATGTAGTTTAATGCTTCTTACCTAAACTTATCACTCAGAATTATTTACTTAGTCCACCTGCTGGGAGATTGAAGAACCGTCCATTTGAATGACTTGAATATTTAGTTCAGATCACCAATGGGATAATGTTGTGATACTAATGGATTACACTATTGTACAGCTGATATTGGGCACTGCAAACAAATACAACATTTATAAGCCATTCAGGCAATTTACAAGAGTGAGTACCGTTACTCTACTTGACAGAATAAGGCAAAATCCCAATCTTATTATCATACCTTGTGGTTTGATGAAGCCTTTTAACAATGTGTTCTGAGTGAAACAATGAATCCAATTGAAACCTCTGACTGGAAATCCAAATGTAAATGTGCGTTAATCATTTAACTTTGATTTCAATTCCAGTTAGTCTGGAAAAGGACTCTAAGGATATTTTGAAGGTTGTGAAATTGTATGAGAATTCCGTTCTGATTACCTGGCGAGAGGCAAATGCTCCTATTGCACGTTAGTGTCTTTGAAATGTTCATAAATGGACAATTCATTTTGCAATTACCTATATTGTAAGATTTCAATCTTGCTGTGTTCTCCATGACTGCTTGGATCGTTCTCCAAAATGAATGAATGCAGGAGCATGATCAGACTATATTGAACAGAATACCTCTTCTGGCTTCATCCACAATATATCATCAGTCTGAGTCTGGTAGATTTGAATATTATCTCAAGATAACCCTTCATGCTTAACTCTCCTCTGCATGTGTGTGGCTTGGGTGAATTTCCTTGTTCTTCCTCTTGACAACAAGCAACAAAAGTATTTTTGTCTCGCCCCTTGAGATTTAACATTTCTGGAAAGGAAATGAAAATCAAAGGACAAAGAAACTTCTGTTGGGCTGCGGTTCCAGGTGAATCCTTTTCAGAGCATTACTGAGACTTGAAGACAGTGTTTAATTTGAAGATATGCCCTTCATTTTGCTGGTGAAATGAGATATGCACTTTTAGTAATTAGTGGGCAAATAATTTTGTCCATGTGAATATATTGACCTAGTTATTGAGTCATACACTTCTTCATGCTATGTTTGTTAATGCTTAGGAAATTCCATTTCCAACTCTTTTTACAGGAAGAAAGAATGATAAACCCTGAGAAAAAGAAGACTTGTACTGTAGCCACTAGAGATTATATTCAAACGTACAGAATCCATGTTTACACTGCTGATCCTAGAACTTTTAATTGTATCATTTGTGTGTGAGCTCTGTCCATGTCTAGAGATAATAATGGGCAAAGCTGTCAATTAGGTGTTTACATATTTCCATCAGATTTGACATCACATCAAGACAAGATAGTGTGACTCTAGATCCTTCTGGGAAGAAACTGCTGCTTCATTTAATTGAGGCAGTCCTGTCTATATTTTCTCTCACCATTTAGTCATATTGTGAAATAAAACTAGCTCTACATCATCAGCAAACTTGCAATATTAGCCTACCCATAAACCTTGACCCACTTTATTTTTAGGATTTGTGAACAGCTTGTGGGCCTTTCCTCAGATATGGTCTGAGCAGTTCATTTTGTTTGTTAGCATTTCTACCAATAGGATTCGAGGGGGAGGAAAATCTTTAGGTTATACAAGTTATAAATTGGAGAATTACAAGTAAGCTAAATTCATGGGTGGGAAATGACCAACTGTCCATTCAAATCTGCCATGATGGCTGCACATTCCCACTCAACCATTCCTTTGACAAAAATACTTGAAAGAAATTCCCTTGTTCTTCCTATCAATACAGGAGAGGATTTCTGTTGCTCCATGGTAATTGTTCATCCATGACCACACAAATCAGTATGACAAGGGAATGTATGCAAAGAGATATCATGTGAAGGTTTTAATCTTTCTGTTCAACAATAATTAATATTTCTAAAAAGTTTAAGACCTTGAACTCTTGCAAATCTTTGTGAGGTTGTGGCTTTACTTAATTATGTGACGTGCAATTAACATACAATGGTTTTTTTCAGAATCTCCAATCTCCATGGTTGTTTGGGCTTGCAGTTGCAGTTGACTAAAACATTTGATTAAACCAATTTAAAACAGTCATGAGTCAGGAGGTGGAATGTGAGATGTATTTGTGTGGGGTGAAATTCAGGCTGTTGGTGCAAAGAATAGATGTGGAATTGAAATGTAGAATTTTGACGAAGTCCAATCAAGTTTAATTCCAGCCAATTTAGATAGGTTTTATATTGTATGAGAGTTGATGCTGTTGAAATGTGGAGATCCTTCATAATGAGCAGAGGCTCACTGTTTTTACTTGTGAATAGTAGTCATTCAAAAATCCTGCTTTGGTCAGTGTGGGTCAGAGTTTTTTTTAAATCACTGATCTCAAATTTCAAACGTGCTTAAACAACATCCTTGGTGTGCATTGTTTTCTGTTGCAGAGTAAAATGGAACTAAATATTTGCATTGACTTTTCCTTCAACAGAGCGATGAGTACTTGGACTATCTTTCAGTAGAAGAGAGGGAATGTCTCATGTTTCTTGAAGAAACAATTGATGCATTAGACATTGAAGACAACAATGGGGTATCTACTGAAGAATTGGAGCAAACTGAACATTCCAGTGAAACTGACAATATGCTAGAAAGACCTACCCTGTCGCACCCTGAATTAGGACATAGTCAAATTACAGGTAACACTATAATTTTAAACAGTTATACATGTTTTCATGCAATTAGTGGCATCTTCAGTGTGGTTAGAAGTATATTTGAAATAAGGGTGGAAACGGATTTCTGAGAGAAGGCAGACCAGTGGGATTAGATTTGCATCATTCCAGCAAAATATGATAAATCGCTAAAGGGCTGAATGGCTTCCTTTTGAGTTGCACATATCCTTTTCTGTGCTACAAAATAATTTGGATCCAGACCCTGCACCCTGGAATAATTGCACCTGATAATTGTAAATATTATTGTCATTTTGCTAGGTTCTACACAACAAGCAGAATATTGATTTTGTCATTTTTAAAGGCTATTTTTCTTAGCACTATATTAAAGTTGATGAGTAAGACAAATAATTATCCTTGATACTATGATGCAATTATTACTGTCAATGGATAATTCCCTGGCATCCCTGCTCCATAAGTTAAAGATTTTGTTCCTTGACTAATATTCTATTTTTATATAGTGACTCATCCAGCATGGTTATGACTTCTGCTGATGATTTCACTTTCCCACTTCCTTTCTATCTCAAGCCTTGCTTTTGACAGCTTTCAGTTCTTGAAGGGTCCTGTTGCTCTATTATGACATCCTCATTACCTTCAATATGGCATAAAAATCCTAGTTGTCTTGTAGGTCTACAAATATCTGGCTGATGCCACATACATCTGCAACCTATTCGCCATAGTTTTGTCTTTTTTTTTTATCTTGCTGATATTTGTGACCTGTAAATCCTCAGATAATTTAAGTCTCCTAAAGATAATTTTCTGTTAACTTCATATCTGCAAATAAGCAATTTTGCCCTCTCCCCTTCCCGTGGTGCTTGCATAAAACATCCAGTTCACAATCTCCAGCTTTAACTGGGACCTTGTCTGTTAGCTGTAAATTAGTTCCTGCTGAAGTTAAAAGGATTGTGCATGTCCCAAGTCCCATCCAGTACCTAGGCTAACACTCTAGTAGAGTCCTGAGGTTGTGTTATAATGATCAAAGGTGCTTCCTTTTGAATGAAATGTTAAGCTGAGGCCATGTATGCCACCTTAGGTGTGTACAAATGATTTGGATGGCTTTTCCATGAAGAAAAGTAGTTCCCAGAACACCTGGACCATCACTAATGCAAATCAAATGATCATAACATTGCTAGGCACAAATTTCCTGCCACACGTCCTACATTGCCAAACTGCCCATATTTTAAAAAAGTACTGTACTTGAATTATTTTATTCGTTCGTGGGATGATTGTTGCTGACAAGGCATCGTGTATTGCCTATCCCTATTTATTCACTGGTGATGAATGCTAAAAGTAATAATATGCCAATGAAGTGAACTGCTTTGCCCTGAATGATATCGAGCTGCTTGGGTGCTGTTGAGGATGTACTTGCCCAAGTACACAGGGAATATTTCACCACGTTTCTGTCTTGTAGATGATGGAATGTTTTGAAGAAATGGGAAGTGAGCTATTTGCCGCAAATTTCCCAGCCTCTAACTAGTTCTTGTAACCACAGTGTTTATATAGAGCATAAAACTGTACAGCACAGGAACAGGCCCCTTCGGCCTACCATATTGTGAGGAACATGACACCAAATGAAACTAATCCTTTCTGCCTGTCCTTGGCCCATATCTCTCCATTCCTTGCTTATTCATGTACTTATCTAAAAGTCCCTTAGGTGCCTCCATCGTATTTGCCGCTACCCCTGCCAGTGTGTGCAAGAATCCTACCACTCTGTGTTTTAAAAAAAACAAACATGTCCCTCACATCTCCTTTGAACGCTCACCACCACCAACCCCACCCCCCCAGCCCCAATCCATCACCATAAATTTCAGCTCCAGTAAAAAGATTCTGACTGTCAACCTTATCTATACATTTCATAATTTTATAGACTTCTATCATGCCTCCCCTTGGCCTCTGCTGTTCTAGAGAAAACATCCTGAGTTTTTCTAGCCTCTCCTTATAGCTCATACTCTCTAATCCAGTCTGCATCCTGGTAAACCTCTTCTGCACTGTCTTCAAAACCTCCATATCCTCCCTCTAATGGGGTGACCAGAATTGAACACAACACCCTAAGTGTGGCCTAACCATATGGCTGGGCTGATTTACTGTAATGAGGGAATTCTGCAATGGTAATGTTATTGAATGTTGAGGGGTAGTTAGGTTTTTTTTTTGGAATAGTCACGTCCACCACTTATGTGATGTGAATAATGTTGTTAGTTTATTCGTGAACAAAGGTTGAATGTTGATTTTGTTGCATGCACACCCAGGCTTACTTCAGCATCAGAGGCATTGTGACTGGTACTGAACTTTGTGCAATCACCAGCAAACATCTCACCTGACCCTTTTTGATGGAAATGTCATTCAGAACCATCTGAAAATGGTTGGAACGAGGTCACTGCCCTAAGCAACTCCTACAGTAGTGTCCTAAAGCTAAAATGACTATCCTTCAACAGCCATGACTATCTTCCCTTTTGCGCTAGGTATGACTGCACACATTAGGGGAGTTTGTCTTGATTCTTTTTTACTTCTATTTCCCTAATTTCCTTGATACCAAGTGTGATCAAATGTAAACAGGACATTCCTAAGCAATTATTTCATATCTCCAACTAGATGTAGGTGTTGAAGCTTTACTATAGGCATGGCTAGTTATGGAGCATTAATCGTCACTATCACACCCAGGATATTGTAAGGACCTGTAGCCTTTTGACGTATCCACTACCTTCAGCTGTTTTTTGGATGTCAGGTTGAGTGATTTCAAATTTGGTGAATGAAGTCTGGCATCTGTGGTGTTGTGAGCCTTGGGAGAAGGTAGGGATATATCATCGATTCAGCACTTCTGGTTGAAAGTAGATGGCATTCTCTTTGGGACTGGTTTTCTGGTCTCTTCCATCATTGTGAAATTTTCTTTTGCAAGTGAGTGTTTAGCAGACCATCACTATTCCTGTCTTGATGTACCAGGAGTGCCATCCAATAGTTGTGTGATCACTTGATTCTGTCTTTTACAACAGCATCTCTTCTGTTTTAGAATGGATGAACTCCTATGTAGCTTTACTGGGTTGGCACCTTTTTATATTTAAGTATGCCTTGTGCTGCTCCCGACATGCTGCCTTGTACAATAAGGTGGTCACCTGGCTGGGTGCTAATGGTAGAGTAAGGGACAAGTCATGGCTCAAGGTTACAGATTGTGGCTGAATACCTTGTGCTGTGAAAGATGGTGTACAGCACTTTGTGGTTGGTTGGTTGTGAGCTGCTAAATCTGTCCTTAAAGTATCTCATTTAATACTGTGTGGTAATGCCGCACACTATGATGGAATATGTCACGCAATGAATGAGGAAGACTTGCAGAGAGAAATGGAGAGGATGCACTTATTTCTTTCAGAGCTTCGTTCAAATGGTTGGTTGGTCAATCCAGTTTAGTTCATAAGTTGTTTTTTTTTTTCTGTTGTAGCTTGGTACAATTGAATGGCTTGCTGGGCTGTTTCACAATGTAGTCAAGAGTAAGCCACACTGCTGTAAATCTGGAATTATACCTAGGCCAGACTGTCAGGAAAGACAAATTTCCCATTATTGAAGGACATTAAAGATCAATGCAGACTGGGTGATGGCTTTGCAGGATACCTCCATTCTGTGAGCAAACCTGACCCCGATCTCCCCATAGCTGCCCATTTTAACACAGCATCCTGTTTGCTCGCCCACTTGTCTGTCCTCAGCGTGCTACAGTGCTCCAGCGAATAATTCCAAAGGGCTGTGCATTAAGATGTTTAGCTGTGCTAAACTTCTAATGGCTTTGTCCAAATGCTAACAGACATTTGAAACAGCTGTTACATTTAACTGTAGTTTGAGTTTTGAATAATTGCTGAATCTATTGAAGTTCTCCTAAGTTTGTTTTGTTTTGAATTCCTTAATAGAACCTGATGGAAAAATCCCAAGAGCAGCTTCAGCAAACAAGAGCAACAGTGCTGAAATCATCTCCCCACAGGCGGTGCAGGAAAATTCTGGAGCATATAAATTCCCCCGGGCAGTTTCACCACACAGCAATAAAGATTGTACTGATTCCACATCCTCCCAAATGGTGCGAGCTAAAACTGGAGCAAATACCCTGCCTAAATATACCCAAAAACCTAGCGCTGAAAGCAAAAGCATGGTATCCAATCAGATATCTGAATCCAGCAGAAATCCCATTCTTTCTGAAGATACAAGACGAAGATCCAATAGTGCAATAGTTCAGCATGAATTGGTGGAATCTAACGAGGAAAAGACCAAGTTAGGACCTCCCACAGCCCCAAAACCCCGGAAACTGCCATCCAATATCATATTGAAAAGCTTCCAGAAGAATGATAATCCAATGGTACCTAATACAAACTCTCAGAATAGCTTTAAGGTGCCAAAAGGTGCTGCACGAAACAATGGATATAATTTGTCTAGGGACAACAGCACTGATGGCGAAGTAAAACAAGCAAGAATGCAAGCCTTGAGCAAGTTAGGATTGCTGTCAGAGCCAGATGGCCAGAAAAACAATTCAGCAAGTCCTCCAAGTCTGAAAACAGAGGGGACATCCATCAGTCAGACAGTCATAGCAAGTAATGAAACTAAAAGGAGTGAACCAAAAATGTCAGCGAGAGACACCAACAGCCTGAAGCGTCCAATTGGAATTGGGCCTCCTTTAATCCATTCAGCAGCCGCTGCTGCTGATCCTGGCCTGAATGGCAATGCAAATAAAATGACAAGTGTGACTGTGGGGAATGCAAGTAGAGTGCAATGGCAGTTGAGTACCACAAAATCGAGCAGTTTAAAAAGGTTTACAGCCAGCGAAAATGCTCCTCCAACCATGAGCTTAGGTTCTACCCGAAACAGCATGCCAACTACCACTGCCCTTAACCCTGGCATGAGCAACACACTCCCTATTGCAAGAAGACCAGCAAATGCAAGTGAGGGAGAAGTAAAAAATATAAATGCAGCACAGTGGCAGTTTGGTGCCACAAAGGCAAGTAGCTTAAAGAGGTTTGGAACAGCTAGTGACAATAACCAGCCCACCTTGTATTCTGGTGCTGCTCGAAATACTTCGATTGGTGCTGTGTCCGCACTTGCTGAGAACACAAGCAGTAGGCCCAGGCCTGTGTCAATTTGCTCCGAGAAGGATTTGTCAGTCAAGCACGGATCTACATTAGAAGTTGTATCATCCAATAAACCAGGGAGGAAGTCTTTTCCAATAACAATAAACCATATTTCGGCCAAATTCCAGAAGTCTCCACCAAAGGCACTTAATGTGCAAGTTGCGTCACCGGGACCAACCAGTAAAGACCATAGAGAAGCACTGAGAAAACTTGGCCTTCTGAAAGAATAGAAAGGAGTTTAAAAGGCTGCACAGGATCCCATAGATTTGAGAGAGTTCCGTCAACATGCTGGAAAAAGACTTATCTAAAATGGGCAATAACTTGCTGCCACATGAAGCCATAGAGTCATTGCAATCTCCAGCATGGGGATGAAGCTGTAGAGTTAAAATGTGGTTAAAGACATCAATTTAAAACATGCTGTTTTATTTTGTGTATTTAGTTAAATTAATATAACTCCTGCAATTTTTCCACCTTTTGATATACAAGGCATTTCCTGCCTGTTCACCTTGATTCATTTTGTGGAATATGAATGCCAAAGGCTTGGTACAAAATGCAAGACAACTTTGTTTTTCAATGTGTGTGTCCAGGGTTGGACTCTTGCCCAATTGTTGGAACCAACAACTGAGACTTAATTAGAGATTCTATTAACTCTCTTACCAGAAGCAGACCTATTGTCCAAGTACAACGAAAGACTTCTTTTAAGAATGTGACTTGCAGTAGAAATGGCTGTTTCAAAATGTCCTCCTTTTAAAACAATGACTTGTATAGTATGGTTGTTCAGAGAATTTTTGGTTTTTATTGAAAACATTGTTTTAATTATGGCACTGTAAAAGTATAATCATAAGTGCATTCTGCATTATTGTATGAGTGGAATGTTCCATATAGATACATTAGGTATCTCATTAGAAAAAACATTCCAGCTGTGCCCATTTATTTCCTGCATCACTTCACAATTTTGTAATTAATTCCATAACATACCATTAAATCTATTTAAAAATTGACTAGTTGTAGTTAGTTATTGTCATGTATGAATGCCAAATCTAACATGTATTAAGACATTATTTCAATATTTGTAAACAAACTAGTAACTCATTTACCTGCCAGAACTTTTGAATTAAAACATTAATTTCCAAAACAGTACTACAGATCTTCTTTGCACAAGTTCCAAGTATATTGTTTTTAAATACTCACTGCTGATTTTTACATCATATATTTAAATTTGGTAATAAACTGGTACAGAATATTGTTATACACTGCCAAAATTTGCAACATGTCAAGACCAGGAACACACTGCTTCTGTTATTTCATAACTCTTCTGATTTATGCAAGCCTTTCTACATGCCAGCTGCTAAGTGGACAATAGGCCCTTCCTTTTTTCTTTCAGTGTCTAGTTTCTGTTCTCCTTAGGTCATTTCCTGTGAGCTACTTGACAGGATGATATTTGTCATAACTGTATTCGCTTGTCAGCCACCAGACGTAGATTGCATTGGTCTCTTAAAGAGTTTTTAACTAAAATGAACTGCAAATTGCCTAACTCTGAGGGATATCAGCTCAGCTGCTGCAAAGCACCATTGACCACAAACAAATATTGCATTACTATAAATATATTAAGTTTGTCATTGGGAAGCTTCTAGCCATTTATATTGGATATAGAGTAAAGAAATGAACCAGTTGTGAATGTACAACTCAATATTTGAAATGGAGATGCAAGAGAAAATGCTTTCAATTAAAATTTCAAGAATTGACTTGTGGGAGGAATAGATTTTTTCTAAAATTTAGATAGCTTTTCAATTTACACTATAGAAAATTAGTGCAGTGCTGCATGCCAACAGTGAATGTTCACATTTGGCTAACCAGCTACAATGCTCAGAATCCTTTAGTTGCCTTTGATTTAAGGTAAGAATAAGAATGTTACAATTAGCTATATGCTTGAATTAGTGAGGAGAAACTAAGCCAAGACTGCTGGTTGCTATCTAGCATCTCCCTGAAAGTATGTATACATACTATAAGTCAATGGCGGAGCATCTCAGTCAATATTGTACTCTGAGTGTCAAATAGCCTGATCAACGATGATCAAGAATGAACAAAGGTAATTTAGCTGGGATTTCACAGGACAGCAACATTGAAGCGGGCTTGCTAATTCTGATTTCATCTGATGACACTTCTCCTCCAGGCTGTCACCATTGATAGCTTGACACTGCCATCTTTAAGATGGTCCACCTTCATCTTTTGTGGAGCAGTCTCTTTATGCTCTGAATGCTTGTCTCAAACTGCCAATTTATTTTTTTCTGTAAATCATTATACAAGTGGATAGATAAGATAAAAATGCACTTTTTATTCATTTCTGATTTTTTTTTGTATTGGATTGCTTGCATAGGTGCCCGAGAGACTAATCTTCCATTCCTAGAGATTCTAAGGTTGGAAGCTGAACACCAGGGAGGAATTAAAATTGTCAAAAAATGCATTTGAATTAGTTTAAAAACCGATATCTGTGCTCTTTTCCCCCCCCCGCCCCGACTAGTATAGTGACCAGGAATCTTGATGAAAAGAATCAGGGCAGTCAATTTTGCATTTCAGTAGTTACATCTAATTTATCTAAACTCAAAGTATCTAATTTAATGTGCAATACTTTAAGGGCTGGGAGGAGGAGGAATGAGGTGAAAGTTTAGTGATTCAGCTTTTTTGATCATGCAAACAAAGTGGTTTTCTGACAAGAATCTTCAATATTTCATAAACCATAACTTTTGTTTAAAGGCTCTCAAAATCTCGAAAGATTACAATTACAATGTTGAGCTTTATTCAAGCTTGGCCATAATAATTCACAAGAAAGGAAAATGGGGCTTTATAGATGAGTGAATGACAAGTTTCAATTGTTTTTCAATGTAGCTTTATATAAAAGGAAAACATACTTTGACATAGATATGATTTTCAATTTGTTATTTTGGCATGAAGTGTATGTTGTCGTGGATCAGACATTTGTTCAAAATAAAGCCCAATGGAACTGTCACAAACAATTTGTTTTCATGTAAACCATTAGTCACGTGGCTTCTGTTTACACAATATAGTGATTGAAATAATTATTCAACAAATGGGGCATACAATATTCCAGTAATAATGGAGAAAAAGTGAAAAATACTTATTCTTCTTTATACAATAATTATATTGCCCTTTAAGTTTCACAATTTCACTAAATCAGAATTAGGAAATTGACTCTATCAACCCCCTCAATATGAAGCAAAATGTTAACTTTTGGGGTTGAGCACATTATATATTCACAAATGACTTTTACAGCAGCAATATAAGAAAATCATTTCCAAGTGTAATTTTACCACAATGAGTATAGTCAAGTGGTGGTCTGCAGAGATCAAATCTAATGTGATTATAAGTGGAAATTTGCCTAATGTCAAATAAATCACAAACATATTTGGTTTGGGTTCAGTATTTTTCTATTTCCCTTCTAGCATTTTAAGAGCACTTGGATATGGGTTAATGTAAATAGTAAATGTTGCCATTAAACAAGGGTGGAACTATAATTCGTGAACAGTAAAGCTTGTTGACAGAAGATAACATGGTGGATCTAATTTCCACTATCAATGGCAAGACCTTTGTTTGAACTTGTAAACTTTCCATTGATCCTATTCTGAGGCTTGCATGTTTGAAATTAGTGAGCCTATTGATAGAAAAACAAGGGTGGGGCATCCAACTATCAACAGCTCAGGCTACGCAAAAACACTATATATTTAAAGAAAGCAGAACTTCCCAGTCCCACCAACTAGTAGATGCACAGGCCAACACATTGCATAATGGGTAATTCAAACTGTGGAGGAAATTAACCAAGCCAGACAGAAATAGTGTGTAAGATAACAAGGTGTAGAGCTGGATGAACACAGCAGGCCAAGCAGCATCAGAGGAGCAGGAAAGCTGATGTTGTGGGCCTAGACCCTTCTTCAGAAAATGACCCTTCTCCAGCATCTGCAGTTCCTACTATCTCAGAAGTAGTATGGAATTGGTTTCTGCACTTGATATTTGCTTGTTATAAACTCAAACTATGTCTGTGCTTTAGCGCACTATTAAGTGATTCCTCACTAGTAAATCTACAGGAATAAATTCAAATTAGTGTGGAATGAAGATCTTCCACAATACTATACAACATCATAACCTACCAGCTCTTGCCTGACTGTTGGAACCAATAACTGAGCCTTAATTAGAGATTCTATTTACACTCTTACCAGCAGCAGTCCTATTATTTTTGTCCAAGTACAGCGAAATACTTCTGTCTGAATGTGACTGGCAGTAGAAATGACTGTTTCAAACTGTCCTCCTTTTAAAACAATGCCTTGTGTTGTATAGCTGTTCAGAGAATTTTTAGCTTTTATTGAAAACAATGTTTTAATTATGGCACTATACGTGCAGTGCTAAGATTCTCATTTTAGTTGCATTGTAAGCCTGTGCATGATTACTGACTTCTGATTATTTTTTGCTTAAAACGTTTTTCCAAAATCATTTATATTGACCTAAGTACTTTAGTATTTGCTTCCCATGACCAAATTACTTTGTCTTTCATCTTTTCTCTTGCTGACATTTACGACCTTTAAATCCTCATAAATTTAAGTCTGCTAAAAATAATTTTCTGTTCTCTTAATCTCTGCCAAAAAAAGCAATTTTGTCTCTGCTCATCTCATTCACATCTTATACACTCATGGTTTACAAATTGAACATGAGCAGTCCAGTCATTTAAAGATGCCACATCTAATGAAACCAATGAAAAATATTTCAGAACTCAGTATTTTGATGATGTGGGCCTTGACACATTTCCCTCTTCTGCTACCACGAGCAGTAAAATAGCAAAAAATCCTACTTCGTGATTAACTTATTGAAATCCAGAGAATGGTATTGCTAACTATTTACTTGATAGCCACATGCATACTTATTTATTCAGTCAATTGTTGTCATGTGAGCATTATTGACATGGCTAGCATTTTTCACTCATCCCTACTTGTCCAAATGAATGTGGCAATCTTTCTCAATTAGTGCAGTGCATGACTTGAAAGACGGAGTTCCAGGATTTTGGTCAAGTAATGAAAGAGAAACAATGATATACTTCTCAGCCAGGGTGATGTTTGGCTTGTTGGGGAACGTGTGGAGGAGATGGTGTCCCTATGCACCTAAATTCCTTGATCTTCTAAGTGGTAGGGGTTGTGTGTTTGGAAGCTACTGTCAAAGAAGCCAGGGTGAATTGTTGCAGTGTATCTTGTAGATGGTATACATAACAACTACATTGTGTTAGTGGTAGAGGGAATGAATATCTAAGCTGATGGATGGATTGTCAGTCAGTCTGTGGTCAAGTGACCACATGCCCAAGATAGGACAGCTGGAGAAATTGGGGGGCCTGATAGAAAACTGGCCAAAAGAAATTAAACAATAGCAGACACTTATTAACTAGAGAGAACAGTGGAAACCAAGGTCAAAGAGGTCACAAAGGTTTGGGGGAACCAGTTACAGCCAGCCTGAGGGTTATGTGTTGGAGAAGTTTCAAACAGACTTTCTGATAACTTCCAACCATGCACTTTACACCTTACCAGCTTAGCAATAGTATTGACATGACCCCGCTGGATGCTTGAACCATGCTCATGACCTCGTTGGTCAAATATTACAGAACAATCAGGAAGGTCCAGGCTGAAGGGGCTGGTGGATTAAAAACACAACTCTGGAAGTCACACAGTGAGTGAAGACTCGCCACAAAACTTGTGACAAGATCCAGGGAAAGTACAACCTGCCTGAAAGACCCACCTTCATGGAAGAGAGCCAGATCTATGTGGAGAGGAAGGCGATTCCAATGACCCAACTCAAACAAGTGGATTGCTGTCAATAACATCCTTTCTCAGATGGATAGAACTAGATAGAAAGTAAATATGATGGGAATTTGGGAAGTGCTCACGTGGTGTTTTTAGTAAAGGATATTTTGTTAATAAAATTGAGTTGGACTGCAAAACAAATTCTGTGTACTTTTGTCCACCTCACCGCCAACAGCACTCGGATAAAGTATTTTTAATACATAAACTGCTCGAAGTATCCAAAACACGGACAACAAGTCTCCTTTGCACTGGATTGTGTTGGACTTCTCAACTGCCATTAGAACTGGCTTAGCAAGCCACTGAGTTGCATTCAAAAAGATGGTTTGCCATGATCTTCTCAAAGGTAATTAGGGCTGGACATTAAATACTGGTTTTGTGTATGTTTGAATTAAAAACATATCACACAGCACTGCACTTTCCAACAGCTATTGCAAGAGAGAGGAAATCAAACTTTAATCATGACCAACAATTGCCATGGTGAAGTGAAAACCAGACAGAAATGTGCTTCAGTTCCTTTTTCATTACAACAGCTGATGAAAATGCAATAGGCTATTTTACACAGTCCTGTATTTGGTTACTGTTATGATTCATACCAAGAAACAGTTGAAGGTGCTGGATAGTGCAAAGACTATGGTTCCTGGTAATATTCCGACTAGATATGAAGAATTGTGGTTCAGAACTTGCTTCAGAACGAGGCAAGCTGTTCAAGTAGCAACACAACACTGGCATCTACCCAACAATGTGGAAAATTGCCCAGTTGTGTCCTGTGCACAAAAAGTAGGACATATCCAACCTGGTCAATTACCAGCTCATTAGTCTATTCTTGATCATCAGTAAAGTGATGGAAGGTATCATTAACAGTGCTATCAAGCAGCACCTGCTCAGCAATAACCTACTCAGTGATGCCCAGTTTGGGTTCCGCCAGGGCCACTCAGCTCCTGATCTCACTACAGCCTTGATTCAAACATGGACAGAACAGCTGAAATCCAGAGTGACAGCCCATGACATCAATGCTGTGTTTGATCAAGCTTGGCATCAAGGACTCATTGCAAAACTGGAGTCAACGGCAATTGGGGCAAACTATCTGATGGTTGGAATTATACCTGGCACAAGGAGGATGGTTGTGGTTGTTGGGAATCAGTCATCCCAGCTCCAGGATATTTCTGCAGGAGTTCCTTAACTTACAGCTGCTTCCTTCCATGATAAGGGCAGAAGTGGGGACGTTTATTGATGATTGCACAAAATTCAGCACAATTCATGACTCGTGAGATACTGCAGCAGTCTGTGTTCAAATGCAACAAGACCTGGACAGTATCCAGGCTTGGGCTTAAGAGTGACAAGTAACACTTGTGCTACACAAATGTCAAGCAAAGACCATCCCCAATTAGAGCCAATTTAACCATTACCCTTTGGCATTCAGTGGTGCTAACATCACTCCATCCTCACTATCAACAGCCTGGGAGTTATCATTCACCAAAAACTGACTGGACTAGCAATATAAATAATGTACCTACAAGAGTAGGTCAGAGGCTAGGAATTCTTCAACAAGTAAAATGATTATTGTATAATTAATTTTGAATGTAGTTTTTCCTGAAACAAATTAAGTTTATCAACCATAAACCACTGCTAAAATGGGTTGAAGGATTAATTCAAGATCAATATTTTTAGAATGGGAAAACTAAATATCAATTTAAATAGTGAGGAATTTGCAACATCATAAATCATTTTCATAACTGATCTAAGTACAGGTGATACCTATGAAAGGTTAGAGTGTTGTTCTGGTCTTCTACATGTACTATCTGCAACTCTGATGTTAATGAAATATGTCATATTTAGTTCAGTGCAGGGAGCATTTTCAAATCAGCTGCCACAAGTTTTAATTAAAAAAAAAGTTTTTGATGCTAAATTAAGGGAAAAAAGTTTAATTTCTGCAAAGAACAAAACTTTCATTTACATAGCACCTTTAATGTAGAAAATGGTACAAGACACTTAATGAGGGGTGAGAGTGGTGGACTAAATAGTGGAACAAACATTGAGCCAAGTAGAATTTTATGAAAAAAGGCCTTAGACTTGTTTTGATTAGATTTTTGCCGTTAGGAGTTGAAAGGAAAATTAATTCAATAATGTAAGCTACATTTCAGATTTAAATAATTTAAATTGCAATAATATGTTAAGACTATACCTGTATCCTGTTTATAGACTTATTAGAATAGACAAATGGATGTTAAGCATAAATCAAACTCAATATTCAGAAACAGGTACAGTCAGTGACCGTGTCGGATATCCTTACGTCAGAACAGTGACAACACTTCAAACATGTTTCATTGGCTGAGATGTTCTTTGGAACGTCTTGAGGTTATTACAAGTGGAATATGAATGCCAGTTATTTATTTCTGTTTCCCTTTTAAGTGAGTTGGAAATGAAGTTAGCTTCATAAAAAGTAGAATGTACAATGTAGATTTATCAATTCTAAAAATTATAATGTTCTTTGGAATATTGAAAGTATACTTTTAAACCTGTTAATAATAGATTAATTTGTTCCTCTGCAAAGTGTGTCTTTTAATATCTTTCTTGTTGTTTAGAACTTCAAGGTATCTTCCTTAAACAAGGATTTATTTTTAAGATAAGAAGTGGTGAACAATTGAATCATAATGGAAGTTTAATAAATATATTAATTGAATTTGGTGTACTTCTTTTCCGTTGCTTTTACCAGTTAAAACCCAAAATGGAATGTTTATTGGTAAGTATTGTTATAGAAACAGAACAAACATTCCATATACCCTTGTCTTCGGTGAAAGTGGTTCCTGTGTTCACAGTGCAGTATTGCTGGTAACAAAGACATTTGCAATGATTGTTATATATTTCTCTTTTGTGATACTTTTCTTCTTATTTATTTATAAAGTTCATCAGTTCCAACAAAAAATGGTTCAGAGGCAGCAAAATTACAAAACAAGTAAAATTTAAACAAACACAGGTATTTGAAAATAGGAATTGAACAAAGTTCAGAACTGGAAGTCACAGAAACAAGGGGGTTGCCACCAAATGCTATCAGTGTGAGGGATATACCATTGTGTGGGTGAATAGCAAGTATCCAAGATGCAAATACTCAGATAAAGATACTCAGATTCTTAAAATGTAAGGATGTAAAGCCCAGATAAGGGCTAGGAAAAATATTCACTAAAAATAGAGAAAGAAACTCATGAAAAATGAGAAGAGACTACACCAAAAACCACAAACATAAGGAAGTGCTGGAAGAGACGAGAATTGTGTTTTCAGAAGGTTGAAACAATGAGCAATATTTTATCTTGCACCTTTTCCGCTGACATGGGCTTCTATAGACAGCTTCCTCTTCGGTCAGTAGGCAAGGAGACGACGTAATACCACTGGTGAAAATTGTTTGGAAATTGCACAAATGGACGGAATAGATTATGCTGCAAAGTTTTTGTTTCTCCTCCACTATGCTGAGATGGTTGAAATTTCTGATGAAGGGTCTAGGCCCAAAACGTCAAGCTTTCCTGCTCCTATGATGCTGCTTGGCCTGCTGTGTTCATCTAGCTCCACACCTTGTTATCTCGAAAAATTTGTATCGTTGTGTTTATGGTGTTGATTCACTTCACATTACAGATGTTACCTGGGATTTCCATGGAAAACAAAACAACAGCATTTTTAAAAAATGTTACCTGAACTTCATCTTAATCTCAGTTTCAGTGGGTTTCATCATGTGACATCATTATTATTTCAAAAAGATAATAATTCCATGCTCTAATTGTGTAAAGTGATTATTTCCTTTAGCTTTTAGCAGAAGCATGTCTGAATTGAAAAGTAACAATGAATTTAGAGACACCTTTAAAAATAGTTAAAAAATCAAATGTGGGAATTTGAATGATATCTGATTTCTTGTAAAGTTGCTTGCCCATTTCTGTCTCATGCTACCTAACGTAGACTACTTGTGGTGAATGTACAGTTTGAAGTAAACTCAAACTGAACTCAACAGTATCAAATGCTGGCATTTCCCCACTCTTCTAATCTTCACATCAACCTAAAACCAGCTTAGTTAATTTCTTATATTTTTTCGAACCTTGATTGTTTCCTTTAGCCTTGCACTAGATTACTAAATAACAGAAATGAAGTGTAGGAGTATCAGTTAACATGCAAGACTCAACAAACAGTCTGATCCAAAAACAAGTAGCGTTGAAATTTAGTAGGTATTATTTGAAAGATGAATTAAAATGTAGACATTCTGAAATTAAATGTGAGAGTTTTTGGATGGAATCTGAAAACACAGGATACAGTTCAGTCCATCTTGATTGTGCTCATACATTTTAAGAGTCTTGCAGAAACATGTTTTGAGCAATTTCTCCCACTCCTCTAGCTGCTCGACTAGATACTTGGCACAGTTACTGTCATAGTTCCTTCAAAAAAATTTGCTTACTAGTCGAAGATATAAAATATGTGGTTATATTTGTATGGAGCCAGATTTACAGTGCAATTATGGACCTAATTTGATAACATCTAAAGCCAGTTTGGATCTGACCTTAACAGATTTAACTTGATTAAAACTGTAAGGTGATTATAGCCAACTAGATTTTTATGACAATTAGGGGAGAAGATTGGTTAAATGGACATAAGTATACAATCATCTTGTATTCATAGTTATATAGACATTTTACATGTAAATTAGAAAGTGACATTTGGTAAGTTACTATGTGCATGTTAGTATGATAGGGACTTATTTACATTGTTCCAAAATTTCATTCCTTTGTATTTATAGTCACATCTACCATTGCAACTCCAGCTATCAAAGTGCTTCAATAAATACCTGCTCTTGTAAAATGAGTTTTGAGCTCACACTCCAATGAAATTAATGCATGTGATAGTCATAGTACATGGCCATTGGCAGGAGACCCAGCAGGGGAAGATCCCAACTTGGACCAAACAGGGTCAGTGCTAATGAAGCTTGATGTGAGCAAAAAGCCTAAGAAACAGTGACTCAAGAGATTTGATTCAGTATGCTGAAGGAGTGGCTTGATTTAAAAACAAACTAAATTCAGGACTGTTCCATGAATATTCTGAAATTTAGTCATTGTTTGTGCTGCAAATGCATAATAAAACATTTACAGAATGTTTGCTTTGCTCAAATGGCTTAAAAGGGTAAACACACAACCTTTTCTGGAGCAGAGCCATAACCATCAGCAACCTCCAGCTCCACTCCCTGAACTGAGTAGAGTTAGTAAATCTGAGCCAAGGTGGCATTCATGATTTTTACGTCAAGACCAATATTTCTGGGCTATGAAAAGGCAAGGTGAATGAGTTTTCTTTCCGCCTCGTGATTGTAAAGACAGAATCCGCAGTGGAAACTGAAATTGATATGAACTTTGGGTGAAGACAATGTTCACTGTGGCTTTGATGCCTTAATGATCAAATAACCTGTGATCCACAGTGGGGCATAAACGTATTGGCATTTGAGTAAGACTACCGATAGTCTAGGAGTCATTATGTAGCAAAACTGAATACCTTCAGGACACAAGATCAAAATGTTAGAAAAAATGTGTTTAATGTTGTGATTTGTCCATTAGTTTTAAATCATAATAAAACATTGCATTATAGCAGAAATTTTGGAGGTTTATTTTGTCTTAATCTTCCTAATGTGAAACTGATAGTATAATACTGACCATCTATTTAACAAACCACCAGCATTTACATTTCATTGACTAAAATTGGTACAGAAGCATTTAATTTTGCAGGGAAAGCAATGCTCCAGTTAAGTCGCACATTTATGTAGGTACATAACTGCCTTGAATGTATCACCCAGCCTATTCCATGTTAAATCTGTTGTCTGAGCTATAAAAAAATTTAAAGTGGATTGCAAGAATTGACCAAACATAAATTTGAAACAGTATTGCTGAAAACGTAATTGAATCATTGTGCCTGACTAGGCTTTTTGACAGTTAGCTCAAACATGGATTTGCTTTACTCAACGTCTTTTAAATTGTTCAGTTTCATTTACATATCCAATTATCTTTTGACACTTTCTACTTTATTAACTTTCACTCCACTTTTAATCAAGTAATTCTATATCATAATTCCCTGTGTAAAAAAAAGTCTCATCTCTCCTCTTGGTTCTTGTCAATTTTAATTTTCTGTCCCTTCGTTATTGCTCCATCCACCCATGGAAACGGTTCACATCATTGTAAAATGCTAAGCAAGTGTTAAAGAAAATAATCCATGGTACTTCATAGGGATATAATCAGACAAACGGCAAATAAAGTTATCATCCTAGTATCAGAGGCTCATGATAATCTAATTTAAGACAGAGGTCTGTTTCTATCTTAGATGGAAGACCCAAGTTAAAAACCAGTAATTATTGGAAAGAATGCATCGATCACAATGGAACTGCATTTTTTTAGCATGCAAGACGGGTCTGAGCGGTATGTTTCATTCACCAGTTTTACTGGATGTTTTTCTGGAAAGGCAACTACATTTGCAGCTTTAATAATTCATATTTCACTATTTCAGATCTGAAATGATTGTCGTAGGAATATAGGAGTAGAAGTATGCCTGAAGGCTCCTCCACTACTCTAGATAATGCTGATTATCTTCCCCAATTCCATATTCCAGCACGATCCCCATAGGTTTTTTCATTCATTCATGGGATGCAGACGTCACTGTCTGAGCCAGCCTCTTCCCAATTGTCATTGAGAAGATGGTGGTTAGTTGCCTTTTTGAATCACTGCAGATTGCTGCAAATCCTTCACCCTTATCTTTTCGACTGATGTGCTGGGATCTTCCAACATTGGAGATGGAGATATTTGTGGAGCTTCCTCCTCCAGTGAGTTGTTTAATTGTCCTTTAATTACTTATCTACAACTATCACCACCATCTTACTCTTCAATCAGCAAAGACTTTTCCCTTTGTTGAATTGATTCCACTTCTGCTGGGGCTCATTGATCCCAAATACAGCCTTGATGTCAAGGGCAGACACTCTTACCTGACCCCAAGAATTGGCTGTAATGAGCTCAGGAGATAAATGGCCCTGGTGAAACCAAATGTGACTGGATGCAATTAGCTTGTTACACTTGCATACTAGCTTTCAATGACTTATGGACGAGGGCACCTCGATCTCTTTGGACATCAACACTTTCCAACCTCTCACCATTTGAGAAATATTCTGACCTTTATTCCATATATCAAAGTGGTGAACCTCAACTTTAGCCACATTATATTCCATCTGCCATGCTGTTGCCCATTCACTTAGCCCGTCTAAATCCCCTTGGAGCCTCCTTGCGTCTGCCTCACAACTCGCACTTTGACCAAGTTTTGTATCATCTGCAAACCTGGAAAAATTACAATTGGCTTCGATATTTGAAATATTGATATAAGTTGTGAATACTGGGGCCTAAGAAATGATCATGGAGTCATAGAATCATACAACATGGAAACAGACCCTTCGGTCATACTAGTCAATGCCAACCATCTTCCCAAATGAAACTAGTCCCACCTATCTGCATTTGGCCCTCCAAACCTTTCCCATTCATGTACTTATCCAAGTGTCATTTAAATGTTGTAGCTGTACCTGCTTCCACCACTTCCTCTGGCAGTTCATTCGACACACTAACCATTCTGTGTATACAAAAGTCGCCCCTCATGGCCTTGATAAATTTTTCTCCTCTCACCTTAAAAATATGCCTCCTGGTTTTGAACTCTACCATCTTAGGAAAAAGACCCATGCTATTCACCTTATCTGTGCCTCTCATGGTTTTATGAACGTCTATAAGGTCACTCTTCAACCTCCTACACTCCAGTGAAAAGGGTCCCAGCCTATGCAGGCTATTTTTATAACTCAAACCCTCCATTCCTGTCAACATCCTGAACCTTCTTTTCTGAACTTTCTTAGTTTAATAATATTCTTCCAATAACAGGGCAACTAGAAATTGACATAGTACTCCAGAACAGGCCTCACCAACCTCCTGTGCAACATCAACATAATGACCCAACTCCTACACTCAAAGGTCTGAGCAATGAAGGCAAGCATGCTAAACACCTTCTTAACCACACTACCTGTCTTGCAAATTTCAAGGAATTTTGCATCTGAGCCCCTGAGCTTCTGTTCTACAACACTACTTAGATCCTTCTGGTGCCCCACTGGTGAAAGCCTGCCAACCTGAGAATGACCCATTTATTCCTACTCACTCCATTCTGCCTGTTAATTAATCCTCATTCCAAATTGTTAGTAACCAGAATTTGATGCTTAAAAAGCCACATTTCACCAACCAAACATAAAAACGGAAGCTGTTGTCTTCTGCTGCTGCTACAAATTTTGTTTCTGACTACCAATTCTTTCTCCCTGCCTGGCCAATGTTTCAGCCTGGACCAGACTTTACAAAATCTTAGTGTCCTATTTGACCCTAATCTGATATTTCAGCATACTGTATATTCTTGCCACCATCAAAATTGCTTGTTTCCACCTCCATAATATTGCCAATCGTCACGAGTTTCAGCTAATCTGCTGCTTAGACCCATGTCCTTCTTGTCTTACTACAAGACTTGCCTATTACAATCCTCTCCTTTTGGCCTCCCATCTTTCACTCTTCATAAACTTGAGCTGATTCAAAACTTTATCCAACGTGCATTAGGTTCCATTTACTCATCATTCCTGTGCTGCTTGCTGTAAGTGGCTCCCAGTCACACAAGGGCTTAACTTACAATCCTCATCATTGTTTTCACATTCCATTATGTACTGTTATGCCCAAGTTCTTTTCTGTAACCTCCACCTACCATGCAATCATTCAGGATTTTACAAACCTCTATTAGATCACCCCTCAGCTTCCAATGTTCCAGGGAAAATATCCCAGAAGCTATTCAACCTCTCCCTATAACGCAAACCCTCCAGTCCTGGCAACATCTTTATAAACCTTTTCTGCACCCTCTCAAGTTGAACAACATCTTTCCGAGAGAAGGGTGACCAAAAGTACTGCAACAGTTTTCCTTTTAATTTTCTAACATTACATTAGCATCTGTCTCCCTTAGAATTTGTGCCATTCTTTGTAATACAAGTTACTATTCAGCAATTTAACCAAGATCCAAGTCAATAAATGAAATTTTGGCTTTGCATTCTTTCAATTGTGATTAATAAAGCATGAAACTAATATTATCCTTTAACTCTTATCTCAGTGAAATGTTCACAGCTCAAAGTAATTAATTCAATGTAATTTTGCTGCATTGAGCTGGCTTGAGGCAAAGAATGTCTAGCTTTTCAGGATTAAGTTTCTGTAGCTGATCACCAATAAGGTAGTACGTGTTTTGGAGGGTGTCCACAGTAGACTTTCAACATTTTAGACTCTGTACCCTAGAACAACAGCTTAATGTTCTCATCACTAAATACTTTATGTTAATAATTGGCCAAACTCCCTCTTACACAATCATTACAAAATACTTCAGTGTATTGCATTCATTGGCTGATGGATTGCTGGAGCCACATGTACACGAGCTGAACATTTTTTCTGAGTACTGATACCACTGGGTTGATTTTGATAAAGCAAAGTAGGCTTTCATGCTTTATTCAGTTAATCAATTTGTGCATTAAATTGATCTGTGTGTCTATGGGCTGGTTTTCATCAACCTCTATGGTATGGTAAAGAAAACAGGGATTAATGTCAACTATGCTGGAATGAAAAACTTTATGTTTTTTTTAAGCCTTTTTTTTCACTCACAAAGAGTAGTTAATTCTATGTTGAATGTCGTCTGTGACCATAGCATTCAAAAGTCAGGAATTTGAGGTCTGTACTATAGGGCTTCTAATAAATGTTTGAAAATTTTTACATTTTACCAGAATGTATCATGATATATCCATTTAAAAATCTAACAGTTATTAATATTTATTACATCAAAAGAAATATTTAAAAAATCTTCAAGTACACAATTGCTTGTCAGAACCTTATTACCAGCACTCCACAATTGATACGAAATAATTAATCTCCATAATGGACGAAAAAAAGCATATTTACCTCGGAACCTCATGGGATGTCCATAGGTAGAATGTCAGGAGAAGTGAAGCCATGTACCTGCACCTTGGATTTCCTGATGTTTTTCTGACCAGTTTTAATTTCTGTAACTTCCAGTGAATCTTTTTGAAATTTTCAATAGACTCCCAGAATTTCAGAATTACTGTATTATAGCTACAGTCTTTAAATTGCAGACTGAAAACAACAAAAGCTAGAGATCACAACAGGTCAGACAGCATCCATGGAGAGAGAACAAGCTAATGTTTCGAGTCTAGATGATTCTTCATCAGAGCTTTAAATTTCATGTACGCACTGTTTAAGTTGTAAACCACTATTCGCATCGAAATCAGCACCTGAAGCACCTCCATGATTTGAACTCACAACATTATAAGCAAGTAGTGCACTTAAACGGAAAAGATACTTATCATCTGTTTCTAGCTATTTGTGTCAAAAAATACCCCCGCATTTGTAATATTAGATTAGGTGGGTGTAACATATTAGATAAGATTAGAGTTTTACAGGAGTTCAAATAATGAAATCTAATTAAAAGTGCAACAGCTATAAATTCATTTTGGCAATATTAGTGTATTTTGTGCGTCAGCATATGAATATTTAAATTATTCATGAAACATTCTTCTGCCCACTATTTCATTTGCATTATTAATCTCTTGCTATAACAATGGACACAAGAATATAATTCATTATCCTGAACAATAATAGCAAGATATAATCATTCACAATTAGTTTAACTAATTCAAAATGTATTTCCAAAATTTATAAAAGTAATCTAATTTAAAATATTGGTTGTAATTGCATAGTATTTTTACATTTACTTTATAACTGATGAGCGACTTGCAATATCATAACTTTGTAGATGTCCAAGATTGATGTTCAAACATTATTACATAAAGGACACACTATTAGGATATTATTAGACCAAGTAAAAGAAGGTAATTGAAGGGTCCAGGCTTTTCTCAAGATAAAATTACTTTTAAAAATGCCTTGAAATAAAACTTTAAATGTTATATGATTTGAATGTTTAACTTGAAAATTATTTTTCTTCATGAATAGTATTTTGAGAGGGGTTAACTCACATTGTAAGCAATGCTGCACTGACCATGGTTAACATTGTTTCTACAATGCAATCCCCCCACCAATTCCCCTCACAACCCACTCCACCCCACCCTTCCCCATTGTTCTCACAAGAATTTTATGGATTTAAGATACTGTTTGAAAGTACCAATCTGGTTTTGTTCCACAGTGCTGATATAATAGCTTTGTGCATATGTGATAACAATTTGATGTTCATGATGTTGATGCAGGATAAAAGTCATTCAGTTTTAAAATCATCAGTTCAAGCATGAGTTTATTAAATGTATTGTGCAGCTTTGGAAGTGTGGCAGGTGAGATACAGTATCTATTTATTTTGGTGTCATGGACCACTACCTTGGAAGCTTCAGGTCAGAGACGACTGCCGCTGATGAAGCATCCTGTCACTAAGCAAATCATTCCACTACAGGACATTTTATCACAGGAAGGAGTCCACATAATGAACAGTTCATGATTGTGACTAATGAAAATAGAATTGATTAGTCATTGCCTGCTGAATTAGTCTATCATATGACTGTGAGTAAGAACAGTCAATCCACTGTTATCCCATATTTCATTCCGTGCAATTCAAACAACGTACATTCATACAAAAGTGTTGTAATGTTGGAATCGTCTTCTAAACTGTCTCCACACAGTTGATTTCAACATAGGTGAGCACCTGTGTGTAGATTTGTTAAGGAGAGAGATTGCTGATTCTGCCACAGCATATCCTGAACACTGAATACTTATTTGATGTGCAGTTTTTGTAATCGTGAAGATTTACAGCTTTTAAATCTCATTTCCCAAGATAAGGTTTTAATGAAGACCCTATCACCAAACAGATAGAAGTATTGCTGGTAAAACTAATAGATTATCCATGCCACAGTAACCAGATTGATGTTCACCAGACTGATTACCTGATCTAATTCTGATTTGAAACTTGATTTAACCAATGGTAAGTTTTATGTCAGAGTTGTACGAGTGCATCTCTCACTGCAATGTAACACCTTGTTGATTGTGTTTGTCCTCTGGCCACTATTCAAGATAATCTATTGAAAAGGAAGCTTTACATCCAGGAAAGGAATTGCCAGCAGGTCATTTTGGCTGGGACACATAATTCACTTTACCCACGCTTGAAGGAGCATTTGTGTTTTTTTAGTCATCTTTAGTTTCGTCTGTACTGTTAAGCAACACTAAATTTTAAGTTTCAGTTTATAAAAATGTTGAATGAAAACAGAACAAGTTCAGTTCCCATTTTGCAAGTTAGGTTATTTGACTTCATTTTAAAGAAAAATTTAATTTAGAAAGATTAAATAATTGCTCTGCAGAAAATATCACTGTATCAATGGATACATATTGGTGTGTAGTTCAGGTAATCACAGATAGTTTTCGTAGAATTTGACAATCATAGAATCCGTATAGTGCGGATACAGATTATTCAACATTCTGAAGAGCACCCCACCTATCGCTGTGACCTTATATTTACTGTAGTCAACCCACCTAACCTGCACATCCCTGAACACTACAGACAATTTAGCATGGCCAACCCACTTAACCTGCACATCCCTGAACACTACAGACAATTTAGCATGGCCAACCCACCTAACCTGCACATCCCTGAACACTACAGACAATTTAGCATGGCCAATCCACCTAACCTGCACATCCCTGAACACTACAGACAATTTAGCATGGCCAATCCACCTAACTTGCACATCTTTGGACTATGGGAGGAAACCCACATGGGCACGGGAGAACTTGCAAACTGCACACAGACAGTCATCCAAGGCTAAAATCGAACCCGGGTTCCTGGCACTGTGAGGTAGCATTACTAACCTTTGTGCCATCAAAAACCATTTTCCCAACAATAAGTTCACGGCCACTGTAAGGCACTTAATTCCAGAGTTTTATTGAATTCAAATTCCACCATCTTGTATTTACGATTAAAACGCAGGCCCCTAGAACATTATCCGGGTTTATAGATTAATAGTCTAGCAATAACGCCACTAGGCCATCACCTTTCCAGACTGAAGGCAATTTATAAAAATGCTTACACCCCAAAAGTGAAGCGTCTTTTTATTTTTGAAGTTTCTGTGCAGTCTTAAAATTTAGGCTGAGTGATACCTGCCAGTGGATCTCTCTTCTGTTTGGCTGGCAGATAGTGTTCAGGCCATGAGGGAAAAGGCTTAATTTGGATTGTCCCTGGTAAAATATTTGTAACAACGAATACCATATAAGCGGCTTAACTGGGTAATACTTAATTTTCCTATTTATGGGTCCTTTCTGTGTGAAACTTGGTAACTGCATAACAACAGAAACTGTAACTCCAAAGATCCAGTAGTTTGGCATTTCTGAAGACATAGAAGATGACCTATTCATTTATTCCTGTTGAATGAAATGTGTAAAATGGAGTATAAAAATAGGGAGGATTTGCTAAAGCTATACAAGACAATAGTCAGACCACAGCTGGAATACTGTGAAAAGTTTTGGGTCATTATTGAGGTCAAGAGATACTGGGATTGCAAAGCAGTCCAGAGAAGGTGTACTCGGCTGATATCAGGTATGGAAGAGTTGTCTTATGAGGAGAGGTTGGGCCTGTACTCATTGGAGCCTATAAAAATGAGAGGTAATCTTATTGAAACACACAAAGTTCTTAGGACAATTGGCAGGGCAGATGTGGAGAAGTTGTCTCCCCTTGTATTATTGTCTTGGGCCCTAGGACATAATCTCAGAGTAAGGGTTGCCCATTTAAGACAGAGATGAAGAGGAAATTTTAGTGCCACTGGGTAGTAAATCTATGGAATCCTTTACTGCAGAATTCAGTTTAGGCTCAGCCATTAAGTATATTCAAGGCTGAGGATAGACAGATTTTTAATCAGGAAAGGAATGAACAGTTATGGGGAAAAGGCAGGAAAATGAAGCTGAGGATTAACAGATCAGCTATAATGTCATTGAATGGAGGAGCAGAATCAATGGCTGAATGGTTTACTTTCACTCCTATGTCTTATGGTCTTATTGTCTTAGAGATATTGGGTAGAATCTGATGTTGCAAAGTCGGGTAGAGTATTTGTGGATTAGAAGGCAGGATGTTAGAATTTGATATTTGTAAAGTGATGGAAGGAAGAGTGTGTGGTCCCTTTAAAAGATGATGTGTTTTTTCTAGGCTTGGAGATTTTAAAAAATGTGCAGGCGCACAGAGAGCTCCTGAAATTGAAACCTTGTACGTAAAGGCTGTGTGGTTTACAACCCAGGCAAATAATTTGTTTTGTTATTAAGACAACCACTTTGAAAATCAGCCAATTAATTTAAACCAGGCACTTAGAGACTAGAAAAACCAATTAAATTAAAATCTGATGATTTCAACAACCTAGGACCAATCCTATTGCAAGAAATTAATAGGCCTTCAAAGGTATAAAAGAGGATATGTTAAAATTGGTGTGAGAGCAACTGTCGTCTGTTAGAGTTAACAACCAGCAGCTCTAAAGAGAAAATCACTGGCTCTCACAGAATTCTCTAAGTTCTCAGAGTAACCATCATCTAACTAAAGGTATAGCTTCACTCTAAGCTAATATTGGTGACACAAGAATTCGATGGAGGGAAGTGTTCCTGATGCAAGAATCTGACGGAGAAAGATGTTCCTGACTGAGGATCAGCGGAGAGGGTGCAGAGCATTCTGGAAGATGTATCCTGGCTGTAATTTTGGTAGACTAAGTTTTAAAGTTTTTTTTATTATTTTGGCTTATATAAGTGGGACTTGTATTTATTGGAACAGTATACCAATAGAATTTTGTTTTATTCCAGAATAGTTAGTAGTTAAGGGGGAATTACTCAGTTTGTTAGTAGTTCAGTTAATTTGTTCACTGTTAGAGTTAGTTAAATAAATTGTTAATTGTTGATTATAGAATGAGTAAAAGGATTTCATTTCAGTTAGTCACTCCATTATAACAGATTGGGGAGTGAGTGGCAGCTTATACCACTTTTTACACTTCTTTTAACAAATTACAAGGCGGGGTGAGCCTTTCTGGGTGCTTTGGTTTTAGTTATCAGAGTGGGGTAGGGTGGGGTTGACCTCTGCTTTGTAACACTGATGTTAGTTTATCTCCAACAGGGTCTTTTACCTGTTGCAGCAATGCTTATGTTATCTCCCATAACATCAGATACTGAATGTGGATATCATGGTACTAAAGAATCTAAAAGGTATTAGATACAGCTAATGTACCAGCATTTTATTCTGCAGATATTCAAGTGTATGGGCTAATATTAAACGTTTAGTTACAACAATGTGGTATGTTTTTAATAGAGTAATTCTTCGAGTGATTGCAAGTAAGATGAATTTCAAGTTCTTCATACCTGGAGGTCAAATGCTGTAATGATAGCAAGATCATGTTTGTTGATCCTAAAATAAATTTTAACCCTGATCTGATCTTGGAAAACAGTTGAATGTAAGTGAGGGTGGGGTGTGGTTCTTGAGGAAGTGCTCTGGATTTAGTGCTTAAAAATAGAGAGAGAGGCAATCAGAAGGAAGGACTCTGGATGACTTTCAGTGGGCAACACTGCTTCCCAATGCTGGGTCTCTCAAATTAGGCATGGATTGCCTTTGAGGGACCCACAAGCAAATACAGTAGGATTGCTTAACAGCAGTGGTAAGATCCTTCAGTGACAATTAATTGCCCACTTAAGGGCTTCAATTAGCATTTGGGTGATAGGCCGTCTATGGATTTACTGTTGATGGTTAATAGATGAAAACAAAATACCACAGTTCAGTTATGTGTGAGATCACCTCTGATATGAAAAGAAATCATCCGAAATAGGCCTTTTAAAAATCTTCCTACCTCAGGTTTAAATTTGTGGAAGCAGGAAAAGAGTGTCCACTCAATACCTTCCCATCAATTAAGTGTTCCTCCTCTGCAAACACACATTAAATTCTACTTATGTAAGACATTCACATTTCTGAAAATGCTGTCAAAGGTTGACTATGTGAGTGACCATCATCTGTGAATTTGTGATTCTCCACACAATGACAATTTGACCACCAGTGATACACAACTGAAGTGTGACAACAAAATAAATTGTAGTCCTCTGTGACCATTATTTTCTAATTGCTTCAGGCCCATGTGTAGTTAAAGTCTGGGCATGCTGAATACAAGGAGATTGTATTTAGTTTTATCTTATATTTCCCATGGCTGCTGGAAGCACAAAATTTGACATTACCTACTTCTATACTGTTCAACTGGATAGATGGTAGGTGTGCTCCAAATTCCATCCTCACAGATGAAATTTGCAAATAGATGTGTATCATCTTGATTACATAGTCTAAAACTACATCATTATTTTTCTGGTTTGAAAATCAAATTCATTTTGTTTCAGGCTGCTTGAATGAAAAAAAAATCTGAACAAATTAATCAGTAAGTCCTCACCTGTAGCATAAGAATTCATGGTGGGAGTGCATCATTTGTTAGTAATGTTCCTTGTTTTTTCTGGTAGTGCTTAGTCACAAGGATCAGTTTTGGTGAGCACAGGTTCTAACAGGTTTTAGCCGTTGCACGTTAGCTGAAGGACAGTGTTACAAGTCATAGTATCTTCAATCTGGTCAGCTGTTAACAACTTGTCCTTAAACACTGTTTATGGCCTGCTAAAATGTCACTGATAATTTCTCTTTCAAACATACAAATAGCAGAAACTTTGCGCTGTAGATTGAGGTAGATTTTCTAACCAGTGCTGTCAGTACCAAATAACATGAATGGATCACCGTTGAGGACATAGCTACAAAGTCACCTAATTCAAATCTTACAGAAAGGTTGTGAATTATACCTTTCAACACATTGACACCAGAAATGAGTAGTGTACTTTTAAACTCTATGAAGTTGCTTATCCAGACTGAAGCTGCAACGAGCTGACGATTTTGATTTAACCTGCTTCACTGAGCTGTGGTAAGGACATGTGCCCAATAGTGGTGTCCTTTAGGTTATATACAGATATACGTCAGCACCTGTGACACCACCACTACTGACAGCAATTTTAACTCAAGACTTTAGACAGAGACCTCAATGAGTTTCCCCACCAGACAGTGAAATGAACCAGGACCAGAAGCAGCTCGAGAACATGTAATGATTAAAGTTTTGAACTTTTCCTCTATGATCGATGGAATATCCCCCTCAGCCCATTAAAGGAAGCTTAAGCCATTCCAACGGCAGACTCATACAACCCCAATTTGTGGTAAGAACTGCTGCCTCCTAACAATTCCAGCCCAAAACTGGTAGAAAATTGATTTAAAGAATACCCAGGGCTTAAAATGCCCTAGCCCTCATTTGCAGAAAAAAAATGCTTACTGTTGAAAACTAGCCAAGATTAAATCAGGCCATTCCTTTCTCCTAAAACTGAGATGCAGTTGATCTACTGTTTGAAGAAATGTGTTGTGCCTATGTGGAAGGGTATGGTAAATGTGACTCTGAACTTGGCATCTTTTCTTTAAACACAGTTTAGTCCCACAGTAAAGTATTAAACTATAAAGAAACTTTTCAAGTTGGGATGGAATGTGTTCCCGTCTAGGTTCCAGGGCTTCCCTGCTGTGAACTTACTGTCCTTTCCTCACTTGTTGAACATTCACTAGACTCATGTAAGATTAAACCAGAAACTAACTCCACTATTGGTTAAATACAACACAATAAAATGAACATTACTAATACCATTTAGTAGTGTTCATGTAAAGACGCAGGTTCTCTTTCTCTATTTTCCCTATTCAAAATGCTATATTTCTATATCACGATTATACTCAACCTCAGCATTTTTAAGTTTCTATAAAGAGAATTGAATAGGTAAATCAGAATATAAAATAGTAGGCAAATATCAGTGAGTATTCTTTAATACTGTAATGCCACTTAGATTTTAAATTTGGGACAGAACAATAATTTCAATACACCTGTGGAAATATTTTGAACAAATTTGTGCAGAATCTAAAAAATAAGATTTGTAGTAGAGGAAAAGAGAAATTTTAAACTGAATCCTGTTTGCCAAAAATCATGTCTGTCATTTCAATACACCTCAAAGAAGTGGGATGAAATTATATAGATTTAATTGAACATTCAACAACAGTTAAAATGAATAACAATCTACCCATCACTGTAATGAACAATGTGAAAAGAAAATTGTGCCTATTGTCTGTGCAAAGCCAAAGGCTATGAAAATGATAACCTTTGATTACAAAGATTCCCAAAGGGCTATTAACCCGAGTATCATCTATCACTTCACTTTCAATATTGTTCATGTTTACCAAAGAAATCAATGCATATTGAAAAATATTAACTAATCTATGAATTGAAGACTAATCTGAGCAGAACATAATGTCATTATCCTTAACATTCATGGTACATTACATGGCTAATTTTATATTTATGTGGTCTCAATGCTATTTTATGATACATGAAATCAGTAAACAAAACAAACTATTGGAAGCTATGTCTATCACACTATAGTGAGTAGGCTGCAGGCTTTATAAATTTGCTATGAATGTCTGTAAATTACATTAAGCTTTAGAATTCAGCTTACAATTTGGTTTCAGATTTTGAAATCCTTTAAAAAATTTTTTCTCCCATTTTCAGATTCAGCCATGACAGCAAAGAGGCAGAGTATCAATCAGTTTTGAAAACTTTCAAATTTAAAACTTCAAATTTAAATACAGAAATTTTTCAAATATAATATATTACAAACAGTGATAAAGTAATAAAATTGCAGGAGAACCCAGGGAAGAAAATGGAATAACAGCTCTGACATTGTGAAAGTATACAGAATTGTGCTGTAGATGTTAAAAATGTTAATGTTAATGTTATAATGCCATTGCTATTTTTGATACTTGAGTAATACTATTACATAGGATGAGAAATTGCTTTCAAAACAAATCAATTTAGTTGCCATGGGTAATAGAACCACTCTGGTTGGAGGCAGTCTAAGGGTTAAGTGCTTCAAAGATAATTTTCAAGGAGTGGTTAAGACTCACGCTTCCACTTACAGTTAACTACAACACATCATTTTTATATGATCAAGCTTTGCCCGAAACGTGTAATAAAAGCTTTTAATGACTGTCACAAGTTAGATTGGAAAGTTGAATGTAATAAAGTTGCCATATTTTTATTAAGGAGCAATGGATCTGCTGGAAATGCAAGTTATTGCTTAAGTTTATTTACCAGTCGTAACTCCATACACGACACTCCCAAAACTATGCAACCATAAACATCATCTAAAAATAATGAGTAATTTGTGCCCTGCCCAAATACTTGCTATGATGTAATTATATTTGCAGAATCAAACAGGTTTTTAAATATGTTGGTGATGGGAGGAAGTTTTAAAAAATATATGCTCCAACTGGCATGTTTTATCAGAATAAGGAAAACAAGGATCTTGAACACATGGAGGAATCTAGAACCAGGGTTCATTGTTAAAAATAAGGGTTGCCTATTTAATACAGGCAGTAAGAATGTTTTATTTCACAGAGGATTGTGAGTCTCTGGAACTCTTCCTCAAAAGGCAATGGAAGCATAATCTTTAAATAATTTTAAGAAAAGAAAGACAGATTCCTGATCAGCAAGTAGAAAAGGGTTATTGGGCTAACAGGAATTTGGAATAATCAGATCAGCCCTGATCTGATTGAATGGTGAATCAGACTCAAAGGGGTCACTTCTGCTCATGATTCAATTATTCAATAAGTACAGTGCATAACCTTATCAGAGACCTCTAACCAACAACAAGTGATAATTGTTACAATAACATTAAGAATTCAAAAAAATTTTAAAAAGGGAATAACATTTCTTTATTGTTTACAGATTAGTTGACATATTCTGTGAATAAAGAGGGACAATAAACTACCTATTACTGGTTGTTAGCTAAACATTAAAAGGCTTTGGAATTGGTTCTGAAAGGTTAAAGTTTAGACTCTCTTCTTCTGGAGCTGGATTGATAAGAAATAAATCAAGGAATATTATGTGGTGATCAAAACATTTCTTACAATGGCAATGAATTGTCACAGATCTGAGATATAAACAGATGCTGCCTGACCTGCTGTGTGTTTGCAGCATTTTCTGTTCTTATTTTTAAAGAAACACAATGCCTTAGATTCTGGTCTACAGAATTGATTTGATTAATCTGACACGCATATCTAACTTCTCTAATAAAAACATAATTTTGTTCAGTGACTGGAAATTCAAAAATATCATCAGATGATCCTATTTCTGCGAACGTGTTATCATGATCTAGTTATTAGCACTTGATGTGACTCTTTTTTGGTGATAACTGATTTTTATAAATGTTTTTAACATATATCATGTACTGTATAAGTGTATATCACAAATTTAGTTCCTTGAAGTAATATGTTGTGAATTTTCCAGCCTGTGAGAATTTTGTTTCACACCTGAGTCTACTACTTCTCTACATGTCATTTGCATCACATTCTCAGCGGTTACCATATCCCTTAAAGAACACAGATAACTACAGCAACTTGCCTTCAGTAGTCATACCTCCACCTGTTATTGTAAATCCAAGACTCTAGCAATTCTGTGGCTATGAATTGCAGCTAAATAGACTGAGTCCTTGTTCATTGTCTGTGATCAAAAATAATCATGTTCATCGCCTGTAGTGTTGTTTGTTTTTAGTGTTCTGATGGGTACATAGGAGACTGCTAACACCAATCTGCAACCTGGAGGTTTGGCTGTAAATAGGCCAGGATATTGCAGATGATTGAGTTTTAGATGAGCTACAGCCTTAGGATTTCACATCTTGTGGTTCCAGTCTGCCTCATCTACATGTTTGCTTTCAAAGGAGGTTTCACTGTTTTTGCTTAGATGCACCAGGTACAGCAATTTTGTTGATCTTCTTACAGAACTGAGACTCAATATTACAGTTCCTAAGTGAAACCTTCAGAGTATGCTTATAGCATTTCCTTTGAACATCAGGACTCAAGCTCTTCATAGAAGATTTGTATTGGTAAACAAGTATCAGGCATTCTGATTGTGATTGTCTCAATGTGGCATGTCTGTCCCAGTGAACACCTCAGTTTTTGGTCTTTTGCCCTGCCATCTGATCTTCAGGAGTTTCTGCAGATAACTCAAATGAAAATAGTTAAACTTCTTGAGATGACACTGTCTAAGGTTTGCATGCATAGAGCAGAGTGGACAGGACCAATGCTCTGCAGATTTCAGTTAGGTAGTCAAACATATTCCTTTTCATTCCTAGATTGATGTTTAAATTCTGGCATACATTTTGCATTGATTATGAAAAGCTTTGGAGAGTGTCCAGACTGAACTAGAATTATAGAGGCAACCACCTTGCATTGTATGATCGTCAGTTAATATTATGCAAAGCAGTCTAACTTTGGAGAATCCAGTATTAATATTTTCTGCCAACATAGAGAAGTTTATCATATACCAATCTTATTCTGGTCACAGATCCCAAGAGTCCATAGCTCAGCATTCACCAAACTTACCTACTGGTTCTAGGGAAAGCACAAAGTTTGTATAAAAATAACTACTAGACATTGGTTCGCACATCATTTTTCCATGAATGTGATAGACGGGCAACATATCACACAAAACATTTAGATATAATCCAGTTCATTGCTTACGATCTACCTGCAGTATCAAGTGACAAAACAAAGTACCAAACACCAGATTTCTTACAAGGCACCACATAACTAGGGCTGAGAGTGTGCACTCAGCAGAGCTGATTAGGGCCATGTAGGCCATATGATTTGCATGAAGAATTGCCATGTATGGAGAGGAGGATCCTACAGTCAGCTAAGTGTGGAAACCTACATCATAGGATGGTCTAAACTGAGTTACAAAATCATACTAAAGCTAATCTCAGCTCTTATAAGTTGGCCCTCATATCAGTAAGCTAAGCAATATTGGACATGTCCAAATGAAGATGAGTCTGTCATCAAGCTATCTCAACATTTGCAGGGAACATAGTTAAGACTGTGTATGACAGCAGCTAATATCTTCAGCCAACCCTTCAGCTGGATTTCTCACATGATTCTGCCACACATCTTGCTATAGACAACATCACTCAGACCTTATAAGGTTCTGCCCAATATCTTTTTCTGTTCTTTTGTCTTCAGATAATTCTGCAATATGTATTGTTCGATATACATTTCAATGTGATGAGAATTAATTACTCAGTCTTCCACATCAAGCTCTAGGTTTTAGAAGAAACTGGTTGCTCCGCTGCACCAAGATTAGGCTGAAGTTCTCCATTGTGGTTCTGAGTTAAAGGAAACTCTAATAACATACTCACAAACTGTCATCTGTTGCTTTTGTATGTGACAAATTTAATTTCAATTTTATTGATATTCATGTTTTTGTTAACAGGGTTAAAATTTATTTTTCTGCACTTTATCAATAGTTTCTGTTGGATGCCTTCTCAATGCACCAACAGGTAACCACTGTTGCTTTTTCTGTTTTATTTGGGTGAAATATAGGATTTTTACAACTTTGCAATTATGCCTGTCAAGGTCTGTTAGTTGTGTGTACAATTAATAAGGCTCTTTTCTGAAATGAAGAACATGGTTTTCTTTGGAAATATTAAGTCAATAATTTATTTTATTCATTCATAGATATGGTTGTCACTATCTAAGCCAACATTTCCCAATTATTCATGAGAAGATAGTGGTAGGCTATCATCTTGAGCTATTTCTGTACAGTCCATGTAGTGGAGTTACTCCCATAATGTTGTTAGAAACTTCCATGAACATAAGCAGTCAACACATCCAGTTCCAAGTTTAATTTGAATTATAATATTTTTGACAGAATATTTTTCTGATTCTTGAGATTTACGTGATACCATTGATGACAGCACCAATTACCTATCCCCATAAGCCCTTGATAAAAGTGTTGCTGGACTTTCTTTCTGAATCACTGCAGTCCCAATGGTGAATGTATTCTAGTAGAGAGTTTCAGAAGGTGGAACCTGCGCTGATGAAGGTCCAGTGATGTGTGTCTAAGTCAATGTTATTGTCCCGTCTGATTTGATTCTGACTTGTCCAGTATAACCTAGCTTGACAGACCATAAGTTCACCATGGTGGTCAGTCACTAAATATATTTTTAAGAGGCTGCCAATGTACTTTTAACGAGAGAGAAGAATGTTTATTACACAAAAGAAGAATTGACAATTTTGTAAAAATCATAAACAGTAAACGGATCGGTGCAATCCTTTTTCCCAGTAATATTCTTTACAGAAGTTGAATCCTATTGAAGTATCACTCTAATCTTCACTTTAAAATTTCCCCCTTCACCAATAAGGTCCACACATTCATCAAATGTGATTCTCTCCATCTCTCCATCACTTCCCAAGGTACATAGATACAGGCTAACTCGCTGACATTTTGTACTGAACTCTAAAAGCTCAGGAGCTGTACTCACGCGGCAAGTGGAGAATATTCTGTCACATATTGGACATGCGCCTTGTGGATGGTGAACAGGCATCGGGGAGTCAGGAGTTGAGTTACTCACTACAGAATCCCAGCCATTGACCTGTTCTTGTAGCCACAGATTTTATGGACTGGCCCAATGAGTTTCTTGTCAATGATACCTCCAGGGTGTTGATAGTAAGATATTTAATAATGGTACTGCCCTTGAATGTTGAAGAAGGATGGTTGTAATCTTTGATGGAGATAGTTACACCTGCCCTTTGTGGCATGAATGTTGCTTGCCACATATCAGCACAAGCCTAAATGTTGTCCAGGTCCTTTTGTATATATACATGAACTGCTTCGGTATTTGAGGAATGGTGAATGATGTTACTTGTTATACAATCAACAGTGAATACCCTTACTTCTGACCTTATGGAGGAATGGTTACTGAGATCTGTTTGAAATCTATTCTATTTAGCAAATTGATAATGCCACATAACACAATGGAGGCAATCCTCAACAGGGAGATGACCATTTCTCTTTAAGGACTGTATAGTGATCATCCATACCAATACTACCAAGGGCAAATGCATCTGTTTAGGCAATATTCTCTTTAAGCTGCTCAGATGCATGCATGCGCAGTAGCTGTAATGTTCCATGCATGATGGTTGGTGTGCCAATACAGGTTGCAGCACCGACTTTCTAGTTCCAGAAGTTGCTGTTGCGCATGGCCCTCGGAGGCATCTTCTGAAGAAAACAACATTAAAAGAGACTCTGGTAGATTAGTGAAGGCAAGGTCAAGTAAGTTTTTCCCTCTCGTTGGTTCTCTTATCATCTGCTGTTGACCCAGTCTAGCAGCTCATGGTACTTGACATTGTACTCTTCCATTCAGCCCATTCTGTGCCTAGTCACACTCAGTGCTTATTCTAATTGATGTTCAACATGGAGAGGTACTGATTTATCAGCTGAGGAGTAGGATCTATCAGCAGTATGTTTTCTTGCCTGTGAATGATCTGATGCTATGAAACTACATGAGATCTGGAGTCAATGTTGAGAACTCTCAGAGGGGCTCCTTCCTGATTGTGCAGCCAGATCTGAGGGGTCTCCCAGGGATGGTGATGGCAGTGTCTGGGGCAATACCTGTAAGGTATGATTCCATGAGTGTGACTATGACAGGCTGTTACTTAACTTGGGACAGTTCTCTCAACTTTGGAATATGCCCCCAATATTAATAAAGACGATTTGCAAGGTTGGTATGTCTGACTTTGTCATTGTCATTGCCAATGTCTAGGTGGGTGTCGGGTGGTCTGTCTGGCATCAATCATTTCTTTAGACTTCTCACAAGATAAACTTCATAGACTTGATGTAACTGAATGGCTCACTAGGCCATTACAGTGGGCCATTAAGAGTTAACCACATTGTTGTAGGTCTGAAGTCACATGCAGGCTACATCAGCTAAGTGCAGCAGATTTCCCCAGTAGACTTCTCTAATGACTGTTTGCAAACCAGGTGGGTTTTACAACAATCAGCAATGGTTTCATGGTCACAATTAGAGTAACTTTTACTTCAAAATTTATTAATTGAATTTAAATTTCAGTAGTTGCTATGGTGACATTTGAGCAAATGTACCCAGAACATTAGTCCAGTGATATTATCACTATGCCATTGAATCCCCAAGCATCCTGGGCTGTGGATTCTCCAGAGTGGTCCTACAATTTTGTGTAAAGCTGGTGCTGCTCTTGACATGTTCTTCTTTTCTTCATTGAACCAAGCTTGATCACCTATCAGTGGTGAAATGGTATGGAACATGCTGGTCTAGGACATTACAGAGACTTTAATCAGGTAAGGAGTACAAGCATAAAAGTATAGTTTTACATTCCCTACTGAGGCAACACAGGCAACACTCCCTTCAGCGACATCAAATCAGGCCATCAAACCAGTAGTAGAGACTTTTGTGTTATAATCAGATCTGGCAGTTGTTTTGGACCAGACCAAAACCCCTCAAAATGTATTAACAAGATAGTCTACACCCTAACTTTTTCTTATTTTAAAGCTAAGTGTAAGGTGTTGTGGTCTGGTTATAATTCGATTATCAAGCTACAAGGCTTGAAACAAAACACGCTTGATTCATATAGCATAATTAAAATACAGACAAAATTTTAAAAGGAAACAAAATGAATTGGCTTACCTGTAACTCTGTCAAAATCCTTAACAAAATGATATATATTAACAACTACTTATTAACTGTTCAACCTCCCAACTGTACTAGCTTCCCAAGAACACACCCTTGGCAAAGGTAAATTCAGTAAAATAGATTGTCTCATATGCAATTCTAGGTGCAGGAAGAGAACCCCAGCTTTTAGCTGTAATGGAGAGAGGAACAAGAGCTTCCACATCCAGCTTCAAGATCCCAGCAACTGCTACTGAAGGATAAAACTGAAAAAAAAATCTTGGTTCTATGGGAGCTTGACCCCATCGATCCAGGTTGCTTCTATTGTTCCAACTTTAAAAAAAACCAAGACCTTACAACTGGTTACTTTAGTTGGCTTTGGAGCAGACTGCTCTTTCTCAACGTTTCTTCATTGAAAAAAAACAAAATATACCTTTTAAAACCATAGTATTGTCACACAATGGAAAGACTTGGATTTTTATGGTTTAATTTGATAGACTGAATGGTAATTCCCAGTTTAAATTTTCTGGGAATGTTGTAAATGTTTGAATTAAAATGCTGGAAGTGCCAAACAAGACAACTTTCAAAAAAGAAAGTTACCCAGTATGTGATTAGTCCTGTGCTTCAAAGTTCATGAAATCATTTTTTAAAGTGTCTTCTTTTTGCCTTCATTGATGTTCAATACCAGGATAAGGCAAATTCCTACAAAGCTTTGGCACATAAAAAGCAGGCTGATAAAATATCTTAGAAACTGGGCTTTGGTTTTTGAAAGTAACAGTGTGGTAAACAGAATGCTGTCATTGCAGTGGAATGAGCAGAATCTGGCACACCTCACATTCCACAGCCATTGACTTGGGCTGTCAATAACTAACCTCACCCAAATCTGAAAAACTCTACAGTCTTACAAAGACAACTCCATGTTTGTCCGTACGTGTCATCAAATCTGTAATGAAGCATACATTCTGTCATACAGTGTTAGGCCATGATCTGATAAAATGCCTAAATGTTTCCACAACACACTAACAAAACATGGAGAGTAAGGTTTATGATTAATAAAGCACAAAGCAAAAGAGAGTTAAGTTCACAATACAATTGGTTCTGAAAGCAGGGCACAAAGGAACCATTGTTGGGTAAGGCACTGAGAGAAGATCAATTTAGCTAATTACTGAAAATTAATGCCTTGTTTGTAGTAAGTCCTACACTACACATTCATATACCCTCTCCCTGTTGAAAAAGACCTCTGTACATTCTGGGTTTCATTTACTTCTGAAAGCTTTTTATGGTGTGGAGCAGTATTAAGAGAGTGGAAGTGACATTGTCCTCCTCCCTACCAATTCCATCCCTCTCACTGACCACTTGAGTCTTGAGTCTGATCATATCCCTGGCATCATATTTAACCATGAGATGAGACTGCAATCTATATCTTCTCCATTAACATTATTAGCTATTTTTTATTATTCATAATGTTGTACCCTCTTTATTCTGTGTTTATCCCACTTTCTGCTGCATGTATCCTAACTTGTAAAGTGTTCCATTTATTCATCAATTCTGCACTTCTTAACCTACCTTGGTTCCATTCTGACAACTCCCTTATTTTGACATTCCTATCCTCATATTCAAGTACTTAGATAGTCTTGTCTGTCATTATTTCTGTAGCGTCTATTGTGTAATGACCTCAGAGTAAAGACACCTCTCGATAACAGCGATTATTAAGTGATTGAGTTATACATTCAATTTGAAATGCAGGAGATTAGGGACCAACATTTTAAACTTAAATAAGGACAACTATACTTTAATGAAACCTGAGCTAGCTGAAATGAACTACAACACCAGACAAGGGGATAGACATGAGCAGATATTACAGAATATTCAGTATAGCTACTGTACACAGTACTCTAAATATGGCCAAATTAAAGGTTTATACAACTTCAATATGACTTGCCAACTTTTATGCTCAGTGTCCTGACTGATGAAGGCAAGCATGGGCCTTAGGCCTACTTTACCACCTTATCCACTTGTATTGCCACTTTCAGGGAGCTATGGACTTGCACCCCAAGATGCCTCCATAAATCAATGGTCCTAAGGATCCTGCTTTTACTGTGTACTTTGTTCTTGCAGTTGATCTCCCAAAATGCCTCACCTCACATTTGTCTAAATTAAACACAATCTGCTCTTTCTCTGTCCAACTTTCCAACTGATCTGTATCCTGCTGTATTCTTCCTCACAATCCACAACTCCAACAATTTTGTCGCATCTGCAAACTTAATAATCAGACCACACACATTTTCATTCAGATTATTTGTATAAATTAAAAACAACAGAGGTCACAGCACTCGGAGATAGTAAGAACTGCAGATGCTGGAGGCAGAGATAACACAGCGTGGAGCTGGAGGAACACAGCAGGCCAGGCAGCAACAGAGGAACAGGAAAGTTAACGGAATCCTGACCCGAAACGTCAGCTTTCCTTCTCCTCTGATACTGCCTGGCCTGCTGTGTTCCTCCACCTCCACAGAGGTCACAGCACTGATCCTTGCAGATTATCACTGGTCACAGACCTCCAGTCAGAGAAACACTCCCCCCACCCCTCAGTTATCCACTATCTTTTAAGACGTAGCCAATTTTGTACCCAACTTACTAATTCAGCACGGATTCCAAGTGACTTAATCTTCTGGACCAGCCTACCATAATGGACCTTGTCAAATGCCTTAATAAAATGCATGTAGACAACAATCAACCCTCATCAAGCATTTTCATCACATCTTTGAAAAGCTCAATCAAACTCGTGAGACAAATACATGCACAAAACCAAGCTGATTATCCCTAATAAGTCCATTCTTTTTGGAATACAAGTAAATCCTGTCCCTAAGAATCTTTTCTAATAACTTCCTTACCAATGATGTAAGGCTCAACACCCTACAGTTTCCTTGATTATCACTGTTCCCCTTGAAACAAAAGAACAACTTTGTCCAATCTTCAGTCTCCTGGGACCTTGCCTGTGTCCAAAGAGGATATAAAATTCTCTGTCAAGGCACCAAAAATCTCCTTCCTTGTGTCCCTTGGCATCCTGGGATAGATCCTATTTTGAAGAAGAGATCTATTCTTATCATTGGATCCAAAATGTTAACTCTGCTATCTCTCCACAGGTGCTGCCAGACCTGCTGAGATTTTCCAGCAGTTTCTGTTTTTGTTTTGGATTTCCAGCATTCACAGTTTTGTGGGTTTTTTTGTTTAGATTCCAGCAGGTCCCAATGGGACTTATCTACCATAAAGATTTTCAAGACACCAATACCTAGTCTCTAACATCGACATGCCCTAATATACAAAATAACCCTCCCTAATGTTATCATCATCTATGTCCTTTTCCTTGGTGAATACTGACGCAAAAGAACCTCAACCACTTCCTTTGGTTCCGCACATAAATTCCCTCCTTTGTCTTTGAGTGAACCTATCCTTTCCCCAGTTACCATCTTGCTCTTAAGACACATAAAATGCCTTGGGTTTCTCCTTAATCCCAAGGACATTTCATAGCTCCTTTTAGCTCTCCTAATTCCTTGTAAAAGTAATTTTCTGCTTATTTTACATTCAAGGGCCTAGTCTGATTTCAATTTACTATATGTCACATATGCTTCCTTTCTCTTTTTGACTACGGTTCCCGAAGCTTGCCTTCCATATTTTTCATCCTCACAGGAACATGCTGGTCCTGAACTCTGATCAACTGGCTTTTAAAAGACTCCAACATGTCAGATGTGGATTTACCCTCAAACATCCAATCCCAGTATAATTCCTCCAATTCCTGACTAATACTATTGTAATTAATCTTCCCCCAATTTCAAAATTTAACCCAAAGACCAGTATTATCATTATCCATAACTATCTTAAAGCTTACAGAATTATGATCACTGTTCCCAAAACGCTCCCCAGTTGAAACCCTGATCACCTGGCTAGACTCATTCTTCAATACAAGATCTCATATGGTCCCTTCCCTCATCAGACAATCTACATATTACTTCAAAATTACCTCCTGGATGTACATAACAAATTTTACCCCATCTAAGCCTGGCCCTAAGGGAGTCCCAGTCAATGTTAAGGAAATTAAAACCACCCATTACATCAACTCCATTGTTTTTACATCTTTCCATGATGTGCTTACATAACTGTTTCTCTATCTCGCAATAGCTGTTTGGAGACTTATAGTATAACTTCATTATAGTGATTGTACCTTTCTTTTTCCTGAGTTCTATCCATGTGGCCTCACTAGAAGAGCCCTCCAAGATATCCTCTCTTAGTGCAGCTCTGACATTCTCATTATCAATGCAACTCCCCCACCCTTTTACATCCCTATCACATCTAAACCTCAGAACATCGAGCTGCCATTCTTGCCCTTATCTCAATGAGTTTTTAAATGCCTGCAGCATCAGAGTCCCATGTACTAATCCAGGCTCTGAGGTCATCTGCCTCACTGTTCTACACCTTGCAGTGAAATGAAAGCACTTCAGACCACCAGTTCCACTGTGTCCATTAACTTGGCCCTGCCCGTTCTTCCTTTTAGACATACATTAACCTGTTTGTTACAAAAGAACAGCAGGTACGCCAGGTAAGATGGAGAATGAAATTTTTATGTTCTCATATTATATGCTATCATAGTGATGATATCATGAGCATTTCTTTTAAAGCATATTGACCTGTTGATTATGACACATAACACTGTAGTGCAGTTGGGCTTTTATAGCTTATTAGTACAACACAGCCTCACTTGTCCTGAAAAATCAATTTCATATTTTTGGAAAGTTAAATTTTGCCATTATGCTTTCACAAAAAAAAAATTTAAAATAGTACCCTTAGGAAGTTTGTTTATGATATTTCAGCTTCAAATTTAGCCTAATTATAATAGTTTAGTTCACTATCTAAAAATTGATGTGAAAAATAATCAGAACTTTTAGGTTCCTGGTTTGCTCTGTGTAAATTCTTCTACGTGATTAGATGCCTAACCCAACTGCTGTTGCCTGGAGATCACCTTGACCTGGCTTCAGATTCAAAGTGTTGTTAGCAAAGAGCAAATCCATAAGATAGACCTTACTCAGTCTTCCTGGGCAGTGTTCTTTGAGGTTGATGATGAAATGTAGTTGCTTTTGGCTGACCACAAACTGCAGCCCACAATATTCACTCACCCCTGCACCTGATGCCAGCCTGGATTATACTTTTGACAAAATTACAAGGCAGCCTATATTTCAAAAATAGCTTTTTAAATGTTACGCTATCTTTGTTAGAAAAGGAGGTCTTTATTTATTAAATAACTTATTCTGAAATATAACATTAAAATATCTCTGATTATGTTCAAACAACTTTTCAAATCCTCACTGAGATCCAACAGTGAATATTGGTAATTTCACCAGTCACTGTAATTATCTTCAGAGGTTTGATTTGAAATCTCAGAGCTTATATAGCTGAAATTTCAAAAGGTGCGGTGATCTGGCACTTTAATTCTCCAATTTAGAACAGAACTTCACACAGTGATGTGTTAAATTATACCAAACTGGAGTGTTCCCACATTAACAGTATAGTTTGACTCATGTTGTATTGATTACATTGCAAATTCCCTTTAAGTGTGGTTAGCAAGGCTCATATTATATTATAGTGGTTGGGAGATTAGAAGTGAGAAAGGTCTGGAGCAGGAAGAAGCTTTTGAAATGGATAATTAGCTGGTTGAGTCCCAGAAGACAAAAGAAGAGTTGTTAGGGAACCGGTAGTAACATGGAAAGAGATTGCCACTGAAATACTTTAGGAATCAGTTTGAGGTCAATGTCCATTTTACAGCCGATTACTTACTTAGAAGAAGCTGCCTGAGTTTAGCAAAACACCAAATTGTATAGGTCATGAGTAGCAGTTGTTAAGTCAGCTGGACAGTTTGATACATTTGACTGAAAAGTAATGAATATAGTTTAATATTTTAATAAAAAAATCATTTTTAGCAGTTACCAGACGTGCAAATTCCAAAAGTGTTGAAGTTTGGAAAAAGTAGCTTTAAATAAAAGAGGCAAATCACAGAAATAACAAGCACAGGGATCTATGGGTAATTTTTAGAGTTGTATGGTAGTCTAAATCTCTTGATTTTTATTTCCATTGACTTCAATTGAGAGATGTAAAATAAATTGCCAATGTGCATGTGCATTGTCACACAAAGTCAAGATTATGCCCTATGTCATTAAAATACCCTTAAATCATCAACGCAGCGTACAATGGAGATGGAAAACTTAAAATCAGGAGTTTGGGGTGTAGAATTCAAAAATGCTACAACAAAAGTCCCAGGAATTGATAGTTTGCGAGGAACACTGGCCCAGCCTCCCTTTGAGTATCATGGACTGTTCTCACTACAAATGGTTTATTGGACAACAGCAACACCCATTTTTTTCCCCGTCAGTATTTTTATGGCCTGCACATTATTGCATCTCAATAAAGCATTTGTATTGTAATTCAATGTGAATGAATTCCCAGTAACGTTAACCTGATCTGCGAATTCCTTGCACTTTTGCTGATCTTTGCTCATTTGCTGATTGTTCCTAGATAAAATGAATACTATGAGACAGGAAAGTGAGTGTTTTAGGTTTGTCCTTGACAATTTTAATGCAGCATTTGAGTAACAGCTTTCTTGTGAAGGTTTTGACTGTTCACAGGAGTGGTTACTAATTTACTGTTTGTGATTTGTCGGGGCAAAACCTATCAGAAGGATATTATTCCACATATTTCTCTTATCTCTGCTACCTACTAGAGGGGGAGGATGGTAAGTGCGAAGGAAACCTTGATAACAGGGAGTTTCAACAATTCAAAGGTAGAATGTCTTGTTTTTTCCACTCCCACCCACTCAGATGAAATGATCATTGTAGATTCTTTTGAAAACTGGAATATTGCTTTAAATGTGCATTCCTTCAAATGTTCTTTCCATATTCTAATTGTTTGTGGATTGAGAACTTCATTGGCAATGGATTAGCAGCACAAAAGAGTTGACCTTGATGACAGATAACACTGAAAAGATCACTTCAAATCATGCTGCTCCACTGTAGACGCAGTTTGTTGGACCCGACACAGCTACATGAGAAACAACAACAAAGACACTCTGAAGGAGAGTTAGTGAACTTGAAATGTTAACTCTGTTTTCCCTCCACAGATGGGGCCAGGAATGCTGAGTTTCTTCAGCAATTTCTGTTTTTATAACAATGATATGCCAATAGGCCAACAGAAAGAGATTGACAGAGTTTTGAATCTCTCGGGTAAATGTTGGTAAAACATGTAAAATCTGGACATTTAAAGTTTTCAGGAAGATTTGTAGCTCGGGTTGTGGATGAGGTTGTAAACTTGCTCGCCGAGCTGGTGGGTTTGGTTGCAAACATTTCATCAACCCTGCTGGGTAACATCGTCACCAAAGGCACACTATCACCTTTTGTTGTGCACCATTATCTTTTGTCAGTTAATCTCAGCTGTCCTGCATCCTCAAAAAACTTTTTCTTTTCTTCTTGCCTCTCCTGCCAATTTTCCCTACCTCTGTACGTATTTAAAAACTGTTACATCACAGCTCTGCTGAAAAGTAATTGCACTGAAAAATTGGCCCTGATAGTACATTGGATACTGGTAGGTGTCAGGGGAATGTTTTATGATTGGGAAACCTGGAAGAACAGGTTTCCCTTAGGTCCTGAAGTGTGGCAGGGTCTGACTAACATTTTCACAGCCAACAAATTGAAAGGGAATGTCAAAGGTGGGAGAAATCAGAAAGCTTGGGCTGAGGGGATATTGTTGTTGGGTGCGGTGGCTTCTGATGTGTTGTTTATCACAAGGGTGAGTAGTGGAGGGGTGTGTGAGGTTAGGGTTGGGATGGTGGTGTAAGTAGGACCCTGTTAAACTAGATCAAGCACCAGAGTGTAATGGGCATTTAAAGTTCTTGACTTCCTCGGGTTGAAAGGCTCTTAAAGTAATTAGACGTGGGGGAGGACTCGGGAGGGGAGAAAATGTCGATTATAAAGCAAAATGATATGGCAGCAATGCAAGGCAACTATTTTGATAATAATATCCACAGTGGGACAGGAAGAGAGTGATTATACTAGCATAAAGAAATAATATCATACAAAAGGAAAAAAAATACTAAAGAACAAAATTAATGGCTCTTTACTTAAATGGACATAGCATTTGGAATAATTAATGGCACAAATAGAGGTTATGGGTATGATCTTGTAGGCCTTACAGAGGCAGAGTTACAGGGACATTAAAGTTGGGAACTAAATGTTCAGGGGTATGTGGCTTCTCAAAAGGACAGAGAGGGAGGGAATGGTGGTAGAAAATTTAGTTAGTACAAAGAGTAAATACAATAACAAGAAATGACCTTGGATCCCATTATGCAAAATCCAAATGGGGTGGAGTTATGAAATAATAAAGAGAAAAGGTTACTGTTAGGAATAGTGTATAGAACCCCCAACAGTAGGTGTTCTGCAGGACAGAGAATAAATTATGAAACAATAAAGGCATGTAAGAAAGCTAGTATTCTAATCATGAGGACATTTAATCTACATGTAGATTGGGAAGATCAAATTGGCAAAGGTAACCATGAGGAAGAATTCATAAAGTGCATTCCAGACAGTTTCCGGGAACAACCCCGCTGTGAATCCAAGTAGTGATCAGACTATTTTGGATGTGTAATGAGGCAGGATTAATAAATTATTTTAGATTAAAAGATCCATGAGGAAACAGTGACCACGACGTGGTAGAATTTAGCGCTCAGTTTGAGAATAGGAGACCATCTGCCCATGTACAATGGGCAGATGACAGGTTGCATGGGAACCTTTAGAAATTCCAAGCCCATTGGATTAACGGTGAGGGTAAGCCTGGAGTATTGTGTGCATTTGGAGGGCTCAGCAATTGTAAGAGGCAGAGCCTGAGGCTCACTACATGAAAGACACATGTGAGCACTGCATGCTTAAGATATTAAAATACAGTGTGCAGGCCACATCCTGGCTTCAAGCACTCTTAACCACATCACGCAGCATCAGGAATCAATCCCACTAATGGCTGTAGTGAACAGAGCAATATATTGCAGCCTGCTAGAAGTCCCCGTAGTTACCAAGTAGCAATCACCTTCCAATTTCACTGACCCTACACATGGTGCAGTATGTGCTCACTTCACACCTTAGACTCTGAGGGCGCTGGGCCGGGCTCTCCATGGCAGGCGCCATCCTGTCCATGAAAGCAGCCAGACAGTCGCATGCCTGAGGCAACAGGGTCTCCAACATGTAGCTGCAAACCTGCAGCCTTTGTTGTCAAGTTCCCCAGTGCCCCTGACAAACGTGACAGCTGCACCCAGTGATGTCATGAATTGATGACACTATGGGCCCCTCTCCTACTTGGTGCTGGGCAAATGCTTGGTTCTCTGGCACCTTCTAAGTGCCAGCAGCTTGGAACATTTCTTCCTTGTCCAGCTGCAGTGATGTGGCAAGGCACTGAGTTGGATTATCAGCCATGATTCTAGTGAATGGCAGAGCAGGCTTAAAGGGCTGAATGGCCTATTCCTGACTCTATTTTCTATGTTTCTATGTGTTTATCAGCAGATCATCCCAACTCCAATCTAGATAACGTACCAACTGTGGTGTCAACATCTGAGCTAGTAACAGCCGGGGGAAGAGACAGGCTCGATCATGCTTCTCTGTGACCTCGGTACTCTCGTCCTCAGAGCTGGAGGAGGGGATCTGTTGAAGGGCTGCGTTTCATGGCTGTACAGAGCAGTCTAATGCCACTCATAAGTGGAAAAAAAGACAATACATTACAAAACAGGGGTAGACGTCTAGGCATGTTAAGAATACATTCACAGTGGGGCTTAGTGGGAGTGTAGTGCAGCAATGGACAACATTTCTTACTTAGTTGTGAGACCTAGATATTTCTGTGCCCCCATAGAACTGGTCCCAAATCCTCTCTTCAAAAGGAGTGAGGAACTGAAAGTCAGGCACCCCACCATCCATCCTGGCTTTTTCAACTCTGTTATGGATGATTATCTCTCAGAATGAGGGAGCTACTGAGTAAGGGGAAAGTGGGCAGCACTGCTGTAAGTGCTGATGCGATGGGGGAAGTGTAGGGTGGTGCCCTGAGTGAGTCAGTTGGCAGCACAGAGGCCATGCAGGGTTCATGGAGTAGGTGATTGGGAGGGTGACAGTGAGGGAGGAAAGTAGTGACATGCAATTGTGGAGATGGTGGAACATGAGCCTTGATGGGAGCTGGGTACAATAGCAGAGATAGAGTTAGTGTGAGGTAGCAGAGAGATTTTGGGCCATACACTCTGGAAGAACAGAGGAAAACATTGACCTTCTTCCTACGCTGAGCTGTTTCTCTGGATTGTTAAGACCACTCTGACCTGTGTGCCAACCTCAAACCAGGCTGGCAGGTTTTTGTGGCCTTCTTTGTCAGTCCTGGGGGAAGAGGACTCTCCCCGTGCCATCCATTGAGAACTCCAGGTACCCGGTCACAAAGAGGGTCACCAACGTCCCCTTGTTTTCATGTCTTGCAAAAATATCATGAGCCATGAAGAGCAGTTTTGGAATGAAGTTTGTTGACCGGATGCACAATGGTCTTTTAAAGATGGTGCTGTGCCTGCCCCAGGGATCCTGAAATATTCCTGCAATGGTGGGTAATTTCACCTTTGGTGAGTATGAGAATCAGAGGAGTACTAGATGAGTGGTGTACCAAAGGCATGGTGCATTGTTACCGAGGTGCGTTTGGGACAACAGTGCGAGAAACCTTGCAAAGAGAAAAACCTTCCATGTAACTCAATGAAAATGACACCTTGCACTTTCTGATAAGATTCAGTCCTATTTCATGCTATGAGGACCAGAGAACTGAAACTTTCTTTTTGCATTTTTAAAACCACCTTAAAATTAGAAAAGGAACATTCCAATTCCATGTTCTGAAAGTACATTTATTTTAGTAGAACCAAAAGCAGATTTTAAGAGGTGGTTGCTGATGACCAGAATCCATCATCCACAGCTGGTGATCAATCTGTTCTCAGTAGATAGTAGGAACTGCAGATGCTGGAGAATCTGAGATAACAAGGTGTAGAGCTGGATGAACACAGCAGGCCAAGCAGCATCAGAGGAGCAGGAGAAAGGGTCTAGGCCCGAAACGTCAGCTTTGCTGCTCCTCTGATGCTGCTTGGCCTGCTGCGTTCATCCAGCTCTTCACCTTGCTGTCAGTAGGTTTTTGCTGCCCCCTCTTGGTGGAAGATCTAACATTCGGTAAAACATTAAATATAGCCCATTGCTCACAGTACATTGCAATGAAGATAATATATTGTATATAAAGATGCTGCTTTAAATTATTTAACTGCATGAAAAAATGAATTGCCAGGAATTTCATGAATGATCCTGCCTATCTGCTAACCTAACTTTGACAGAAAACCCAATAATATGGATAAAATGAGATTTACATCAAATGTTTGTGGAAATTACAATGCCAAAGCTGGATGCTGTTGGTAAAAGTGTATTCTGTAAGCAAATCAATCTTGAACCACATTTTGTAGAAAAGTTAGGAATTTATTTTAATGTAGTTTTCAGTACATTAGGGCAAAAGAGCAACTGGGGGAGAATATAGCCTCTTAAAGATCAATGTGGTCATCAATGTGTGGAATCACAGGATATGGGAGAGGTATGAAATGAATAATTTGCATCAGTATTTACTTTGGTAAAAGACACAGGAGCTAGGGAACACTGAGAAATAAATATTGATGCCTTGAAAACAGTCCCCATTACGGAAGCGGAGGTGCTAGAAATCTTAAAAAGCATAATCATAGAATCTCTACAGCTTGGAAGCAGGCCATTCATCCCATCCAGTCCACACCACCTCTCTGAATAGCATCCCACCCAGACCCGCCCTCCCACCTTACCCCTATAACTCTGTATTTACCATGGCTAATCCACCTAACCTGCATATCCCTGGACACAACAGGCAAGTTAGCATGGCCAATCCACCTAACCTGCACATCCCTGAACACGACAGGCAATTTGGCATGGCTAATCCACCTAACTTGCACATCTTTGAACTGTGGGAGGAACCGCAGCACCCGGCAGAGACCCTCACAGCCATAGGGAGAATGTGCAAACTCCACACTGACAGCCACCCAAGGCTGGAATCAAACCCAGGTTTTTGCTGTGTGACTCTATGACTCTAAGTTAAGAAATCTTTCTTTCATGAACACATCAAGGTCAATGTTATGAATACACTCAGTCACCATCAGGCCTTGCTAGCTGAGAATACATACCAGATTTGGTTACACTCCCCATGAGGTTTTGGTCACCATTGACTTTTAAGCCATAATAATCAGTTGTTTACAGCAACGAACTGTTAAGGATATCCTTGCAAAAGTCAATGATTACAGGTTCACAACTTACTTCCCAATCTCACAGGGTTGCAAAAATCCACTTGTGTAGTAAAGCAGATATTGTTGGAAATATTAAGCGGGTGTCTAGCAGCATCTGTGGGAAATGAAATACAGTTAATAGGCTGAATTTTCCTGCCCCATGGAGTCAGGTTTGTGAAAGTGTGGGGAAAACCCCCCACCAGCATGGTTCCTGAACACTGACTTGCCTCTGGGGAATGGGAATTAACGGTCTGTAGAACAGAAGCCAATTAAGGCCTTAATTAAGAGTCAGTGTGGCAAATTCTCTGGCACCACGTGTCCCCATTTCCCCAACACTGCAAGACCACGATGCATTAGGACTCTAAAAACTGTGACAAGGCCTCTTGCAGAAGGTCAGCCAAACATGAATGGCTAGAATTAATTGATAGCAGAGGGGCATCGCTTTTAGAGGGGATCTTGTAATGCAATGGTAGTGTCCCTATTTCTAAGCCCAAAAAGTCAGGGTTCAAATCCCACTTAGTATTATGATGTTCATTGCATATTCAAACAGGTTTGTAGAAAAGCATAAAAATAGGGAGCTTCAGTTCTCACAGGTTCAGGAATGTAAACAGGCAGTCCTGTGGAAGACTCACACTCCCTGTAGAGACTCCTCCTTGTACCTTGTTTTCTTATTCAACACTGAAGAGGGAGGCTTTTATGAGCAACTCCATTTTGAGATTCTCCTCGGCTCTCAGTCTTCTCAAGCATCACTCAGTTCTCCTGATGGATCTGACATCCAAACATGGCTGCGGCCCTTCCTGATGGGTGTCCCACTTCCCTGCCTTCAGCTACAATCAGCCGACCAACCTGATGGCTACTGAAGAGCCAAATGTCATGTAAAGTATTCAGGCAGCCATGCTAGGCTCACGCTTGTGCATTTGATCCTGTTGTCAGGGTGCCAGTATCTACGGAAAAAATTTATCCCAACGTTCCGAGTCTGTCACCCCTCATACCAGTAGTGTTGAAAGATCATAAATCTAAAATGTTAACTCTGTTTCTCTCTCCACAGATGCTGCCAGACCTGCTGAGTTTCTTCAGCACTTTCTCTTTGTATTCCTGCTGTATTCTGTTTGTTATGATTTTCACAAAGTCAAGGCAACAGTAGGAAAAAGGCACTTATGAATTTATGAATCATTCTGTCTTGGACGATTATCACTCATGCAGTTCTCATGCTCTGTTAACAAGTATCACGAGTCTTTTCACTTCATTGTTGTCCTGCTATAAAAATGTCCAGGCTTTTTTACTCCCAGTGGTTCCAAGGCTTCTATTTATTCACGTTTAAATTGGTTGTGTTAGGTTCAGCATTTTCAAGCTGAAAGTTTGTAAATTCCAGAACTGATTTTCCCCTTCTGGACAACTCTCAGACCTCCTTGTTTCTTCCCACACACCCTGCAGGCATTTGTTTTAGTGAAAGAGGTTTAACTCCTGGGCTTTCAGAAACACCTTGGCCAAGGTTTTGAATTCTTAATTCTGCAGTGTAAATGTTCGATGATTGTTCAATTACTTCGGCATCACAGTGGAATATTTTTCAGGTTTCCTCTCATAGTTTTACATAAAACCTCATTATGTTTCATGGGTAGCAAGCCATACACTTTCTGTGTTGGAGGGTGGGGCTTGCAAGGTTATCAGAATTCAATATTTTTCTCTATTTATTGTCTTGCTTCAAGGCAATTGAGACCTAGTTGCTGTATTAAACCATACCTGCCAAAAAAATCATATAGCTTCCCTCGCAGGAACACCAGACAGGGCCATGAGAAACCTGGTAACTTACATTGAACAAGTGGTGCTATCCTTGCTGTTCCTGGCACTGCAAGGAAATTGTGGGTGTCCCATGCAATGGACAGTACCCTCCTTGCCATTCTTAGTAGATTTAAGCAGAAATCCATCCTGCAGAATGTAATTTAGTGAAATTCGTGGCTGTTACTTCCAGGTACTTCCTAACTCTTACTAGAACATATGCCCCAATGCCCAGCACCCCCCATCCCAGGCAGCGGGGTGGTTAAAACAGGCACCAAATTGCTCACAGCTTTATTTTCAAGTGTTACCAAATCAACACTATTTTTTTCTGTGTATCACCATTGCTGCTGTTTACTTTCCTGGTTTCCCTATTTGACTCTGAACATTGCTGCTGTGTAAAATCTGAACTATGGCCTAAGCAGCTCCTATGATTATTGCTGCTCTGTGTAGCCAAAGCTGTTTGTAGGTCAGTTAAGATTAAAAGGAATTTAGTAGCTTATGCTCACTGCTGGAAGCTTGACACATCAGATTTAGTGACAAATCTGGTTCAGACTTTAGCTGAACCAAAATATCGCAAGTGAGCATCTGCTTTATTTCCCGTTTCCTTTCACATTTATATCTATGGTACTAATAATCTGTGTAGTAATGAGCATTATGAGTAGTTGTGAAGTTTGGCCTCTTTTATTTAACTGAACATTATTGTCTTTGTTTGATCAGCGCTTCAAAAATGGCATATATACTTTTGTTTAGGTAAAAGTTGATTCTACAGCTTGTGCACCTTTTTAAAAGTGCTGCCCCAGGGTTTCCTCATACTTTTTGAGTATTTCTGTGAACTGTCACCTGTCACTTGCCTGTGAGAGCCAGTCAGTTGTGGAAGTGTTTCTTGGATGATGGTGGGCATGCTCAGGATGGTCAAGGAAGAAATGGAAAGTGTGCCCAGTGTACCACCCTTTGTCACACATCCTTGCTGATGGTATTGAACTTTTTCTGACACCATTCTGTTGTATGGAGATTGAGGCAATTGACTGGGGAGCTCCCTCTGTGACACAAGTGATACATTTGAGTGACTTAAAGGAACTGTATTCAGGTTTCTGTACTTCCCGTCTTCACTCTCCTCTAGGAGGATAGGGAGTTGTAACATTTGACATCCTTCCCCGGATGGTACCCTGACCTGTTTTCCTTTGTAGAAATAGTGCTTGCCTGCATTAATGCTATTCAATTTTACCAAAATAGGATGGATAATGCAGTGAGGTTAATTAAGAGTGAAAGAGCCAAGCATCATTCCTCTTATCCATTTGTCTCCTTATCAGTTGCTGATATGAGTGCATCATACTTTTTTTGTCATAGCTGCACAGCTCCGATGTGTACCCATTTCCCATGAATTTATACATGGTCTACAAAAATAGCAATGCAAAAAAAAAAACATTGATCAGTACAGCACAAATGGAAGGTGTACAGTGCATGGTGCTGTTGTTGACTGTTTGAAAGAGCTCTCCAACTATTCCCACTCTCCTGGTCTTGCCCTGCAGCCTTGGGAGGCTTGTTTAAATGCCTCTATTGGGCAAAAAGTTTGTTTTAATAGGCTGGAAGTGTTGTAAACCAAAGTGTGGAAATTCCAGGCTTATGTCTGTGCATATTTATGAATTGATATCCACTTGAGATTTCCACCAGTTGTTGAATAATAGTTTTGTAAGTACCTTCCCTCTGTTTATGTATACAATAAAATGACCTCTTTGGTGTTGTAAAAACATCAGTCACAAGGAAACTATTACTAAAAATTGCATTGAAACTAATAGCTTATTTTTGTCCTTAAAGCTGATAAAATTCTTCAATTATCTGACCCATATACATAATTGTAATATATACACTTGCCCTGTAATCATGCACAGCAAACATTACAAGTTAACAGATGACTATTAATTTGTCGCTCTGAATGTGATTTTCTTCTGCTGAGCCCAGTAATGCTAACATACAATCGCTGAAGTTATATCGTACTTCATGCAAGATCATACCTGACCCAAAGATAAATAATTAATCCCATTAACTTTCATATTACAAAATTTCTGACCCAGATCCACAGTTGTATTCATTTAACTGTAATCCTAACTATAAATCTTATGCAAATATTTCTGGACACGCTGATCTTAGCCCCTTCATAAACACAAAAATAAACACATCATGCTTTTGATCTATTTTGAGTTACTTTGGACAAACTATAATGTGAAAGGAGCCATGCCTGTGACTTGCATGACAGTTACTTCTAACTTGTCTACACTTGACACCTATATGGTCTCTAATTTTCAGTCAGAGTTCCACAGGATATGTGTCTTTAGCACATGTGGGTGGGTGGAATTGGAATGAGAGGCCTTATTTGCAAAATTAGCTTTGCCACACCTGATCTAAGGTAATTAATAGCGATTAAGCTAATTTTGCCTGTTTTGTTTGAGTTTTATCCTTTGAAGAATACACAAGAAGTATTAGGAAAGGTTTGGAGGGACATGGGCCAGGAGCAGGCAGCTGGAACTAGTTTAGTTTGGGATTATGTTTGGCATGAAGTGGTTGAACCGAAGGTTCTGTTTCTGTACTGTACAACTCTATGACTGTGAGATGGATGAAATGCTTTCTTTTTACGTGGATCTGGTGAGATCCAACACGCAACCAATCCGGTATTTGGTCTTTCCACCCAAATAGGCAAAAGCTCTAACTGTGGTAAATTTGTAGAGGAACTGAGATTGGGACTGCCTTCTGCAGAATGTTGAAGATTGGGTGTAAAGGAACTATCTCTGATGTCATGGTCAAGAGCAGGTAACCTCAGAAAACACTCCTGACTATAAAACGGAGGGTGTTTGACTTATTTCTTGGGGCTCTCGTATCTTTCCAATGCTTATAGATAGTCGGCAAAAAGTCAGAAAAAAAAGAATAGACTTAATCAGAAAACAAAACAAAGATTTGCTTTAGAAGATAGAGCTAGGATACTTTAATGCTTATGGCAATCTACTGAGATCCTGATGGATCCACAACATGAATCTGGGGGAAGCTAACAAGTGTAAAGTTGGAGAGGCTATGCATTTGCCATAATTTATAAGCTACTGGGACTTTCCACGTCTACCCAGATCAAAATCTCCCTCTCCTCCTGCTGTGTGTTTAACTTGACCTTAACCTTCCCCTCTAAGGCGCTGATCTGTAATTTAGTGGCTTGGATTTGTTTTGTAATCTTTTTTTGAATTAATACTCAGCAGGGACACAGAAGGAGCTGGATTTGGAGCGAGGGACCATTGCAGACAGGTTGCTGGCAGGACCCTTACTGTCCTGGTCCATTTTTCTACAAAATTTTTGGTAAGTATCCCAGCACTTGAAATCCCAATTTATTAAATGTCACTGTTTCCTAGAATTCAAACAGGTGAGCTGACTCCTGCTCCGTGCAAAGGGGAATTTCTTTGCTATTCAGATGTTGAAAACAAACTTTGAAACGTCTCGTTTTATTCGCGAATGTTAGGTGGTCGGATTTTGGCGCATTTTCGTGGTTCTTATCACGTGAAATGTTGTTTTCTCTCCTGGGAATTGTTCTGTCAGTTAATATCTGCCTTCTTTCTACTTAGCCAGAGGTGCCTAGTTTGACGGCTGTCAGAAACGATGGGCCGCAAGGAGGAGTGTGTTTGCTGGAAGAAACAGACCCTGAACATCACCGACAGTTTCCAGTTAATGGAACGGCTGGGGTCGTAAGTAGTTTTGCTTTGAGACATGTTTTGGGACTGCACACTAAACTGCAGTTACAATGGAAGCACTCACCATGTCAAAGATACGGAAAGAGAAACGTTGTAGGTCCGTGAACTTTCTCGGAGTGACGCGAAATGTAAACTCCACGGAAGCTGCCACAGCCGCCAAGTGTTCAGCCTGAATTCATTGGGTACAGTTCGGGTATAATGACAGGGACAGTGCAGGGAGCTCCCGTTCAACTCCTGGGAAATGTACCTACTAGTATTTAAGAACAGGGGAGGCATTCGCCATTGCAGTACCCTAATTTTAGCCCCATTATTAATAGGTTATACATAGATGGGCAGATCTACCTTGAATTTTGTTTAATAGACAATTATCATGTAACCCTTCCAATGAAAAATATATTACTTTATCAGATAGTTAATTTTTCTGAAAACCAAAAGAACTGCGAATGCTGTAAATCAGGAACAAAAACAAAGTTGCTGGAAAAGCTCAGCAGGTCTGGCAGCATCTGTGGAGGAGAAAACAGAGTTAACGTTTCGGGTCCGGTGACACTTCCTCAGAAGTTGATTTTTCTGTTTTGCTTCTGAAACGAATATAGGACTTTTCAACTGCTTTCCGCTTTACTAATGATGAGTCAGTCAGTTTATAAGGGCTTAGATTCTGTGTGCTTGATTTGTACACAGGTTTATCTGTGTATATTTCCAAAGTCCTGTATAAAACTGGGTTGTACATTTCTATCTACCGCTATCTGGTGTGAACTGTTATGTCACGCGCATGTCCTTCTCTGGGGGCCAGCCTTGCCACTTGTCAGATACAATCAGTCCCCTGAGACCAGCACTCCATCGGTGTAGCAACAATCCAGTGATGATGTTAATACAAAATCCTGGCTCTCAGTTTTTTCTCTCCAGTAGATGAAATTCAAAGATCTTAACCATATTTTGGGTACTACTACAAAAACAGAACCTTTTTAAACACAACTATTCCCACTGCGGAGCAGGGAATTTATGGCAACTGATTATTTCCTGAAATCTGCATTAAGGATGTCAATAGCTGTTTATATTCCTGTTTAATGTTGCTGTTAACCTCGAATTAACAGGTTGCTTATATCATCCCAGGCAATTGTGAATTGACCAAAAATATTAATTAGCATGGTAAAAGAACCCAGACATGTATTGTGATAGACAGATATGCATCTTTGTAGGATACATGGAACAATCCCTCTTCCAAAGCTACGCTGGCCCTATCCCCCACCTCTTCCTCCATTACATCGATGACTGTATCGGCGCCACCTCGTGCTCCCACGAGGAGCTCAAACAGTTCATCCACTTCACCAACATCTTCCACCCCAACCTTAAGTTCACCTAGACCATCTCTGATATCTCTCTCTCCTTCCTGGACCTCTCTGTTTCCATCTCTGGCAACTACCTGGAAACCAATATCCATTTCAAACCTACTGACTCCCACAGCTACCTAGAATACACCTCCTCCCACCCACCTTCCTACAAAAATGCCATCCCCTATTCCCAATTCCTTTGCCTCTGCTGCATCTGCTCCCGGGATGAGGCATTCCACTCCCGGACATCCTAGATGTCCTCGTTTATCAAGGACCGTAACTTCCCCTACACAGTGGTTGAAAGCGCCCTCGACCACGTCTCCCGCATTTCCCGCAACTCACCCCTCACACCCGCTCCCCGCAATAACAACCAAAACAGAATTCCCCTCGTCCTCACGTATCACCCCACCAACCTCCGGATCCAACGCATCATCCTGCGGCACTTCCACCATCTGCAATCCAACCCCACCACCAAAGACATTTTTCCCTCCCCACCCTTATCTACTTTCCGGAGGGACCACTCTCCATGACTCCCTTGTCCGCTCCACACTCCCCACCAGCCCCACCACCCCCGACACTTTTTCCTGCAACCGCAGGAAGTGCTACACCTGCCCCTACACCTCCCCCCTCACCCCCATCCCAGGCCCCAAGAAGACCTTCCACATCAAACAGATGTTCACCTGCACATCTGCCAATATGGTATACTGTATCCGCTGTTCCCAATGTGGCCTCCTCTACATCAGGGAAACCAAGCGGAGGCTTGGGGACCACTTTGAAGAACACATACGCTTGGTTCGCAACAAACAACTGCATCTCCCAGTCGCAAACTGTTTCAACTCCCCCTCCCACTCCTCAGACGACATGTCTATTCTGGGCCTCCTGCAGTGCCACAATGATGCCACCCGAAGGTTACAGGAACAGCAAGTCATTTTTCGCTTGGGAAACCTGCAGCCCAATGGTATCAATGTGGATTTCACAAGCTTCAAAATCTCCCCTCCCCTGACCGCATCCCAAAACCAGCCTAGTTTGTCCCCGCCTCCCTAACCTGTCCTTCCTCCCATCTAACCCCTCCTCCCACCTCAAGCCCCACGCCCATCTCCTACCTACCAGCCTCAACCCGCCCACTTGACCTGTCCGTCCTCCCTGGACTGACCTATCCCCCCCATCTCACCACCTACACTCACCTTTACTGGCTCCACCCCTGCCTCTTTGACCTGTCTGTCTCCTCTCTACCTATCTTCTCCTTTATCCATCTTCTATCCACCTCCCCCTGTCTCCCTATTTATTGCAGAATCCCCTTCCCCTCCATCATTTCCGAAGAAGGGTCTAGAACCAAAACGTCAGCTTTCCTGCCCCTCTGATGCTGCTTGGCCTGCTGTGTTCTTCCAGCTCTACAGTTGTTATCTCAGATTCTCCAGCATCTGCAGTTCCTATTATCTCTGAATGTATTTTTCCTTATTTTCTTTAAAATTCTGCCAGGGGTCATTAATAAGCTGCAACCCAAACCTAATCTTTTATTGACTGCTGAAAAGTATTCTACTATTGTTTCTGAATTAATATTAAAATTAAAAGGTTACAGGTTCATTCTGCTCCCTTTACTCTCGTCCTTGAATTTGAATCTACTTCTTATGCCTGTTGGATGTTTCCATTTAATTCTGTGGCAGAAGGACTTTGTCACTTGTCTTTATTACTTACCAGTTTTGCCCACAAATAATAATTCATAAGATAAAAAAAAATGTACAGTACAGAAAACAAATTATAACATTCTTTGACAGGATTTAGGAGTTGATTTACTAGCATCTGTTGCCCATCCTAATGCCGTATTAGACCTTTTCACCTTGCTATGGCTCCGGAATCTCATGTAAGCCGGACCAGATAAAGATGGCAGATTTCTTTCCCGAAAGAACATTAGTGAATTAGATGGGTTTTACAACAATTTTATAACAATAACTTTATCACCGTCATTAGTAAGACTGATTTTTCAATTTCAGATTTTATTACTTGAACTTAAATTCCACCAGCCAGCAAGATGGCATTTAGGAACAAAAACAAAGTTGCTGGAAAAGCTCAGCAGGTCTGGCAGCATCTGGCAGGAAGGGTCACCGGACCCGAAACATTAACTCTGTTTTCTCCTCCACAGATGCTGCCAGACCTGCTGATCTTTTCCAGCAACTTTGTTTTTGTTCCTGATTTACAGTATCCACAGTTCTTTTGGTTTTTATTTTTTATTAAGACGGGATTTAGAACTCACATCCCCAGGAGAACCTGGATTACCAGTCTAGTAACGTTACCATTACACCACCATTTTCATTTACATGTAAATATGTGCACTAGAAGCTATTAAATATTGATTCAAATAGATCCGCTAGGATGCAGACACAGGCAGTCACTCAATAAGGGTTACAGGATATGGTTATATGTTGCTGTGAGATATTGTAAATGTCATGGCTATAGGAATATTGAAGGTATATTTTTCTAAGATGGTGCTGTGTCAATATAGGGTAAGGAAAATTGTGTCTACAAAACATCTACCTGAGTCATTCTTTACAACTTGTGTATTCATGTTGCTACTGAAGGAAGGCTAGAAAGTCCTCACAATGTATTTTTATGTGATGAAAGTAACAGTTTATTATTCTGCAAAGACTGGTTTGAGTGTCATCTCAAGTAGTAGAGTACAAAATGATTGATATGAGTAAAATGAGCCCTCAGAACATTTGAGAAGTATTTAGATGAACAGTTGAAATTCCACATCATATTCTAATGGGATTAGAATAGATAGCTGCTTGTTGGCTGGTGTGGACGCAATGGGCCAAAGAGCGCTGTTGCCACTGTTCTCAAATAATCCTGGTGTCATCTTTATGTAAACTCTTTATGTAAAAGTAATGAAGGACTGATTAGGAGTAAGCCAGCATGGCTTTGTGCATGGGAAATCATGTCTGACAAACTTGACTGAATTTTTTTGATGATGTAACCCAAAAAATGGAGGACAAAGCGGTAGATGTTGTCTACGTGACTTTAGTAAAGTCTTTGACAAGGTAGACATAGTAGACTAATTAGTAAAGTTAGGGAGAGTTTGTCAATTAGATACAAAATTGGCTTGACTGTAGGACACAAATGATGGTGGTGGAGGGTTTTGTTTTATACTGGATGCCTGTCACCAGCGGTGTTCCCCAGCTGTTGGTGCTGGGTCCACTTTTGTTTGTCATTTCTATAAACAATTTGAATGAGAATAAAGGAGGCATGATTAGTAAGTTTGTGGATGATGCTGTAGAGTCCACAGTGAAGAGGATTTCTAAGATTTCAAAGGCATCCTGATTGAGCCAATGGGCTGAGGAGTGGCAGATGGAGTTTAATTTGGACAAATGTGAGGTATTGCATTTTGGTAAAAATAAACAGGGGCAAGACTTATACAGTTAATGGTAGTGCCCTGGGTAGTGTTGCGAACAGAGAGATGTGAAGGTTGAGGTACATGGTTCTTTGAAAGTTGTGTCACAGACAGGGTGGTTAAGAAGGCATTTAGCACGTTTGCCTTAATTGCTCGCACCGTTGAGTATAGGAGTTGGGATGTAATGTTGAGATTGTACAGAATGTTGGTGAGGCCACTTTTGTAATACTGTGTGCAGTTCCAGTCACTCTGCTAGAGGAAGGATATTATTAAATTGCAGACGGTGCAGAAAAGATTTACCAGGATGTTATCGGGACTGGAGGATTTGAGTTATAAGGAGAGGCTGGGTAGTTGGGGCCATTTTTCATTGGAGCTTAGGAGGCTGACATGTGACCTTGTAGATGTTTATAAAATAATGAAGGGTAGAGATAAGTGAATAGCAAAGGTCTTTTCCCTTGGATGGGGGTGTTCAATACTAGGGGACATATTTTTAAGGTGAGAGGAGAAAGATTTAAAAGGGACCTGAGGGGCAACTTTTTCAAACAAGGCGATTTGTAGGTGGAATGAATTGCCAGAGGAAATGCTAGATGCTGGTACAGTTACAACATGTAAAAAACATTTGGATAGGTACATGAATAGAAAGGTTTAAAGGAATAATGGCCAAATGCAGGCAAGTGGGATTAGTATCGTTTTCAGAAACTTGGTTGGTGCAAACGAGTTGGCCAAAGGACCTGTTTCCATGCTGTATGACTCGAGAACTCTATGGCCCTATGATTCTAGTCACAAATAATTACAGTTGAAGAAGATCATTTGGCCTGTCTTAATTCATCCATCAAGAGAGGGCTGAAAGTTGTAACTCCCATTGTAACATCCATTTGTTTCTTCAATGATTCTTGGATTTCTGACTCCTCAGCTCTTTCTGGAAGTTTATTCCACATCTTAATCACACTTTGTGTGAAGGAGTTGTTCTTGATGTCAAATCTAACATTTTGTCTTGCTGGTTTAAGCTAGTGTCTCTTTGTTCTACACAAGAGAAATACAGAGAAATATTCTAGGTTAATATGTTCTATATTGTGGTTGAAGGCATGTGATTTATACACATATTTATTAATATAAATTATTTTAGAGTTTGGAACTTGAGCTAGTGGCATGTGCAGCTTTGTGTATGAGCAGGTTTACTGAAGCATTGAGAGATAGTGAGAACTGCCGATGCTGGAGTCAGTGATAACACAGTGTGGAGCTGGAGGAACACAACAGGCCAGGCAGCATCAGAGGAGCAGGAAAGCTGACGTTTCAGGTCAGAACCCTTCTTCCTCGCAGTGGGATTATAGACCCGAAACATCAGCTTTCCTGCTCCTCTGATGCTGCCTGGCCTGTTGTGTTCCTCCAGCTCCACACTGTGTTATTACTGATCAATTGATCTGTTTTTCTGGAGCCATGATGTTAGAAACCTATATGAAAAAATGAGTTCCTAGAGTGCTAACTGGAGATTTACAGGAGGAAAGAGTAATAATTGAAGAATATTAGTCTGCTTTCAGTCAGAAAGATCAGGGGTTTTCTTTTTCTTTTGGTTGGGGAAACATCCATAGACTGGAAAGCTTTTGGTTTCAGTTCACAGTGCTGATTGAAGTTAGATATAAGAACGTAGTTCTTCTGCAGCAAGGAGTTGGTTTGGAAAAATTGGAAATAGGGCATCTTAGTATAAAGGCTTAGCTTGAAATGTTCATACCAGAAGTGTTTAGGTAGAACCATGAGGTGGCTATTCAAAGCCGAAAAGTCTGGGCTCAGTTGTATAAGTACTCAAGGAAGAGGCTATTAGACTCTGGAGTCTAAGAATTGAAATTAACAGTTAAGTCAAATCTATGGTTTGGATAGAGAAGGGAGTTCTGTCTGGTATTTCAGTGCTGGAATTGAACCTGGGTTCCTAGCACGGACAGCAGTGCTAACCACTGAGTCACCAAGCATTTTATTTACTTGTTGAGCAATTTTACTGAAGAGAACAATTGTTAAATGATTCGAAGCTTTCTGAGCATTGTATTTAATCTATGATTCACATAAATTTCTGAAAAAAGTTCAGGAGCAACACAGAAGGAGAATGATGGCTGTTTTAAAATTTGCAGAGAATTTTTTAAAATAATGGCTACTCAATGGGCTATTCTAACTAATGGCATGCCCACCTATTAAAGTTTACTTTCATTGACAGTGTATGGGAGTATAACACACTAAAAATAACTTTCACCAGGCAATTAGAAATTGTAAAAACATGTGAACCTGACAGGAGAATATTTTATTTAGACATCACCAAAGCTACTTTCTTTTCGTGACAATAATATTGTTTGTGCAAACCATCAGCAATGAGAAAGATTGTGCAATGAATCTTGTGTTTATTTTGGTTAAGTGTGAGTCAGGTCAAGTTCTTTTTGGAGGAATTCTCACCACAAGGCTTGGTTAGATTTCTCATTATTTCACACCAAATGCTCCCATTAGCTATCTACACTGCCCCTAAGGAGGACTCACAAATGATTTTATCCCCATTTTGCTGCATACTGTTCCCACAACAATTCATCTCTCAATGGATATTCACCAAAATACTGGCATACCTAGTATCTACACCATCTTTGAAAGGCTGCCATACACACCAACAAACATTGGCAATCCAATGTTGCCACTCACTATTAGCATAAAGGAATAGCAACCACAAAGCCAAGCTACCCATGGCACATTATTGGCATGGCTGACATTCCCTTGTGCTTACAACCCATTCTCTTACCCTCATTGCTGTTTAATCACCAGGCCTCGATTATGAGCTACACCTATGTGGTTTCTAATCAACCTATTCAGACATGTTATTACACACCTATGCAGCAGGTGGAACTTGAACCTGGGACTCAAGATTCAAGGGTAGAGACACTGCACCAGAAAAGCTCATCATATCTGAGCAGCCTCTCCCAATCTCCACTGCTCTTCGCTCAAAGTCCAGTGGTCACCCATATCTTGGCATTGTCTACAGGGACCGTCACAGACAGGCAAACACATGGACAAATGCAAACATGAGATTTTATTCGTAACCACTGAAAGAGAACAGAATGCCAATGAGTACAGGCTGTGGTTGGTACACACAATGAAAAAGAAGTCATAGCTTTTGACATTGACAGTCCATGATGGTCTTCACCACTCAGCTCTTGTCCACTGGAACTGAGTGTCAGTAGGCTCCCCTCAGCCTTGTCAAAAGCCTTCCTCCAGCTTAGTGTCCTCATCCTACTTCTGGAAAACTCCTCCTCTTTCCCTGGCTCCTCACCAGCTGTCATGTTACCTCAACTCTTACTCCAATTGTGCAGAACACAGTGGGACAGAATGAAGTGGTACACTGTGCCTGGATGATACTGGAGGGAGCCCCCAGACTGCTCCAAGATTTGGAGCTGTACCTTCAACTGCCCTATCTTCTGTTCTACCATGATCCAGATGGCAGCATGTGCACCACATGATGAAGGTGCCACACTGGCTGAGTGACCAACATATTACAATCAGAAGGGAGTGCCTGCTGTGCTCTGACTCCCTTCCCATCCCAGATCCACTTCAACCATCCCATTTCCCATTGCATTCATCGTGTCTATCATCACAGTTATGATGCTGTTCCTCTTGACTCGCAGCATCCTTGGAAGTTCCACAAATGATTTACCGCTTTTGCCTAGCATTCACCCCCTTTTAAGTTATTGCCATTAAATTCTGTGTCACTAAGATGACAATGCTAGTTTAGCCAGCACCGATGGTCTGGTGTGATCTGCCTTTGAGCAATATTTGATGCATAACCATGTCTATTCTGCATGCAAGAAATATTTGCAAATGAAATAGCTGGAGCTTGCAAACGTATGTTTCATGCATTTGCTATGGTATGGTGATTATGGCCTATAGCAGCCCCATCTTGTGGCCTACCATAAACCCCACTCCCCAACATTCCACACATCCTCCATAAACACGATTATCGCCTGGTCACAGTCCTTATTCCATCTCCACAAGTACTTCTTCCTTCTTGACAGTCCTAGCCTTGACTTCCCCCTCCCCCACCTTTTGGCAGTGAACCCCTCCACTGCCTCAAGAGTCCCCGCACTCTTCTTAACAATCAATAGACAGACACCAAGGACTATATTCGCCCTTTACCTGTAAGTGACTTCAACGAGAAGTCCTTAGACATGACTGATTAAACTATGTTGCAACTGTGTGGCTGATGATACATGACTTCCCCTGACTGCTGCTGCTGGCCCTATAGGATGGACCCTTTCCCATTCCCTGGACCGCAATCGTATGCATTCCCTGATGATGAGCATTCCAAGCTGATGACTGACTCTAGCCAAGACCCTGGCTGTGTGTGGACTGTGCCCCTGACTGACTGTACCAGGACCCCTGATATAATTATGTACCCCATTTGACTGGACTGAGGTCTAGCCTCCTACCCAGTTGCAAGATAGACAACTTTATTTTAGCTGTTTTACTTCAAAAAAAAGGGAGGACTTTGAAAAACTGCATTGAACACATAAGTAGAGGTAATCTGGCGTAGCGAATCATTTCCCACTGTGAAATCTGCCTGATTTTCATCCCATTGATGTCATTGAAATGAAAACAGTGCAAGATCTATAACAGATGATAATGTTCTCCCATATCACTATCTGCATAGAAGAGGTAAAATTTTTCTTCAGAGTCCTATACCTCTACCAAATCAACGAATGAATTGTAAAATTGTGCTTATTATTGAGTGAGCAGAGTATAGAAAGCAGTCCCATCCCCACATTCGGACACATTATTGTATGAAAATTGTTGGATAATACAGATATCATTAACTACGCTGTTACTCATGAATGTAATAACAAATGTTTCTTTTATCCTGACAGAGGGGCCTTTTCCGAAGTGTATTTGGCAAAAGAAAGGGCAACTGACAAAATGGTAGCTTTGAAATGTGTTCAGAAAAATGACGTAAATGACATCTCATTAGAAAATGAAATTGCCGTTTTGAGAAGGTGAGATTGTTTTTATTTTACTTACACATTGTTTGCAATTCATTAGCGTAATGTAAATGAATGTACTATTGCAATCTTTTTCTGTATTCACTCATTGGACGTGGGTGTCGCTGGTTGAGCCAGCATTTTATTGCTCGTCCCCATTTGCCCTGGAGATTGCAGTGCTTTTCCTTATCTTTCTGGATTTCAGGATAAAACATGAAAACATTGTAGCTCTGGAGGACGTCTATGAAAGTCCCACTCACTTCTACCTAGTTATGCAACTGTGAGTAGCATTCAAATTCACTTTATGAACCTCTTTCCGTGATTTATACCTCATTTCATTTCATAAATCATGTGGTGTCAGTGATGTAGATGCAAATGAGAGATCTGTGCTGTGCTGTGCTGTGCTGTGGGGTGTGACTACATTGATTTGAAGTTTTATAGCACCTTTAGCATGGTAAAACATTCCAAGGCATTGCACTATAGAGTCATACAATGGAAACAGACCCTTCAGTCCAACCTGTCCATGCCAACTATGATCCAAAACTAAATTAGTCCCACCTGCTTGTGCTTGGCCTATATCCTTCCAAACATTTTCTATTTATGTACTTATCCAAATGTCTTTTAAACATTGTAACTGTACCCACATCCTCCACTTCTCCTGGAAGCTCATTCCACTCACCACAAATAGTGATATTATGGCCCATTTATGCCTCACTGTCATTGTCATCATGACAGAAATCTGCTTATTGCATTTAAGAAAGCATGCCAACTGCAGAATGTGGTTAATCTAGTAAAACCACAGTGCAGGACTACATGTATGCAGAGCAATGGTATGAGCTAACAAATTTGACACAGAACTAAAAAAGGAGATTTTAGGAAAGATGACCAAAACCTTAGTTTTGGAAGAATGATTTATGCAGTATGTTTTTTTAAAAAAAGAGGACAGAGAGGCAAGGAGATGTGGAAAGGTTTCTGGAGGGACTTCCACACCTCGGAGCTGGTGTGTGAAGTGCGACAGCCACAATTGGAGGAACAGGTAAAACCTGTACAGAACTGTTCCCCAGGGAGCAAATAAACATGGGACGGCATTCAATTTCATGCTGCCAGTAGGGACCCTGCATTCTGGTTTGGCATATCAAAAATGTGAGCATTTGCAATGCATTATGTTCCACTTTAAATTAAGCATAACATTATGCATTCCTGATAGGTTAGGTACCCTGCTAAAAGCACAATGTTGGAAGATTATCCCTATTGTTTCTACCTCATCTGACAGATTAATATTTGCCATTCTTTATGGTGCCACCTTGAAGCTGCAGCTTTGTAATCACGAGATTAGCCAATAAGTGTTTTTGAACGGAATACTCATTGGATAGGCCAGCAGAAAATGATTGGCACAATATCAATACCAAACTGGAAGCCTGTGATGTAATCAAGCTTTTGACAGTTGGGTGTGTCAGACATAGCTCAGTGTGTAACACATCTGACTTTGACTCAGAAGGTCACTAATGCATTCCACTGTCATTCTAAGGGAGAACAGTGTATACGGAATCACAGTCACTGCAGTTTCAAATGAGATCTTCGTTTGAGCTTCTTTCAGTTCTCCCAGGCCTATGTAGAAAATTCCATGGTACTATTTTTAAGAAGTGCAGGGCAGTTCTTCTTGGTATTTCGACTGATATGTATGTCTCAACCAGCCTTCTTAAATGTAAATTATTTGATTTTAATCACATTGCTGTTTGTGGGAGATGGCTGTGTGTAATTTGACTGGAATTATCTTTTAAAATCGCAATGACTATGTTTAAAAAATAATTCAATGGCTAGAAGGTGATTTTGGGAGGTTCTGAGCTATGAAAGGCTCTATGGAAGGCTTTTTTTCTTTATATCTGCAAGATTACAATGAATAGCAATGACTATTATGGAATCTCTGCTGCACGTCAAGGTAGATTTTCTAAAGGGATCTTTAGGTTTCCTTGATAGAAGATTGCAGAAACTACATAGAAACTATATACAAGTTATTTATGTAGTTTCTCCAGAGTTTCTATTGAGATTATGGTTGAAAAACAGAGAATCTCATTGGGAAATAACCAAAATTTTCCTTGTGCCATCATGAAGTTGTCTTAATGTCGTAATTCTCAAAACAGTTCGATCTCAAAGAACCTATTACTCCATGCTTCGTTACAAAAGTATTAAATAGAATAGAATTATTGATTGTAACTCACAATTGTGAGGAAGGAATATCTCAGTAAAGAATATGTTGCCAACGTAATGATCTTTACCATTGGAGAATATTAAAGTGGTGGATATTTCAGCATTATATCACTTTATTGTTACATCACTGATTTCTGCAGGAATGTGTATGCTGCAGATTGATGACTCTATTGTGCAGTGCCTTGGAATGTTTTACCATGCTAAAGGCGTGATAAAAATTCAAATCATTGTTAAGCTGGTTAGAGGACTCTGTGGCATTGTTTCTTGGGAATAAAACAATGTTTTAAGTATTGGGATGCAAGCAATGTGAGTGTGCATTCCTTTTCATTGATGAAGCATATAAGTTTGCATTTATTTCCAGTGTGTTAGGAGGAGAACTTTTTGACAGGATTCTAGAGCGTGGGGTTTACACAGAGAAAGATGCCAGCATTCTGATTCAGCAGGTACTTGATGCTGTGAAATACCTGCATGAGAATGGAATTGTACACCGAGACTTGAAGGTATTAAAATCATTTTACTGATGAAAATATTTGAAAAAACAATGAACAAACGATGTTCTAACTTTTCAGGAAGTATTAATTATTATGATATTTAACATATAAAGGGAAAATATCATGCAGGGGTCTGCATTTTACAACTTCTATGCCTTTGCACTCTACGAAACAAGTGTAGCTTTTTGCACGGAGTAATCCCCAGGTGGACACTGAATCATTTTTCTCCTGGATGGGAGAAAATCCATTTCCTGTCATTTCAGATGATAGTTTTTTTAAAATTCATTCACGGGATGTAGACATCGCTGGCTAAGCCAGCATTTTTATTCATTCCTAATTGCTCAGTTAAAAATCAACCACATTGCTATGGGTTTGGAGTCACACATAGGCTAGCCCAAGTGGCAAATTTTTTCCCTAAATACTTTTTTTTTATGACAATCGAAGGTGCCTACGTAATCTATTTTTTATTCTAAAATTTTATGATTGAGCTCAGAATTCACCATCTGACATGGTGCCGTTTGTGCCTGTGTATCCAGAACCTCAGCCTGGGGTTCTGGATTTCTAGTCCAGTGACACTATTGACCAAAAAAAAAAGCAGCTTTGTAACTGTCCAAACTCACATAAGGGTTTAATAATGTAGAAGTGAAAGCAATGGTATAAGCAAATTATTAAATACTTTGATTAAAGCTGTTCAAAGATCTGGTGATGGCTCATGGACGTTTGGACAGAACGTCAATCAGATGTGATTCTTTGCAAACTGCATTGCAGAGCTTAGGATAAAATAAATGCTTTTCGGAAAGAGATAACAGTTCAATTCATAATGGAATTAACTGATTCAATTGGGTGATGTTGATCTTCACCATGAACATGAAGTTAACTCAGCAACGCTGCACTAAAAGCTGTCAATTGGCTTTGAGCTGATTTCGTTCTACTCAATAGGGCAAATTTCAGCCCCACAGTTTTTTGTGGGATGTGCATTCTATCCCCTCACTGTATGCTGCGTCCAAATCAAACTATTGATACTGGATTCATTGCTTATTATGATAAAGTACTTTCAAGGTCAATTATGCAAGACATATGTAAAGTTAATTAAATAATTGTAATCTATAAATACAGAAGCATGGTAATGGAAATCAGCTTGTTTTTGAATTGTTTCACGAATCTTAACAGCCAGTGTCAAGGTGTCATTAAGTCCAATTTACCAATTTTCAGTAGGTTTTTACGATTATTTGTAACCGTGAAAATATTCTCAATAGGCTCTATAATGAAAATATTTTCACACATAAATACCAGTGTGCAATGGTCTTTTTGACAGTTAAGACACTCTGTACATGCTGGACTAAGCCAGCTTGTTACCTTGGGTAAGGCATTCTTTACACATAAGTACTGTCATTATATAAATAAAATTCAGAGCAGGAAGAGAGTCCCAGTATCTCAAGCAGAAGCTTAAATGAGGAAACAAAATATGACCAGATTGCAATTTTGCAAAATCAGCTCTCTTTATCTCTGTCATTGGCTTAAAACAAGCAATTCTTCAATATACTCCAGTGCTACATTTAAAAAAAAATGAAGTATCCAGCTTGCATCTAACTTGTCATGTGGCAGAGAATTTTAAAGATCTGAATCATGGCAGCAAATTGGTTTGATTTCAAGGTCAATAGAAGTTCTATCTGAAGTAAATCTGGATATTCTCAAGACAAAAGCAAAATAGTGGAAATCGTGTAGATTTGAAAATTACTCAGTTTACACCTTTGGAGAGAGGAATAAAGTTAATAGCTGAGTTTTCCCAATACTTTGGCAATGGGTTTGGAGACAGGATGGCTAGAAAATGGCACTATTCAACATTTGGGAAGGTGTGCTGGATCAGCTGGCTGCTAAATAACCAATTGAGGGCTATTAATTTCTCACAGACATTTTACCCATCTCAGGTTGGGAGACCAAGCACTGTAGAAGAAGACCATCCAGTGAGCATTCTCCTAAAAGATTCTATTTGCGAAACCCCACCTTCCATGGATGTGCAGCCTAGTAGTAATGGCTGACCTTGTGACAATGGATTTTTAGCAAGCCACCTCTCCTCTCCCTCTGTCCCAATCTGTGGACCCTTCCCCCAACCCCACTAACCTTTTTCCAAGCATGTCCAGCCACTGAGGCGTTCTCCCTGGTTTTGAAGTTCCAACAAAGGCCATCCAAAGCAATGGTGCTGCTAAGGCAGCTAAGCTGCCAGCCCTTTGATTGAACCAACAATTTCTTTGGATAGAAGCAGTCATTTAATTGACATCCACTGCCAAATTTGCTTCCCAAGTCCTACTGCAGACTGGAACACCTGCTTTCAGCATTTTCAGATGGGATGTCTGTTATCGCCATAATATTCAGACATGCATTTCAGAGGTTTTGTCAGATCATCAACTGGAAACTTTAACTTTGTTTTTCCCCAAACATCGAGTTTTGCTGGACGTTCTCAGTCCAGAATCTTGTGATTGTGAATCATAGTCCCCAAACAACAAATCTCAGCTGAGATGATCAGTGTGGGAAAGGGATAAATGTCAGATGAGTAGAAGTGTTTCTTTTCTGAGGTTAGTTGTTAAGATATATTTGGCACTTCAAAATAGTGGGATCTTTATTGTATATCCAATTCCCAATATCTGGCCAGAGTGTGTTTGATACTGATATCCATGGCCTGAATTGGAAAGTGTTCTGTTCCTCACAGCAACATTCCTTAGTTTTCTATTCTGAACCTTGTCAGATTCATATTCTTTTCAAAGCACCCAATAATGTCCAGTAATTATTACGATGTTCAAAATGTAGCTTCACCAGTGATCTAAAGCGAGGAATATTATAGCACTGTTACTAATGTTACAATTTCTCTCATAGCCAGAAAACCTGCTGTACTACAGCCCTGATGAAAACTCCAAGATTATGATCAGTGACTTTGGTCTTTCGAAACTGCTGGAGATGGGTGTGATGTCGACAGCATGTGGTACACCTGGCTATGTGGGTAGGGTGTTTTATGAATTGAATTAATTCATAAGTAGACATTAGAACTTTGGTAGCTGACTATAGGATATTGTGATAGTTAATGAGATAAGAATGTTTCATTGCTGACTCTCTGCACAACAACCTTTACTAAATTCAAAAACTGTAAAAATTTCTTGCGTTATTGGTTTTTTTTCCTCAAGAAATGAGTTGACTTTAGAGAGAAAGAGAATACATTACATTAGTGTTTCATCTTGTTCTGAAGGTTTTTCAAGATGCTTTTATAATCAAAGGGTTGCTTTTGATGTGTAGTTATTGTTATTTAGGCAAATGTTTGCATGGCACAAGGCCATGCAATACTTATTCAGCCTTCTGGGCCACTCTTGGAGTCTAGTTAGCTCAGTTGGCTAAAGTTTAGCACATGGAATAGATTAACACCAACAGTCCTGTTTGATCCCTGTTACGGCTAAAGTAGACTTGGACCTGCTTCTTCCCCATACCTGTGGTAAATAAAACCACAGCAATTTGCCATGGCTCAGCAAATAATCACCAAAGACCTGCCTTTTGTGCAGAAAACGTGAAGAATGGGAGCCACATGTGGATCTTTTGTTGCACACTATGGCTCTGTTCCATGCTTTCAAATTGCCTGCATTGTGATTCCTGATCTCTGATGAGCCGAATTAGTACTGTGAACCAAATCAATTGCCAGCTGCTGCATTTATGTATGAAATATTTACAAATATTGGTAGTGGGTTTAAATAAGCATGATCAAGAGAAAGATTGGGGAATGTGAAAATGGGGTTATAATCCAACAGCAAGCACACAGATGAGTCTGAGCTGTGGAAAATTGCACTACCTTCCTGTGTTCACACACTATTAAAATAAGGCAGACTGTAAATATAAGACTTGCCTAAAGTTATGAGAAATCTCTTCTGGGACCTAAAGCTGGAATTTCACCTATTTTAAAGAGGATTGAGAAAATCTAATTGAACATTCCTGGGAATGGGTGACACAACACACAAACCCATGCTTATAATTTCAGTGGTAATTCTAAGAAAATCACATTTATGCTGAGGGCTCTTATGCATGCTGGCACCCTGGAATCTAACTTTTTCAATATAAAAATGGTTTTAGATTTAAGATATATATGTTTATTTATTCTTAATAAAATTGCTCGTAAAATTGTCCCTAAACAGCACAGATTGTTAGGCATATATGTATTTAGAAGGAAGTGCAGCCATTTGGCAGTTAGAATATACTTCTCAATAAGTGGAAGAGTAACATTTTAATCTGCATTTCACTTGCAGTGCGCTCAACCATGGAATATTTGAAGCTAACGCTGGTTAAAGAAAAGTTCTAGTTTCCAAATATCCCATTGTGATATTCAATAAGTATTGTTTGGAAAATCACAAATAGCTGAAATACTGCTTTTTTATTTCTGTTTTATACTTCAATAATGTTGATACATGTTCAACCAGAATAGACCTTGAGTATTCACAGAATTTGATAGCAGGAATGCGTTAATTATTTCAGGGACAGACCTTTTAAATGATAGAAATGCTTCTATTAATGGATCCCTCAGACACAAATTCAGTTAATGTGCCTAGCTATCCTAGTGATTCTTCACCTTAAATGAAAATCTGTTTATTTATGCATTTAAGTTTGTGTTTAAGTTTAAGTTTATGCAAGTAAGTGGGAGACTCTTCTAATGTTATACTCATCTCTTATAATATTTCCCCCATTGCAGTTAGGTGGTGTCTGCCCTATAGTGATCAGACAGTGTAATTTCAAACTCATTATGCACACAGATATGGGAGAACTACATATTTTCTGTTTAATATCTGTGCAGCTTGTGTCTAGTGTCTGTCTGTCAGATGTTTTAGATGTCAAATTCAAATTAGCAGTAAAATGAAAATAAAATTAACAAAAATCTGTGCAATTTATTTTGAATTTTTTTATGTCCGCACAGACACAGGTTTAAATAGTCAATCAGACGTCAACAAAGCTTTGAATTGATAACTAACTAATTATGTCATAACAATTAATCAAACATTCCCATAACAAAGACTGTAGTCCGAGATAAGATATCTATTCATTCTGTTTATTTCAGTACAAATACCTCTTCAAAGAAACTAATACATTTTGTCTCTTTTAAGCTCCTGAAGTTCTGGACCAAAAACCATATGACAAAGCCATTGACTGCTGGTCTATTGGAGTAATTGCATACATTCTGTAAGTTTCTGAATTTATGTAAAGAATTTTGACTTGATTCCATTAGAAAAAGGTATTATGCTGAAATATGAGCCATCTGAAAATTGCTGAAATAAAATCAGAAATTGCTGGAAAAGCTCAGCAGGTCTGGCAATGTAGAAACATAGAAAATGGGTAGGCCTTGACCTTGCTACACCATTTGTTATGATCATGGATATTCATGCAACTCAATCCAACTCTCACTTTTCACTCATTTCTTTTGATCCCTTTAGCTCCGAGTGCTATTTCCGACTCCTTTAAATTATACAATGTTTGGCCTTGACTGTTTTCTGTAGTACCAAATTCCACAGACGCACCACTATCTGGGTGAAGATGTTTCTCCCCATCTCTGGCCTAAATGGTTTTCCCCACATTCTTAGTCTGTGACCCATGGTTCTGGACTCTCTTGTCAATGGAAACATCCTTCCTGCATCTACCCTGTCTATTCTGTTAGCATTTTATACATTTCTGAGACTCACCCCTCAATCTTCTGAACTCCAGTGAATATAATCCTAACTGGTTCAATTTCTCTTCATAAGTCAGTCCTGCTATTCCGGGAATCAGTCTGGTAAACCTTTGCTGTACTCCCTCTATAGCAAGAACATCTTCCTCAGATAAGGAGACCAAACCTGGACACAATATTCCAGGTGTGACCTCACCAATGCACTGTGTAACTGTAGCAAGATATGCTCTTCCTGTACGCAAGTCCTCTTGTTATGAAAACTAAAGTACAATTCGTCTTCTTGGTTGCCTGCTGTAGCTGTATGCTTACCATCTGCAAATGGTGTATATGGACACTCAGGTCTTATTGCACATTCTCCTGCGTCAATTTATAGCCAATCAGATAATAATCCCCTTTCCTGTTTTTGCTACCAAAGTGGATAATCACATATTTATCCACATTAAATTGCATCTGCCAAGTATTTGCCTACTCACTCTATTTATTGAAATAACCTGAAACACCCTTGAAGCCTCCTCACATTTCACCCTCCACCAACTCTGAGTCATCTGCAAATTTGGAGATATTACATTTAGTTCCCTCACCTAAATCATTAATATATATTACGAGTAGCTGTGATCCCAGTTCTGATTCTCTGTGGTAACATTAAATCACTGCTTACCATTCGGTAAAAAAGACCTGTTTATTCCATTTTTTTTGTTTTCTGTCTGTCAACCAGTTTTCTTTCCATCTCAATATGCTACCCCTCCAATCACATTGACTTTAATTTTTCATGCTAATCTCTGCTGTGGGACTGTACTGAAAGCCTTTTGGAAGTTAGATGCATAGTTGTAGGCAATTAGAAAAACAAACAGGTTGCACACAAAAAAGAAATATAAAGTATGCAAGTCCAGTTGTGATGGAGAATCGCTTGTAAGATGGGTACAATGTGGCATTGGACACCAGTTCAGAAAATGTGATTAATAAAACAAATACTTAAATTGGGGTCAAGTGTTTGGGGCGGTAGGAAGGGTCATTTTAAATTAATGCATCCAGCAAGAATCTGCTACAATTGAAATTGGTAGAAAAAAAAAGGACACAGTGCAAAATGGGCATCTAATCCCGCTGCTGGTGGTGGTGTAAGCCTATAATTTCTCCCTTGAAGTTTGAACCATTAAACTGCTTCTTTCCCAACATAGCAGAGAAATTACCAAATTATTGGTAACTACCAAGTTTCAAGCAACAACCCAAAGGATTTAGACTACCAATTTTGTTTCATTTTCACAGGTTATGTGGTTACCCTCCTTTCTATGAAGAGACTGAGACTAAGCTATTCGCACGGATTTCAAATGCTGATTATGAATTTGACTCTCCATTCTGGGATGATATTTCTGAACTTGGTGTGTGAGCAATTGCAGCGAAGGCTGTAAATATCTTAATACATTGAATGACTTCCGTCTGCTATCCCATTCATGAAGGATGTTCTAAATGGGCCTGTAAAAATCAACTGTGCAAATTATCTAGTGTATTAAGGTATATTCTGTCAGTACCTTGGATTCAAGATTGAGATCTTGATTTGAATTATTTCATTAACGTACATGTTTTATGTTATTGGACTTTACAATGTCAGATATGTTACATGGACAATTTTGTCCTGTATTCATGAAGTTTCATTCTGGTATTGTCAAGGTGCTGTGATAGTGCCACTTGGGACTTAGAAGAATTTCACTATCCTATTCTCCTGCATTTGCCAGTCAATATTCCAGGGGACTCTGGATGCTATTCCTGCCTGTATTTCTTATGTTCTTATGATAGTCAGCTGGCCTTCATATGAACTAGTTGCCTTGAGAGACCTGCTATTTCAAGCATGCACGTGACAGATTGGTTAGTTGGCATGTGCGGAGTCCCCTGGCAATATGATATGGCATCATGATACCCCTAGCAATAGGGCATTCCACCTCCAAAGCAATGTGTTTAAAGGGTAACAGGAGGCAATTGGGAAAAAGCTTCATAAAACTGGTCCGCTGGCCATTGATCTCAAAATGATCAGTATATATATCTTAACATTGCCCCTGGAAGCACGAGCATTTCATTCAGAGAACTACTGCTGGGAAACAATATCAAAATGCCTATGAAACCTCTGTGGAACCTGTATGTGTTGTTCTGAGTTCTTCAGTGTATCTGTATACTATAAGGTCAAGTATCTGGAGAGCATAAAAATTCAACAAAAGTGCTTCTGATTTCAAAATAACTCTGAAACTTGACCACCTTGTTTGGGAAACATTTCAGCACAAGGGTAATGTGTCTTTTATATATAGTGTCACCATTTTTGTATAGGACAGAAGCTCTGTGCGTAGAATGGATAGAAACAGGTAAATCAAGGCTAATGAGTATGGACTTTTGGAGTGACAATGATGATGAAACTATTGGTGTTCACTATCATTACTGAAACTAACAGTAACTTTGGGAATCTGTGAATTTTCAGAATATCACGGAAATCAGAAGCTACTGTCAGAGATTCTGTGATCCTTGAAAGAATGCCCAATTGAGGACCACCCCAGAAAACAATCCAGAAGCAATCAGTGACTTAGTGAAAACGTCCTCTTTTACCTGTCATTCTTATTTATAAAAACTTGAAAAAATTCCATCATGCTAAATTATGTATGTCTGATTAAGTGTGAGACTAGGGTCATGAGGAAGGATATTCTTGCTATTGAGGGAGTCAAACAAAGGTTTATCAGATTGATTCCGGGGATGGAAGGACTCACATATGAAGAAATACTGGATCTACTGGGCTTGTACTCACTGGAATTTAGAAGAATGAGGGGGGAATGTCGTAGAAACATATAAAATCCTGATGGGACTGGACAGGCTAGATGTGGGAAGAATGTTCCCGATGTTGGGGAAATCCCGAACTAAGTGTCACAGTGTAAGAATAAGGGGTAAGCGATTCAGGACTGAGATGAAGAAGAATTTCTTCACTCAGACACTTGTGAACCTGTGGAATTCTCTATGACAGAAAGCTGTTGCGGCCAGTTTGTTAGATATATTCAAGAGGGAACTGGATGTGGTCCTTGAGACTGAAGGGATCAAGGGGAATGGAGAGAAAGCAGAAATGGGATACTGACATTGCATAATTAGCCATGGTCATATTGAATGGTGGTGCAGGCTCAAAGATCCACATGGCCTACTCCTGCACCTATTTTCTATGAATCTGTGAGTTTTCAACAGCTTTTTAAGTTCATAATTACTACTAAGCACCTTTGCTCTGAACAGCTAATTCCATAATTTGTGGAATGTCAAAATTATCTAGTACATTTAAAATTTGAGACATTTTTAAGTAATTCTTTTCAAAGATTATTTATGATACTTACACTTTTTAATTCTAATGGTAATCATCTAATTTGCTACCTTTCAATATTTGGTGTCAAATTTGAACTGTCATCGGGAATGGGGAAATCTGTGCCACAGAGATTTCTTTACGTTTGTGGGTAGATGTCTTCAAGGTCAGCGTTGAGTGCCATTGACCACACAGTCCAGCTTGCACATAACTGGAAAAGTTGCAAAGTGAAATACTTGCAGAGGGTAAGCACTCTTCTTCAGCGGAGTGGGCTGCTAAGTTCCATGTCATTTACAAACCACTGCACTGAATTACGCTGTTATATTGCTATTTTCTGAGAGATAAATGAGTAGAAATGCATTGAAAAATATCCAAACAAATTAAAAAGGGACTAAATGAAAGGATTTGGAAATGTGGATATGCTTGATTTCTGGAGTAAATATGAAACATTTGCTTTCCCAGTAGAAAGAAAGGAAACATGTCACTTACTGAAAAGTAAATTACATATGAAACTGGACATTATTTTAACCATTAGCCATTTTGGTCTAGAATTATGCCAATGTGGTTTATACTGCTGTTGTGCTTTTTTAAATGAATAATATGTAGCAGGCTGTTGAGGAAGACTTCACAGGAATTTCCTTTGTCCACTTCCATACCCTTTGCACATCCATTCCCCACCAGGAGGGTCTTAGGGCTCTCCGCTTCTTCCTGAACCATCCCCACCCACCACCACCCTCCTCTGCTTGGCTGAGCTTGCCCTCACCCTCAACAACTTCTCTTTCAACTCCTCTCATTTTCTTCAGGTAAGAGGGGTTGCCATGGGTACCCGCATGGGCCCTAGTAATGCCTGTTTCTTTGTGGGGTACGTGGAACATTCCTTGTTCCAGTCCTATTCCGGCCCCCACCCACAATTCTTTCTCCAATACATCGATGATATCATCGGTGCTGCTTCCCTCTCTCATCTAGAATTGGAAAACTTCATCAATTTCGCCTCCAATTTCCACCCTGCCCTCACTTTCACCTGGTCTATCTCTGACTCCTCCCTTCCCTTCCTCGACATTTCTGTTTCCATTTCTGGGCATAGACTGGCCACTAATATCCATTACAAACCCACTGACTCCCACAGCTACCTGGACTATACATCCTCACACCCCACTTCCTGTAAAGACTCCATCCCATTCTCTCAGTTCCTCCGTCTCTGTCGCATATGTTCAGATGAGGCCAACTTTGACAAGGGAGCCTCCGAAATGTCCATATTCTTCCTCAACCGAGGATTCCCCAGCTCTGTTGTCGACAGGGCCCTCAATCGGGTCTGACCCATCTCCCACACTTCTGCCCTCACCCCTTCTCTTTCCTCCCGCAACAGCAATAGGGATCCTCTTATCCTCACCCACCATCCCACCAGCATCCACATCCAGAAGATCATCCGATGCCATTTCCGCCACCTCCAGCGAGATGCCACCACCAGAAACACATTCCCCTCCCCTCCCTTGTCTGCCTTCCGCAGGGACCGTTCCCTCTGGGACACCCTGGTCCACACTTCCTTCACCCCCAACACCTCCCCACAGCCCTATGGCACCTTTCCCTGTAACTGGCGAAGGTGCAACACCTGCCTATTTACCTCCTCCCTCCCCAGTACCTAAGGGTCCAAACATACCTTCCAGGTGAAGCAACGCTTCACCTGCGCTTCCAAGAATCTAGTCTACTGCACTCGCTGCTCACAATGTGGTCTCCTCTACACTGGGGAAACGAAGTTTAGACTTGGCGACCGCTTCACAGAACATCTATGTTCTGCTTGCAAAAAAGACCCTGAACTACCTGTTGTCTGCCACTTCAATGCACCACCCTGCTCCCTGGCCAACATCTCTGTCTCCGGTTCGCTACAGTGTTCCAGTGAAGCCCAACGCAAGCTGGAGGAACAACACCTCATTTTCGGCTTGGGGACCCTACAGCCCTGCAGACTCAATATTGAGTCCAATAATTTTAGGGCCTAAACTTTCCCATGTCCCAACCCCCCACCCCACACGCCAGGCCTTGTTACCACATAGCCCGCCATTACACACCCCCTGTTGTTAGTCACTGACAGTCCATATTAACAACTACTCACCCTCCCAGCCTGATCGTTAGCAACTCCTTTGTCTGTCCAACTGTCTTTCTCTCTCTTTGGGCTGTATCTATCGTTTACTCCCTACCCCACCCACCTCCCTATTTTCTGCATGTAAACTGACGTTTTCCCAGCCACCATCAGTTCTGAGGAAGGGTCACCAGACCCGAAACGTTAACTCGGTTTTCTCCTCCACAGATGCTGCCAGACCTGCTGAGCTTTTCCAGCAACTTTGTTTTTGTTCCATACCCTTTGATGTCCATGGTAATACAAGTCACACTGTTTTTGGTCAAATTTCTGAAGTGAATTAATTTCTTCAAGAATTGAACTGATTTTTAAAGTGACTTTCCCAATGTTTCAACATTGAACTTAAAAGAAATGCTGTCAATAAAGTTTATTATTGCACTGGAATGCTTTTACAGGGTGTAAGATGATACTATTTTATTACCAAATGACTTTTCATTTTATTTCTTTTCTTCTTTTCAAAAAAATCAGCAAAATCGTTTATCAGGCACTTGCTGGAAAAGGACCCAACAAAGCGCTTCACTTGTGAACAGGCTTTACGACACCCCTGGTAAACTTCCATATGACAGCTTTGAGTCCTTGCAAATTGTTTTCCTTTCACCAAATTGAGACAAGGAACTGTGTTAGAGAAAAAGAAAACAGTAAAGCTAATATCGCATGTTGTAATTATTGAGGATTCGTGCAGGTTTTCACTTGTAACTCCATGAATGTTGGAGGTGAATTAGGGGCTTTCCAATTTGTGTAAAAATCATGTTGCACAGTATTTATATAGAATAGTAAGAATTCAATCTGTGTTAGCAGTGTAGTGGTTCAGTTATTGATTCTTATTAGAACCACAAAGCTTGCACCAATTACATTTCCTAGATCTTCACAAAGATTTGTATTTCTTAGAACTGCTTGACCATCAATATATATTGCATCTATGAAATACAATGGGTCGCTCAAATTTTATAACATTATCTAGAGGACAACTCTTGGGGAAGACAAAGGTGTGGTGAAGACAGAGGAATAAGGACCTTGAGAATTTAGAGTTAGTTTGAAATGACCGGGGATAAAATGTGCTAGTCAGAGAATAAGAAAGAGTGAATGAAGGACACCTCATGAGCTTGATTTAATGCCAATTCCTGACAATACTGTTAGATTGGTTTGTTGCCCTATTTTTGACAAAACATGTTACTGAGATCCTGAGGTGAGTGTGGTAATAACTGCATTGATATAATGTCTTATATATAGCTACACAAAACAGAAATAAATATAACTGAGAAGTTAAAGGAAGGAAAGGTGCATGCACTGGACTGGTGGACAACAATTAGTGGAAACTCTGGTCCCACATTTGGTGTGAGCAACTGGTGTAATTACTCACACTAAATTAAAAGTTACATTAATTCAATAACTGTAATGATAAGACATGTAGAAATATCCACTATGAGGAGGAGTGATTGATTCTTGTGCATAAGTATTATTTTGCAGTTCTGTGATTTCACAGATCCACCTAACCACTGATCTTCCCTTTCTCTTGACAGGATCACAGAGAGCACTGCTCCACTCCGTGATATCTATCATAGTGTCAGTGTTCAGATCACAAAGAACTTCGCAAGAAGTAATTGGAAGGTGAATCCTGCCGAAACATACTTTAAAACTCTTGTTAAAACTGCAAAGTGCAGTGGCCTTACTTAACTTGGTTAAACTAAACTATGACATGTCATTGAGTCATGGAGTCATACAACATAAAAACAGGTCCTTCGGCCCACCATGCCTACGCTTACCTATAAACATCAAACTACACTAATCCCATTTACCTGCACTTGGTCCATAGCCTACAATGCCCTGGCATTTTAAAGACTTATCCAGATGCTTCTTAAACGTTGCGAGAGTACCTGCCCCCATCACCCTCTCAGGCAGCACGTTTCCTATTTCTCCCACTCTCTGGGTGAAAAACTTTTTCCCATATTTTCTCTAAATCACTTTCTCTTCACTTTAACCTTATGTGCCCTCTGGTCTTAAGACACATCTGCCATGGGGAAAGGATTCTCATGATCTACTCTGTCTTTGCCTCTCATTATTTTGTATACCTCAATCAGATTCCCCCTCCATCTCCTCTGCTCCAAGGAAAACAAACCCAGCCTATCGTGTCTCTCCTCATAATGGAGACTTTTCATCCCAGGCAACATCCTGGTGAATTTCCTCTGCAGTGCAGTCACCTCCTTCCAATAGTGTGGTAATCAGATCTGCACACAGTATTCTATCTGTAGCCTAAACAATGGTTTATCAATTTGTAACAAGACTGCCTTGCTCCTATATTCTATGCCCTGGCTAATGAAGGCAAGCATCCCATATTTCTTCTTTACCATCCTGTCTACCTTTGTTGATGACTTCAGGAATCTATTGATTTGTAAATCAAAATCCTTTTGTTCCTCAGTACTCCTGAGGAACCTCGGATTATTGTGTACGTCCTTCCATTATTAGACCTCCCAAAATGCATCACTTTGCACTTATCAAGATTGAATCCCATCAGCCATAGCTGTGCCCAATTTACCAGTTGATCAATATCAGACTATTCTCCTCACTGTCAATGCATCAATTTTTGTATCATCTGCAAACTTACTAATTATACCTTCTACATTTACATCCAGGTTGTTTAATGTATGTAATGAATAGCAAAGGTCCCACCACCAATTCCTACAGTTCACAACTGGTGACAGGCTTCCAATCACAAAACAAAATCCATCCACCATTACTTTTTGCCTCCCATTTGTTAAGCCAAATTCAGATCCAGTCTGCCAATTGGTGGCCGATGGCCTCCTACCTTTTAGACCAGCCTTCCATGTGGGACCTTGTCAAGGGACTTAATGAAGTTCATGTAAACCACATCAACTGCATTGTCCTCATCAATATATTTAGTCACTTTTTCAAAGAATTCAATTAATTTTGTTAAGATCTCTCTCTAACAAATCTGTGTTGACTATGTCTGATCAATCTTGCCTTTTCAATTATAGTTTAATCCCATCCCTCAGAACATTTTCCAATAATTTCCAACTAACTGGTCTGTAATAACCTGCTGCCGTCCTTCACAAAAGGAATCACATTAGCTATCCTCCAGTTATCTGGCACTTCATCAATAGCCAGCAAAGTATTAAGTATCTCCACCAGGGGCTCCAGCAATGTCCTCCCTTGCCTCCCAAGCAGCGTGGGATACATCTCATCAGGTACTGGGGATTTGTGCACCTTTATGCCTGCTGAAAGATCTAATACCATTTCCTTATTAATCTTAACATGCTCTAGAACCTCGCCCTACCCCCACCTACGATGTCTTTCTCCTCTGTGAATAGCGATGAAACGTATTTATTTAAGACCTCATCCACCTTCTCAGGCTCCACGCACAGGTTGCCACTTTAGTCTTTAATAAGTCTCACTCTTTCCCTGGTAATCCTCTTACTTTTAATATACTTATAAAAAGCCTTGAAAAGTCATTTGGTATTTATGAAAAGAAATTTTCGTGGTATATCATAAAGTGTGGTACAAAGTAATGTTTTTAGGAGTTATTTTATTCAAGGTTCCCTCATTACAATGCTAATCTCAGTCAAAAAAAAGCTGATAAAGATTACCTGCTGATTTGATCACACATTTCCTGTCTTTCATTCAAGAAAATTTCTTCATTTTGATAGGATTAATGCATTGAACTGTCTAGTTCTGATATTAATGTGCCACTAGAGGACACTAGCGTACTTTGTTTTTCAAACATGCTGACTTTGACTAAGTTCTAATGACAGGATTAAAGAATTTCCTTTAGCTACGTTGTACGTTATTGTCACTGTGCCTTGGATGACCATTGTTCTACCAAGCTAGTTGATCCTGCCTTAGGTGGACCTCATCCAGGCACAGTTTCTATATTTGTGACTTAGTTATCTGACCTCTTTCTTTTCATAGCGATTAATCAATGCTGCATTAATAGTGAATTACATGAAGAAGACGCAATTATTATCAGGCCAGCAATCATGGGAATGCAGTTGCAATTGCTACCAGAGTGACTCCAAATGGTCATATTTACAAATTTCTAAGAATCTACCACAACAAAGTTTTACAGACCTTTCAACAAAGGAGTCAGCACCATTGGTGACCATCAAAGTTGCCAATCAGAGCATTGCATCAAACTATGTTGAAAAGGAGCATCCTTACCAACGGACTAGTGAGAGTGCATTAGCTTGTGTGATGTTAGATGAGAAGAAAAGCAATGGGCTAACTAAACAGGATATGGCTGCAAGTTATGCAGTAAAAAGAAATGTGCATGTTGGCACCACTGAAGAAAGAAAGGAGACAGAGATTTCCACTGCTGCAACCAAAACTCTTTCGTCAAGTAAAGCTCAAGACCAGTAAGTAATGCTTGTTCAAGCTTATTGTTCAAGACTTGTTTTTAAGGCCACTCATTTGATTATTTGATAATATTTGTTGATTATGATGCACAGAATGTATATATTAACAGTCAGTCATTGTTGGCATGAGTTCTTGGTGTGCTATAACTGGACTCTTGGCTGTTCTTTAAAGTAATTCTTTATTTGCACATATTTCACTCTGTGCATAAGGTCTAAGCTAACACTAGAGTTTAAGCTAATGCCTTTGCTAGAATCTTCTCATCACCTACCTGGATTTTACATTGGCCAGACAATTGTTATTCCAGCAGAGATGGGAGTTGCGCATGAGGACCCTGTGGAATTTCCACTTTAGCAGACTCCAAGGGAATAGCTCAAATTTGAAGGTTCCGCTTGGCAATCTTCCTATGTCTCTGGAACCCATTAAATGTCTCCATATAAATCAGAAAATTTGGACGACTTTGATGAATTTAAGTAAATTGTTACTCGGGAAATGTTAGACTATTAAAACCATAATCCTGAGTTATGATTCAACTGACCCCCTATGCTTACCTCACAAACTCTCACATATCCCTCCGCCAGACCCCTGACACAATACCCCTCCTAGATCCAAGTCTTCCCACTTGTTCAGGACCAGACACACCCTTTCACCTGGCTCCGGACCTGATCCCTTTCCTCTACCATTGCACCCAAAACTTCTTATCCCACTCTGAACTGTACCCTTCCTCTGCTCAAACTGGACACACCCATCCCCCCCCCGCCAACTTCCGGATTTGATAATCATCCCTGCTACACCCATTCAGGACCTGCTTCCCATCTTCTGCACTCTGGAATTGCACCCCTTTCCCTATCACCCCTTCACATTTGGAGGCAGACAAAGGTTTTCCTATTCCGGATCCTTTCCCCCACACTGAGGCATGGTTTGCCTTCCCCTAACATTTCTGTACCGTGACAGAATTGTCAGAATGGGAAGTACAGCTTCACATTCCTGCAGGAACTTTGATTGAAATCTCCTGTCAGAAATAAGGAACTCTCCTTTCATTAAAATAAATGAAGAGGCAGAGAGCATACCTCTCTTATTCATACTCTGCTTTTGGCACACTATGGATGAAGATATTATTCATTTGGTAAATAATGCCATCTATTCCTTCCACTATGCTGTTCTCTGGAATATCTGTGGTATGGATATGATCTCGAAGGGTAGATGGTTTAAACGGTAATGTTTAAATGACATGATGAAGTCATTCAGTGGGGAACTGCTAGAATCTGCTATTTGCATCCAGTCCTGTGCAGATAGTAACCTTTGAAAGTTTTGCTCAACTTCAATCTCCTAATGCCATTGGATGTACTTCACATTCTATGGCTTTGTTCAACAGAGGAAGGTTGACACAAATTAGATGGATTAGATGTATTGGATCCATTTAGTTTTGGGACAGGTACCATTCCAGAACATTGGGTAAGTCTGGTAACTGGTGAATGAATACTTCGTTGAAGTATTGCCTCTACTTCACTTCTTTATTCAGAAGGGGAAGTGGGTCTTCCTTGGTGTAAACAGATCCCAATGAGTTTTGCATCTGCTCTGAGAGTGGTGTGGCATGCTGCATTAAGCTTGCCAAAACCCTTAAATAATTTTAAGTATGTAAGTCTGAATTCACTGTTTTGGTCTCTGATTTAATTCACTTTGTAAATCTCAGATCCTTGCCCTTCTGCTTGAAGAGTATTCTTGGTTCTGGATTATATATTGTGTTTCAAAGTTTTTGCAGTCTTTGTACTTGATCTTCAGTTTGATATTGCCTGGACCTTGTAATCTAACTGATAATGGCTGTGTTATAATGTGACTGCCTTATCTGACAGAAAAGAGATGTTGCTTCTGTGTCCAGTTTAAAATTGGACGGTGTCCATTAACCTCAATATTGGTATGCTGGTATTTACCATTTCATTCCTTAATTTCTTCAGGAAAAGGCAATTTCTTTGTTTCCCGATTCTTTGATGGCTTCACTTGAAGGCTTTTCCCACGACTTTAAGAGAAAAATTTCCTTGGAGTGATGTACTGCTTTGAAATGATTGACTTGCCCACAGGCATGTGGCTATCCACAGCTTGGATGGGACTTTATTGATGTTTATGAACCTTTCTCCTGCCATGATGGGAACATAAAATGAGAGCATCTGCCCTCTTTCTTTGTGGTTCCCTGGCTACTGCCATGATGTAATTTTGTTTTTGCATCCAATGTACTGAATAGAACCAACAGCTTTTTCAAAAGATTCTTCTCTCTCATTTAATAATGACTTGATTTTGTTTTTGCATGTCAGCTTGTCTAGCCCATTGGAGTGCTCCAATCAGTATTAGATCTTTCCTAGACATTAGGAAGCGTGAGAGAATCTCTTCTAAAACTCTGACCCAATATTCTGCCTCTGCTTATGTTATCTTTTAGAGTTCCTATCTGGAATAGGAAAACCTTATCTTTTAGAGTTCTGAACTGTAATTATCTCCCAAATGGTAGATATCATTAATGAAGGCATTGATGCCTCTCCAAGGTTTTTGTTTCCCCTGTTAACATTTAATTGAATGAGAAAAATTTATGCTGAACTCAAAAATTCAAATCAAAAGCTCCAATTACATCCTCATGGGTGGCTGTCTCTTTTGTTTATCCCTTGCCTTGCAACCACATCATTCATAATGCCATCCGCATAGTAAAACAATTTACTGAATGATCCTTCTTTGTTTAGGCCATTAATTTTGAAGCATTTTGATAGCTGATGAAACATTTTCTCCAGTTCTGTCATTTGTTTGGCCTGTTGTGATACCTTGATGTTTTTAAATGTGACTTGAAGTGGCAAGGTAGGATCCATGTCTGCATGTTGCTCCAGTTTTATTTCCACATGCCCACTCTGATTGAAACTTACTCACATGGGTGTTCATCGAAAGGTTCCAACGAGGTTTCAGTTCCTACACCAGATGGTTCACTATGAACATATCAGCAGCCTGTGATTGGAGGACTACCTGATTAGTGATTCTGTCCAATCAATTTAAGGAGCAACTTTTTGCTGATTGGTCACCACTCTGAGTTTTCCCAGGCATTTTGATATAGTTTGGGAGCAATCCCACCAACTGCCCTTCTGTTTTAAATGCTGCTTTCAGAATCTTCTCAATATGATGTCTATAATCATATGTTCATCATGTGGTCATGGCATCATCAATGACATAGCGTGCTCTGCACATTTTCAGAAATTAACCCTTTATCCTACAACTGGGGTAGAAAGCTGCATCCCTTACTTTGCTCATTTGCTGATTGTAGATATCTCTCATGAAGAGCTTCCCGGACACTGCTCAGTGCCACTCCCCCAAACAGACACAGAGAAAGATAAATGTGAGGGAGATTTCTGAACATTTTATACAGCACCTCTGTAAAATGTGTGGCACAGGGCCATCCACCTACTCTCTTGTTTGCACAACGATATGACTCAACGATAAAATATTTGAAAAATAAAAGGCTTTTACCACCTGAATGATGAATATTAATTAGTCTTTTGCTCACCACATTCTTCGTCTATAATCATGGCAAACATACAGTACCTGGAGATTGAACGTCAAAATCAGCAGCCACTCATCGCTCCACCAACCATGTGTGAGTAAATAAATGAATCCTGTCAATTTAACTTCCTAAAGAACATGATCATAATTTTGTGATTATTGTTTGGATTGAGGAGATAGAATCAAGTAAGTAATGCTACTAAGCCTTTAATATCTGAAACTACATGTGCTAATGGCATCCATTGGCAGCATGTCAATACTTCATCAATTTATTTATTATGTTGGAAGGGACATCTTTATTCAGGTTAGAATGTTGACACTCATTTGACTAATGGGTATTATTGCCGAAAATGGGTGCCTGCTCACCTGATTTCAGAATTTGAATGTTATTGGTTTGTTGAGTAAAGACCAAAATCAAACAGAAAGGTGCCTGATGAGCTCACATTGTTTATTTTGAGGGAATGGAAAGATTCCAGATTGGACCAAAACGGAGAAAGTACTATTATAACAGAGACTGTATTACCATTTATGACTTCCAAAGATCCAAAAACAATGCTTACTATACTTTGTACCAATTTGATTTGATCACAATGCACTGATTTCTCCTAACCAGTGAATTTCTCAGGTGATCAAAAGTAATCAGTTTATTCCAAAGCATTGAGGCAACTATCAAAGCACTATTGAAACTACTTTAATGATATGTTCAGAACCAGGACAGACTGACTGCATAAAGTCTCAACTTGTCTGCAAATAGTATTCCCAGAAGTAACTGAATGAACTAAATTTTACCAGAAATCAGTTCATTGTCAATTTTTGTGTGTTCATAGGAGGGTTTCTCTGTGTATGCCTTAATGAGTTTTCTGATACGAACTTCAGAAACTTGCCTCATTGCCTATTCACTGTGTCCCTCTGAAGTCCCACTCAGTGTACCATCCTAAGCACTGTTGGCAGAAATACTTGGCACTGCTGGGACCTCACATTATTCCTGACACCAGCCAGTCAAATGTTGGCAGTTTGGTGATGCCCTGCACGGTTCCTGTCCATTGCCCGAGACATCTTGAAAAGGGGGAAATTGGAACCCTGCTTTGCTGACAGAGACCTGGAGGTCTGGGTGGACAGGAGATGCATGCGGTCATTGTTTATGGAGCATACCCTGAAATGTTAGGGACTGATTTCCAAGAAGGAGGGTCAAAGGAGTGAGTAGCAAGTTAGAGTAACCAGGTAACCGCTCTATCTTTCATGTTAGTAATAGTTTCTATCCAGCAGCGGGGATAATGGGAAACTCTAATCAATGAGGTGAGATTAAGTGATAATGAAATGGCAATGCATTCTAATGCGTGGAAATAGGCATCTCGCCCCCTCACTACCGAGAATCTTATCTCACCATTCAGTGCTTGGTTGGAAAATGGAACATTTTGCTCTTGATCTCGGGAATCTCCTTATTCTTGATCTCATGCAGTTTTCTCAAATTTGTCACTGTGATTCATGTTGTTCAGTGGCTGGGGAATTCAACTCAATGTTTCCTACCCACTTAGGGTTATCAATGCAAAGCTAACAATGGAATGTGAAGCAGATCTAGTTTAAATATTGCATAATAGTTTCATTTCTTTTTGTAACAAAACCTACATCTTTGATTTTTTGACAGATCAACTTCATTTCCGCATGCAAACCCAAAGAAATGGCCTAACTTTGAACGGGGCAACAACATAAAGACTGGCGTGTGCTTGATTATGTAATGTATGTCATTGGAACGCACTAGGCTGCTGTCATGCGCCTGTAAGTAGTTAATAGTGTAATATAGTATTAAACAAGAGAAATCATAACTTGTTCCTCTGTGAAATTACAGGAAATAAATTAACTGAGTATTAAATCAGAAAGTGAAGGAGCAAGGGCATTACCATTGTGTTTTTGACTCTTATCTAGTTTAAATTTCACTCTCACCTGATATTTATATTCATGTTTCCTACAATGGATGCCTGATCAATTCATTCGCCTTGTCTGGTTGATGTCAGAGAATCTTGCACAGCGCGTACATGCAATTTTCTAAAGGACTGTGTGGCAGATATTAAAACCAGGAACAGACAGATGTATATAAAGGAACTTGTCAGCTCAGTAAAGAGGCAGAGGGTGCAAAGAATAAGAGAAAAAAAATTTGACCATTTGAATGAGCAATTCAATCTCCTTTCACTTAAGAAGGATTTTTTCCCCCTTTAACAGCATACTCAAGCCACTTGGCAATATGCTTTCCCCGGTGTGCTTTTCCTAACTCATGAAAATGTAGGAAGTTGAATTTCAAGGAGGATACATTGCTATTTCTCTTGATCTTCTGCCAAACAGGAGCACTCCATCGAGACCACCTCCCTAGTTGTGGATGGTGTTCTGATAGTCTCTTTTTTGCAATTCTGTTCATTCATAAAGTAAAGACTGTGGGTGTAAATAAAAGCTATATGCTTTATATCAACAATATTAATTCTCCTTTACATTTTATGAATATAAATTTATCCATAATTATTGTAACGAAGATCGTGTAGTATAACAACTTTGACCACATCAGTAAATTTACCTTGACTTATAACATCGGCTGGGTTGAAGTCAGGTGAAATTGTATCTAATTGAGCAGCTTTGTTAATGTAAAAGGGCTTCATTAAGTGCTTTAACAGGCTTTTCTATTATTACCATATATTTTTCTACTAAGTTTTATAATACACAGGATTTTTTTGCACCATGTATGTAGAATAAAAATAAAATACTACAGATGTTGGAAATCTGAAACAAGCACAGAGAATGCTTGAGAAACTCAGCAGGTCTGACAGCATCTGTGGAGAGAGAAACAGTTACTGTTTTGTGTTCGATATGACTCTTCTTCAGAACTAAAAGGTTGGAAAATAGTGTTTTTTATATAATTAATAGGGCAGAGGAGGAGCAAGGGGAGCAGATGGTATGGAGTCCCAGTGCTAAAGATGAAGGGATTCTAATTTTGGTGAGAGAAAAACAGAAGTGTAAAATGGAGGTTAATTAAGGCATGGAAGAGTGAGAATAGGTCCTATTGGCTGAGAACAAGGTAAACAAGATATATACAAGATGAGCCCATGGGAGAAGACTAGACAGGATAAGAATATAGGAATAATGGAGAACGGGCATCATGCTGTCAGGCTCTGAAGTTATGGAATTCAATATTAAATCCAAGAAACTGCAAAGTACCTACCTGGAAAATGAGGTTGCATTCTGCCAGTTTGCATTGTCCACCATTGGAACATTGCATCAGGCCCAGAACAGAAATGTTCTCATGAGAGAAGGTTGTTAATTGAAATGGCAAGCAACTGGAAGGTTGGGGGTGCAATTCACAGTGCAGGTGTTCCACAAAGCAGTTAGCCAGTTTACATTTGGTCTTACCAGTGTGAAGTAGATCACCTTGTGAGCAGTATGCAATCAACTAAACTGAAAGAAGTACAAGCTAAATGCTGCTTTGACTGAAAGGTCGGTTTGGGACTTTGGACACTGAGTAGCTGAATGGACAAGTCTTACACTTTCTGTAATTGCATGGGAAAGTGCCATAGGGAGTGAGGAAATGTTAGGAGTGATGGAGGAGAGGACCAATATATCACAGAGAGAATGGTCCCTTTTGGATGCTGACAGTTGGGGGTGGTAAGATGTGTTTAGTAGTGGCATCCTGCTGATCTACTCACCCACCCACAATTCTTTCTCCATATTTTGATGGTGTCATTGGTGCTGCTTGTACCCATATCTGGAATTGGAAAAATTAATCAGTTTTGCTTCTAATTTCTTTTCTCTTATGCTCTCAATCCTTCCCCTTGTCACAGAACAACAATAGGGTTACCCTTTACCTTACTTTCCATCCTATTAATCTCGGCATTTATAGGAACATCCTTTGCCTTTTCCTCCATCTTAAGCAGGATGCCAGGTTTCATGTATATATGTGGATGTGGACATTGATAATTGTTTGCTACTGATGTCCAATCTTTGTATGTTGTGCTAATTTTTTGGGATTATTTTAAACAAACAATATTCCTTATACTAGGTGGAACAAATGGATACTCAATCACTTTTGGTTTTCATGGAGAGAAAACAATTGCAATCACTGCAAGAGAAGATATTTCACAGAAGTGAGAAAGGAGATGTGCAACATGTTATTTGGATCCACCTCGTGACTGTTGCTCCTCATTGAATTGGAGATTGCTTTACAGTTGATTCCAAACAAATAAAATATTGGAACAGGGCATTCCAATAAATAGATTCACAAGTTTGAATTGAACTGGGTCGATATAGCCTAGATAAGGTTTAGTATAAAATATTTGTAATATTAAAGTTCTGTTTAATTTGTTGTATTACATGTACTTCATTGAGCAATGCCATACATAATAGCAATCTGACTTTAGAGCTACACAGCGTTAATCTTTCACAGCAATGCAAGTACAATTATACAGAAAGACCACATTTAGCATGCATTTAAAAAAAATCATGAAATAATACATATGTTTGGTATTTTCTGTTAGTGATAGAACACAAAAAAGAGATTCTAAGTTCTATATCTTGCTTATAGCTACATCATCTATGATTCTTTGGATTTTAAACGTTTAAATTATATTGCCCTTCAATTTTCCTCTCCCTCAATGAGAGCATTTTCAGGATCCTCTTTATTACTGAGAGTCATACAAACACATGTCAGAGATAACAAGGCGTGGGGCTGGATGAACACAGCAGGCCAAGCAGCATCACAGGAGCAGGAAAACTTGAC